>JAYDZK010000112.1:872337-892950 GCA_034509185.1 Euphonia xanthogaster | reverse complement strand
GCAGGAATGGATGGGATGGAACAGGATGGGGCAGGAATGGAGCAGGATGGGACAGGGATGGAGCGGGATGGGACAGGGATGGAGCGGGATGGGACAGGATGGGACAGGGATGGAGCAGGATGGGACAGGGCAGGAATGGATGGGATGGAACAGGATGGGGCAGGAATGGAGCAGGATGGGACAGGGATGGAGCGGGATGGGACAGGACAGGGCAGGAATGGATGGGATGGAACAGGATGGGGCAGGAATGGAGCAGGATGGAACAGGACAGGGCAGGACTGGATGGGATGGAGCGGGATAGGGCAGGAATGGAGCAGGATAGGGCAGGATGGGATGGGATGGAGCAGGATGGGGCCTTTGGGCACTGTGCTTGTGCTTTGCCTCCTGATGCCTCTCTCTGACACCGGAGAGCGCGGATGTGAACTCTGCTGCTTTTTCCCTCCTGCCTCTCTCCCAGAGCAGACTGCAGAGCTGTGGCTAATGGTGATGCAGTTTGGCATGGGCTGAGTGCAATTCCTGGCCCTGGTTCAGTGTGATAACGTGAAGGGAGCAGTACCTTGCTTTAGAGTCAGCCTTTGGTGCTGAGCAGAGCACCAAAGTGATGCTGCTCCCCATCACTCAAGCCTTTCTCTTTTTCTTTGCTATTTTTTTAAAAACCTTCCCATTCTTTTTGGGAGTAGCTGAAGATGGGGATAAAAATAGCTGAGATTTAGTGGAAAAGGGAGTGGCCTGTGGAGGAAGTTAGTTCAGATGCTATCTGAACAGGCTTAAAATTGAGCCTGTTCCATAAAAAAAGATCATTTTTTGGTGCTGACCTTTCTCTGTGCAAGGTATTTTTTTTTTTTTAATAGCGTTGCTCTCAGATGGTGGGAGAATGGGGGAGAGCAGAGAAGGGATGAGGAAGGGATTGTTATGGAGACTTGTTCAGGCATGCACATCTAAATGTCAGGCCTTGGAGGAAGGAATGTCTGGAGTTTGTGGCAAGAAGGCTCCTGGTATTGCATCAACTGAGAGATCCTCAGGAATTCAGTCTGGCAAACGCCTTTCCCAAGATGTGTGCTGCTCTGGGGGTGGTGGGGAGAGGCTTCCAGGGGGTAGAAAGCAGGGCAGGGAGACTGGACTTTGATGCAGCTGTGCAGAAAAACAGGCTTAATTGAGTGAGTGAGGGCTCTAAATGAGTAGGTGGAAGAGCAGGGCTTGTGAGCAGAATCCATTACTGAGATTAGGGCAGAAGGCTTCTGGGAAGTGGGCAAATGGATGATTCTTCAGAAAGAATCATCTTCCTGCTGTCTTAAAGCTGAGGGTGCAGCATGGTTTTAAGTCCAAAATACAAAATAGCTGAAGGTTTATATGCTAGAAGTGAAGTAGTGGAAGAAACAAGAAAAGTCATGTAATGATCAGGGCTTTCACCAGGTGATGGCAACTTGACAGGCTCATGAAATGGCCTGATAATGGTTACAGGCATCCCCTGTGCTTTATGAAAGCTCCAGCTTCAAGGTCTGCAAGGAGGTTCTGGCCAACAGGATCATCCTCTCTGATTTCTTCCAACCAAAACTCAACTGTGATACCCCAATAGGTGAATTTAAGATAAAACATGTTGCTTAAGGTGCAGGGGCATTCAGAACTTGAGTGTTTTGGGTAGTGGCTGTTCTGCCTGAAGAAGAAAAAAAATCAGAACCATGAGTATCCCATACCCCACCTCTGATGGGGCTTGCTGGAGATTATTCTTGCACCCAGCTGTCCTTATCTTGATGTCATTGAGCTCTGGGATGGTTGTAAAACAGATTCTGTTTGCACCAGTGAAAAACTAGAGACCAAATTAAAAGGGCTTGGAACAAGAATAGGAGACTAGAGAGACATCCCTGTGTTTCAGTAACACATGAGCTTGTTGGAATGGATTTGGCTTCAAATTGTACAAGGAAAACAGTTAAAGAATTTGGAAACACCTTGTTTTTTCTATCAATATAACTTAACTCCAGCTTATTGGGCCACAAGGAGGTTAAAAATGTAGCTGCTGCAGGAATTCAGAGTTCTACAAGTTCTCAAGTTCAAAGAAATTTGATTTCATTCTTTTTTAGTTTAATTACCTTTATGTGTTAGAGTTTACATCCCAGTGTACCCTTCAAGAAAGACACATTGCTGTGTCAGATCAAAGCAAGGGAAGGATGAGGCAGTCAAAAATAACCCTGTGTTTTGAGGGTAAACTGCTGCCTGGCAGTCTCAGCAGGAATTGTGCTCTCAGCACATTCAGACCAGCTCACTTGGAGCCTGGTGAGAAGTGGAGGAGAGCAGCAGATCAGGGAGTGTGTGCTCAGAGCTGCTTGTAGAAGTCCCTGTTTGCAGGCACTTGAAAATAGCAGGGTGCTGAGGGAAGCCCTGTGGCTCTGTCCTCTCTCCAGACAGCGTGCCCAGCTTCCCTCCAGGCTCACTTTGCTGTGACACACTCTGAATTGTTTTCAGGTGACTGATCTGCCTGTTCTTCATCTGAACAGCCCCTTCACAATCCCCTGTTTGACCAAATGCTGCTCACCAGGGCTTGTCCTTGTCCTGAGCTGTGTTTGTGGCCTGTAGGTTCCACCAGCTCCCTGATCCCTTGCACGTTTTGCCCTGCTTTGTTATAATATAGCCCAGAATACGCATAATTACAGTGATTTTATTTCACTTTGTGGTGTTCTGAGAGCAAAGCAGTCCTGCCTTTAGGTTAAGCTTCAGTTAAACAGGAGCAGGACAGCATGTGTTAAACCTGACAGAACAGTGCTCAGCCAGTGCTTTGTCCCACTAAGTTTATAGCAATGTCTTTCTTATTGAATTTTTGTAAATATCACTTCTTCAGGGGGCAGGGGGAAGTCTGCTGAGAGTAACCAGCTGGTACATTTTATTTTCACCACCAGCTCAGAATTGTTTGCTTGGCTGGGGTGGCAAGTTCCCCTCTGCAGGATGAGGGCAGCTGCTCTGTGCTCCTGCAGGGAGCTCCCCTGGCTTGGCTGGCACGTGGGGAGGAGGGCAGGGGGGCAGCTGGGGCAGGCTGGGAGCTGCCTCCAGCCCTCTCTGAGTTCAGCTGAGGTGTCAGGGAAGGCCAGGCAGCAGGGGATTGGGTTTGGCATCACGTCTGGAAGCCGTGGTGGGAATTGAAACTGTGCAGCATGGGGGTGTGGGGGACAGTGGGTGTGCAGTTTCCCTGTGGACACCAAAGGATGTGCAGTTCATTCCTGTTCCTCTCTTGCAGGGGCTGATAGTTCTTGGTGAAGCTTCACCCCCTGACCCTGCAGGAGATGATTCCTCCCGTCCTGTTAGAGCTGAAGTCAGGCTGGAGCCTGGGGCTGAGAGGCTGGTAAGTGCCAGTGGGGGACTGACTGCTCCAGGTGCTTCCCTGCCCCACTGCTGGGGAGCTCTGGGGCAGAGGGATGCTCAAACCATGGCACTGGCCTCGTGGAGCAGCTCCCTGCTGTGGCTCCAGGTGGGAATCACTGATCTTGGTCTGCAGCTCGCCCCCTCCCGTGTTGTTTTGGGGTTAATAATAAACAATAGGATTTAAACACCTTTTAGCACAGAGTTCCTGGGAGCACCTTTGTAATATGCATTAGCATTTTGTGAAGCTTTAAAATCCTAACTAATCCTTTCCCTCCAGCAAAAATGTACCTCAAACTGAGAGCAGCATGATTAGCAAAGGCTGCTAAAGATGTGGCTATTTAATATCTGCCTGAGCATCTGAGCATTCCCCCTTGGAAAGGGCACTAATGATTGCAGGGAGATGCACTGGAAACTATGCAGAGTTGCCAGGTATTTATTATTTAATGCAGAAATGTAGGGCACAGACTGAAGGCTTGATGGTACTGTTCACCCTGCCTGTGATTGCTTTGGATCCTGGGGGATGCAGCAGTGCATTAAAATGGAGGGTTTGCAAGTTGTGGTGGAGCAGGAGGAGAAGGGTGGCCCCTGAAACTTCTGCAGGTTCTGCTTGGCACTTTCTTGTGGCCACTCCTGCAGCCCTGTGTGCCTTCTTGGCTGCTCCTGAGAAGGATGTTGATTCCCCTTGCACAGGACTCCCACATCACTCCACACTCCCAGCTTCTCTGTGACAGTGCTGGAAGTGTCACCCCTGGAACCACCGCCTCCAGCACCCAGCCCCTGGCTTTGTGCTTAATTAGGGCTGCTCATTAGCACAGGCTCTTGAGTCAGAGCCCTGATCTGCTCCCAGCCAGAGATTACCCAGAGATGTTCCGTGGTGTGTGAGGGCTCTTGCTGGAAAGGGATCTCTTGGACCTTTCCTGGAGAGGTGCTTATCATTTTGGCACCCTCCAGGCCTTTTCCCCCCAGTAAGAGGCACATCTGCAGCCTGGAGCAGAGGGAGGGATCCAGCCTGTCTCGTGCCCAGCTCCCCTGGATCTCCTCCTCCCGTGAGTGCCTCGGATCCGTGTCCTTGGGCATCGGCTTCCTACGTGGGATGGGGCTGATAATCCCCAGCAGGAGCTAATCCTATCACCAGTGGAGGGAAGGGCTTTGCAAATAAGGCCTGGGAATATCTTCTGGGAAATGGAAGCTCAGTAGGTGAATAAATATTTTTGTCTGAAGATGGAAATGACATGAAGCCCTGAAGACATTACTTGGCTGTTGATTTGGGTTCCTTGGATTGCTTGTCTAGTGAGGGGCTGCACTTGATGTTGCCCCCTAATTAAATATCTCTAGTAGGAGGTGAAAGTCTGAACCTGCCTGCTTTTGTTAGGGTTTTTTGGGAATACAGGGGACATTCCTGGTGTTGGCTCATGCCTACCTGTCTGCACACAGCTGCTTTGCTGCCCTGATGTGCAACAGCAGATGTGCTCCAATTGAATCTTCCACGCCCCCCGAGATTCCCAGGGATCCTGAGGACCTGGACTTCCAGACCCAAAGCACATAGAGAGCTCAGGAGCAGGGCTGTGATCCTGGTGCTCTGGATGCTGCTCTGGATCTCAGCCCTGGAGGACAGCACAGCCTTGGGAGGTGCACCAAGAGCTGGCAGGAGAGTGAGAGTGCAGGAGGTGTTGGCCCTGCTCGTGTGTTGGCTACACCCATCTCAGGGTGATAAAGGCAGCCTGGGCTGCTCCTGATAAATACACGTTGGATTGATGCTTTCCAGCTTCTCCACAGGAAGCAGCCAAGTCCCTCTGTTCCTATCTTGAACCACCATGACAGAGCAAGCTCTTGGAGAAGAAGTTCCTCCTTTAAGACCCTTTCTGTAGAAGAAAATAAAGGATTTCAAAAGAGCTTATGAGCTGTGAGTACCCGCCCTGCTGCACCAGGGGTGCCTCTGGCGGGTGTCACGTGGAGGCTCAGCCTTGCCAAGCCTCTGGAAAGCAGAGGGAAAGTGCTCAGCTCCTGCATGACTTCACCTGGCTGGGCTGCTGAGCTTACCTGATGTCTCAGGTGTGATCTGATCTCTCTGAGTGGCAGAGTTGGTCTCATCCTGTCTCTGCTCCCCCATAGCAGAAACATCTCGTTTAGCAGAAGTGTAAAAACCCCTGCAAAGTTCCTCAAAGAAGCCCAGGCAGAAGTTGTCTGAGTTGTTAGAAATGGCCCTTCCCTGGGTGACTCAGGTGTCTCCTCTTCTGGAAGCTGTTAATCCAGCAGTGCCATGGTCTGGTTCCGTTCTTTATTGAGTTGGGGGGGGGTGTTTGCTGGGAAGATTTAATCACCACAATCCAGATGGGTTTGGGATGGAGTCAGGGCCAAGCAGGGGGCTTGGCTGACCATCTGTGTGGTGTCAGAGCTCTGCTTTTGCCTTTTTTCTTGCTACTTGAACCACATCACCACTGTGTGTGCTCAAAGGGGAACCCCAGCAAGAGACAGGGCAGGGAGTGCAGGAAGTACCACACAAAGGAAGAAATAAAGTTTAACCCCAGGGAGGAGCATGCCTGACACCAGAAACAGGGGACTGCATGGGTGGGGCTGAAGGTGATGAATGCCAGAGGTAGGGACACACTGGTGGGCTGCACCAGGGTGGGGAGCAGGAATGTCACTGGTGGGAGGTACAGAGCGTGTCCTTGGAGGCTTGGTGACAATCCTGCTGCTCCCTGCAGAGCCAGGGGGTTTATGTTTCAGACCTCAGGCAGAAGGGATTGGGGAGCACAGTGGTTTTAACTGAATTTTTACTCACTTGGCTCTACCAATAAGGTGTTTGCAGCTTTGTGTTTATGCAGCACTTTCAGCGTTACAGACTCGCCCTGCTCCCATCCCAGCCCCACAGCCTGGGTTCACACTCATTTGAAACACTCCCTAAAATGCTCTTTGGACTCTGTTTGCACAGGTAGTAAGTTAAAATGCAAATTCAGTTTTGCAAGTCAGTTCCCCTCTCCCTCCCTCCCTGTTTTCCCCCAAAGTGCTTCTGCAGGAGCTTCCAACCCCATGGCTCAGAGCAGAAACCAAACTGCAGGAGGGACTGCAGAGGTTTACAGGTGGTGATGAACTTGTTTGCACCATGGAGACAAAATGCTGAAATCTCCTTAAAGCCCTCAGCCTTTCATGCTCCCTGGTTGCCTGAGGGGAATTGAAGTCCTTTGGATCTTGGAATGAAAGAGCTGCCGTGTATCCGTCCTCTTGCTGTCCCTAAGATCTCCCTGTGTCCCTGCTCTCCTGTTCATACAGTGACTTCTGAACCCTAGTTTGAAGTCCTGTGTGGAAATCCGTGGCTGCAAGGCAGAATCCTCAACCAGAACCCAGTTATACTAATTGTGGCTATTTAAGAAGCTTTTATTTATTTCTGGTTTTCTCACCCTTCCTTAGAGTGTGTCTGGATCCCAGCCCCTGGAAAGCTTGGGAATTTCTGCTGCAAATACTCCTGAATCCCATCCCGCCAAGCCCTGTGGAGCACCAAGACCTGTCAATGGAGTTATTAACACGTAAGCTCTTGGATATTCTGGGAAGAGTTTGCTTTTATGATCTTTGCAATGTCCCATTGGAAGCCAGGCTGTTAACTGGGTTGGTAATGGTACAGATGGTGTCTTTTTTCAAAAAACTACAGTAGTAGATCATGCCTGGAAACATTTTGGAGGAGATTGCTTGCTTGAGGTTTTCTGCTGCATTGTTTTGCTGAAAATGGAATTAAACTGAGCTGTGTTTACATGAACAAACCCTGCAGGCAGCTGTGCACTGAGCATGGGCAAAACTTGTTTCTTTAGGAGTAGTTTTAATACATCTGCAAATTGTGTGATTCAAAGGTATTAATGCCCTGCTCACAGAGTTCTCTGTAACCACTGACCCACTTTATTGGAGTTACAGAGGAATCCCATTGAGTTGGGGAGTAAAACTTCCTAAATTCTTTATTTCTCCAGGCTGCTTTCGTTGACAAAGTCTTGAAGTGGGTAAATGGAAACAAGTGAAAGACATTCCCTGATGCTACAGGGTTGAGCTACTTGAATACCCTTGAAAAACATAGCACTTGCTCAGTGCCTTGAGGAGGCAGGGAAAAGGAGAGGGGGGAAAAGGGAAGGAGGGAGGGAAGGATGGATCCTGCACCGATGTAATGCGAGAAGATCAAGGAGCCCGTGGCTGCAGCTGGAACACTGCAGGCTCTAACAGAGCCCTTTGTATCCCTGTAGCCTTTGAACTGCACAGCCTTAGACCACAGGGCTTTCATGTTTTGCATTTTTAGAAATGAAACCCTTGTAGAAGAGACATGAAAAGGCTCCGTAGATGAGGCGCTGCTGCGCTGGGATCTGCTCGGGGCACGGGGCATTGATGCCAGGGCTGCTGCAGCCTTTGTGCCTCGGAGAGCTTGATGTGAGCTCTGCACCTTTCTGGGGTCACTGCTGGGAGCTGGCGCAGGTAGAGATCTCAAATATCCATCAGAACCAAGTTTACATCAGGGTTAAATGTTTTTTCCATAAAATTATATGTTCTCTGGCATTTAGACTCAGGAAAACCTCTTGTCTTAAGATTCCCCAGACTCTCATTCTGGAGGAAGCTGAATTCCAGGGTTAAAGCTGTTCAGGTCTAGAGTGGCTTTTGCTCTCTTTTTTTGTTCAGAGCTTCCAAAGGTATTTTGTGACAGGTTCAGTCGTGGGAGAGAGGAAGGTGACTGAAGTAAAAGCAAAAAATGGAGTTGGTTTAATGAAACCTGTTGTGCCATGAACTGCAGAGCTCTGAACTCAGCTCTGAGTGTTCAGGTGCGAACCTGCTGGTAGTGCTGCATGACTAACTGGAGTTTTCTTGCTCTCCTCTCTTGTGGGGCAGTCTGCAGCCTGGCCTGGCAGAACACGCTCAGGGAGATGGCCAGGAAGCCGAGGAGCTGCTCCACAAGAGGCAGCGCCTGTCCCTGGTCCCCGCGGACGGGACGTGCGTGGCCGCGCGCACCCGCCCCGTCCTCAGCTGCAAGAAGCGGCGCCTCGTCCGACCCAGCACCATCATGCCCCTTTCCAAAAAGGTCAGTCGGGGGTTTTCTGCTCTCGTTTTTTTCTTGTAAAGATGGAGAGAACAACAGGGAGGAAGAGCAGGACAGCAGGGCCGTAAAGGTTGTTGGAAAAACGAAGGAGAAATGAAGGAAAAGGTTGTAAGGGGTTGGAAGATTTTTCTTTGCTGTCCCTGGGCAGGGAAGATGCTGAACTCGTGAGTTTTCTTAAGCCAACCAACCTGAGGTGAACTCAAGGCCAGGTAGGTCAGTGTGGCACAGTCTGAGCAGGAGAAAGAAGCCCTGAGAAGTCAAGTATCAGGAAACCTTAACTCTGAGACAGGAGTTAGCAAAGCCCCAGGAACTTGCTGTTGCTGCTCAAGGGAAAGCCACAGCTGTTTGCCCAGGCATTCTGGGATGAATGCCCTGTCTCTTCCTGTTTTGTTTTCTTTATTGCTGTTTTTTATAGTCCTCCTCCTAATGCAGAATTCATTCAATGGAAATGCAGTTTATTGCCTGCATGAGGAAGGGCCATGTTGAATTCTTTTTATTTTCTCTTGGGAATACCATAAACTGTCAGTTGGAGGGAAAATAGTGAGAAATGAAGGAAATAAGGATCTTTATTTGTGCATGCAGAACCATAATGGCAAAAATCCACTTACCTTTGAGACAAAATGTTTCAAGTCTAACTTTCCCACAAGGGCTGGGGGGTTTCACTCTGCGGATGTTTTAAAGAGAAGCTCCAAAAGCAGCATTTTTCTGAGCAAAATAGATTCTTCCTCAGCTGAGTCAGCTTTAACTGATCAGTTATCTGCAGTTTTATCTGGGGTATTTCTGGGAGAGCTCTGCAGTGATTACTTGCAAAATCTTCAGTGATTTGGAAGTTGCTGAACATTCTCGTGGTGGATGCTGCCTCGTACACTCAGTGCTTGAAGAATTGGCTGTAAATTTGTGGTAGATCTTTGTTGTTGTCATCAAATACATCTGGTAATCAGAGATGGTTCAGAAGAGCAGTTCCAGGGATGAAAGTAGCAGAGAGCAGGGGATTTCTGAGCCCTCCTCCAGTCATTCCAGAGACAGCTGAGTCATGGCCAAGTTGTGCTCCAGAAATACCATGTCCAGTTGCCTCCACTCCCCTGCCCGGCAGAAAGTGTCTGTGGATTGAACTTTGCACCTGCATTCTGGAGGTTTTGATCTTGTAATGTTTCTATTGTTTTCCTCACAATTCAGTGCACACATTTATGTGAATTTGTGCCCTTCAGCTCACACGTGGGCAGAGTGGCAGGATTGCCTCTCTCCTTCCACAGCCATCCTGGTTAGAGAGCCCTGTGGGCTTAATCTTTATTATTTTTTATTAATTAATTAGTTCCCAGCAGTGGTGGAGCACTGCTGATCCATGCTCATTTTTGGATCCATCACAACCTCCACAACTTCCAGAGGTAGCAGCAGAACTGCTTATTTACCCTTTCCTCCTCTTCTCTGGGCACTGCATTTGCTTCTTGCATTTGCCCTCAGTGAGTTACATTTGATTTATTTTAGATCATTTCTCTTAACTTGTAACCAGGAGTGGGTTTCCAGCTCTTTGCTTCAAGCAGCCCTTCCCAGTGTAATTTGCTGGGGATATTCTCTCTCATCCTTCAGGTCATTCATGGAAATTATTTCCATAATTCTGGCTCAGAACAGGCTTCTGCAGGATCCAGTTTGATCCATTCTTCCGTTTTGGTGGGGAATCAGGGGTTGTTTCCTCTGCATGGAGTTGATATCCAGTTGTGTGGCTGCTTGCAGTGCTTTCACACAAATGAAGTCTGTACCAAGTCTATAAATGTGTGAATTGTGACTCTGTCCTGGATTAAGGAACAAGGTTCAGAACCACCTTTGTCACTCTGTAGATGTCCCTGCAAGTGTCAGCTCCTGGCATATAATGATGGCTCTGACCCACTGGAACTAAAAATGGCTTCTTTGCCCCTTCTCTGACAGCAGAATTGTGCTGCCTCATGGTTTTTATAAATGAGGTTTCAACCTAGATAAAATTAAACACTTTTAGTCAAATTTAGCAGCTGTTAAACTGTCTGTGCTGGTAAGTCATAGTTTTCAGTTGTGTTTATGCAAAGTGAAAACATCCTCTTGTGAGGCCAGCCTAAATGAACACGTTCTGTACAAGGTAGAGAAAAAAAAGGGGTGTGTATGTGTGCATATATATATATATAAAAAAAACAATATATATATAACTATATATAACCTATATTAATTATATTAATTCTATATATGTAAATTCTGTACAAGAGAAAAAAGGGAGTGTATGTGTGCATATATATCTATATCCTATATTAATTAATTAACCTATACATAATATATATTAATATATAGTATATATAACCTATATTATTAATATTAATAATATAATATTAATATATTATATTAATTATATCTGTGTAAATTCTGTACAAGAGAAAGAAGGGAGTGTATGTGTGCATATATAAAAATTATATTTAAAATTATATATAATTAATATTGAATATACTATATATTATGAATAATAAGTATAATTTTTAACAATATTTTAAAATGTCACATAACAGCCTTTTAATAATAAATTATCTAGAACTAAAATGAATTCATTATATATTTATTGATAATTAAATGTAGCTGTAATCTATAACATGCAGGTTTATTTTAGATATTTGATATACACATAGAGTATGTACTTTTATACACACACAGAGTATATATTTTTATATATAATTTAAATTTATATGTATTTTATCTTAATATATGTATTATATATGCAGAAGCAGCATCAAAACAACGAAGCTGCTTTTTGGCAGTTTTCCATGCGCTGTCCCTGGGCTGGCTGTGATGTGTCCCCCGTGTCCCCCCAGGCCCAGCGTGGCTGTGACGTGTCCCCCGTGTCCCCTCAGGCCCAGCGTGGCTGTGACGTGTCCCCCGTGTCCCCTCAGGCCCAGCGTGGCTGTGATGTGTCCCCTCAGGCCCAGCGTGGCTGTGACGTGTCCCCCGTGTCCCCCCAGGCCCAGCGTGGCTGTGACGTGTCCCCCGTGTCCCCCCAGGCCCAGCGTGGCTGTGACGTGTCCCCTGTGTCCCCCCAGGCCCAGCGTGGCAGCATGGCGCGCTGCAGCTGCGACGTGAACCCCTCGTGTGCCCTGTGCGGCACCCGCAGCCCCGGCACGCTGGAGATCCAGTACGATGCCCCTCTGCTGGAGCGCCTCTCGCAGCTGGACTCCTGCATCCACCCTGTCCTCTCATTCCCAGACGGTGAGCACGGCTCCTGCTGCCTCCTGGGGGTGCTTGGAGGGGCCCCTGGATGCCGGGGGGGGTGCAGATCTGCTTGGGTACAGCCAAACCTGTTCATCTGCAGGTGGGTTTGAGATGGGAGCCTTGAGCAGAGCAGGAGGATCTGGGAGAGTGTCACAGCTGGGCTCTGCTGGGTTTTGGGAATCTCGACCTGCAGCCTCACTCGTGGTGGGGAAGCCAAGCAGCACCTGGGAGTCCTTCCTGGGACTGCCTCTGGGGTCTTTGGGGCTCTGAACCACTTGGGAAATATTTGCTTCCGTGAGTTTGTCCATCTGTACAAAATGATTTGTGGATTGGTTTGTCACAGGAAATCCTTTCGGCCTCGTGAGGAATTGAAAATGATCTTCCATGGTTCGGTGGGCACAGCAAGAAGGGATGTTCCCCTTAGGACACTCAATTTCCTGTGTTACCACTTCAGGGTTCATCATCATTAAGAGAGGAGTAATTAACCAGCTCTGACCGTGGGCTGTTCACAAATTCCATTTCCCAAGGGAGGAGTAGTTTCCAGAGTCTTCTTCAACTGGTGCTTTTAGCAGGAGAGTTGGGAAGTGCATGGATCACAGTGGTTCCTTCCCTTGAAGGTGTGAAATTGGGGCTGCCCTGTCTCTGGAAGTGCCCAAGGCCAGGCTGGACGGGGCTTGGAGCAAGCTGGGACAGGGGAAGGTGTCCCTGCCCAAGCCATTGTGGGATTCTCATGCTGGCTTCCCATGGAGGTGTCAGGTGGTTGGTCTGGGATAAGTCACTGGCCTAATGTGTGTGCTTGGGTTTAAATTCCACTTTTCAAACTTCTTGTGGCAGTAGGAAATGCAGGGAGTGTCTGGGAGCAATTAGTGTGGCCTCTTTCATTAGCACTATATTTAAACCAGACTAAAATAGTAAATTGGTGCTATTTTTAGCTAGATCCCTCCCAAAGACACAGCTCTGATCAGGAGTGCTCAAGGAACTTAATGAACTCCTGAAGCAGGAATTTATTTTCTGATTTCACAGCACTTGTGATCCTCTGTAGTGCTAAATCAAATATCCTGGGAAATGGGGAGACAACCTGTTGGGTGCTATTGCAGCAGAGGCACCAGACAAATGATCCCAAGTTCTTCCCATTTTCAGAGCTCCCTGCAGCTGCCTTACAGGGTAGAAGATCAGTTCTGGCTGCATGAGATTAAAAAAACTTTGGATTTAAAACTAATGGGTGTAAAGCTTAAACCACCCGTGCAGGAAT
This sequence comes from Euphonia xanthogaster, assembly GCA_034509185.1. NCBI lineage: Eukaryota > Metazoa > Chordata > Aves > Passeriformes > Fringillidae > Euphonia > Euphonia xanthogaster. The sequence continues at coordinate 880,063 of JAYDZK010000112.1, read as the reverse complement.
ACCCATTTTCCAGTGAACTTTGTTTATTCACTAATGCTTAAAGCAGCTGGCCAGGGTTGATTTTTGGGATGGGGGTGATTCCCATCCCAGAGGAGAGCCAGGTGAAGTGTTCAGGTGGGGAATGGCTGTGCCTGTGCTGTCGGTGTGCACGGAGCAGTCTCTGTGCTCAGCTGTGAGCTGAATGCAGGGTGCTGCTGGGGCTGCTGCTGGCCAGGGCACAGCTGTGAGCATGTGCTGACTTTCACTTTGAGCCGGCTCTCCAGTGCCAGCCGGGATCTCCAGAGCAGTTTGCCAAGGGCAAAACTGCCAGGCACTGCAGGAGGAAAAGATCATTTATTCACTTATTCCCCCTGGCAAGCAGGACCCAGCCAGCAAGGCCTTGAACTCCTGTGCTTGTGTCTACCAGAGCTTTGTCCCCTTCCTTTCAGGGTGTGTGGGGTTTTTTGGTTGTTTTGTTGTTTTGTTTTTTTGTTTTGTTTTTTTTTTCTGGTTTGATTTCTCGCTGGGAATTTTTGGATGATGTAATAACCTTGGAGGGAGGATGAGCGCTGGGCTCACTGTGGTTGCCATCTGCTGGTCCCTGGGAGCCCTGCACTGCTTCCCGAGGAGCAGGGGGAGGAGGGATGGTGGCACTGCTGCCAGCAGGGCACTGCCAAACCAGCAGAGAACTCTCTTCCTGCTGGCAGCGTTTTGTCCTGGCCTTCTCCCCCTCCCTTCAACCTGTCCCCTCCTTCCACAGATGGTGTGGGATGTGAACTGGGAGGAGAAAGCAAAAGATGAGCAGAGAGCAGAGGCCATTTTCCCCAAGTCTGACCACTCCAGTGGATGGCAGCATCCCTGAAGTGGCCTGGCCCCTCTCTGTTTTTTGGGACATGTCCCCACAAGCCAGCAGTGATGGCCAAGGAACTGCCATCACCCCGTGACTGCCCTTCCTTAGCAAGGGGCTGGGTGAGAGCTTTAACCACCAAGGTGTTTGGAATGAAGCTGTCCTGGCTTTTTCCAGGGAGCCAAGTCCCCACCAGCTCCAGCCTCTGCTCTGCCAGCTCCATCCTCTTTGCCTGCCTGGATCTGCTGGAGCTTTCCAGTCCCTGAAATTGGGAGGGAAATACTGGATAGGAGTCCAGCTACCAGCCAGGAGTTCCTCCTGCCCCTGGGGCCTCTCAGGTGTGGTCACACACAACTTCTCACAGTTGAGGTGCCACATCAGGCAGATCACCATGCTCCAGTGCCTGGTGGGCTTCTGGCTTGACTTGAAATTGAGGATTTAGACTGAATTTCTCTCTTCCAGCCCAGATATGGTGCTGAGATAGCTCAGATTCTTGGAAGTCAGATCTGAGGTAGCACCACATGAGATACCTACAGAGGTGTAGACATAGGAGTTTTCTGAGAAAGAAAACTTTGCTCTCCTGCTAGGATATGCTTGGGCTGTGAATCGTGTAGGAATTCCACCAAACACCTGCAGATTCAAAATGTTGGGTCCTATTGCAGGTCCTTCCTGAACGTGGGGAGAGTGTGAGGAAGCCTGGCTCTGACAGTCTGTGCTTGCATGTTCATCAGGGGCTGTTCTCTCTGGGAGCACTGGGGCAGGCTGATGGCACCACAGCTCTTTGTGGCGTGATTAATTTGGATTGATGTTCTGTACCCCCTGCAGATGTGCCGACGAGCCTGCACTTCCAGAGCATGTTGAAATCCCAGTGGCAGAACAAGCCCTACGAGAAAACTAAAGCTCCCAAGAAGCTGTCACTGAAGCACAGAGCCCCCGTGCCCCCCAGCCTGGCTGACCCCGCGCGCAAGGACCGCCACAAGCTGGTCAACTCCTTCTTCACCGCGGCCAGTAAGTGCTGCCCCTGCCCCAGAAGGAGGAGGAGGAGGAGGAGGATGCCCTTCAGTCCCACTCCCAGGGGTGAGGCAGGGCTATGGCAGGGCTGCAGGTGAGCCATGTGCAGGTGCAGCTCAGGTTTTCTAGGGACTTTTCCCGTGCTCGGTGCCAGCCATGCCCACAGCAGTGCCACAGGTCTGAGCACACCTCCCCACACCACCCCCGTGGTGGAAAGCTGGAAAGCTCTGCCCGAGTCTCCTGTGCCAGCAGAAAGAGAGGTGAAAGCAGGCATTTCATAGCTCTTTCTCTGTTCCCCTCCTCAGAGCGCTCCCATCCAAAAGCCCAAGCAGACAAGGCACACAGGCCGCCTTTAGACGATTTTTCGGCCGTGTCCAAGGCCGAGGGAGCGCCAGAGCGCTCTGCCCAGCCTCCTGCCTTTGACAAAAAGCGATTGCGAGACTGCTCATCTGAGAGGAGTGAAGGTAGGCCCTCAGGGGCAGGCGTCTCGGGGGGAGCTTGGGCTTTGCTGCATCCCCAGCCTCTCTGCCCCAGAGAAGGGGGCACGCACTGCTTCGGGCCGAGCCGCCACCACAGCAATGCCTCGTGTGCTCCAAGCTGCTTCCTCCCCAGGGCAGCCCCCTCGGAAGGTGCTTCTCTTTCCTGCAAAGTGCTCCTCAGCACCAGCCCTCTCTGGTGCACATGGTCCTTTCCTCTCCACCACCACCCCCTTGGGTGGGCTGGGTTGTTTTTTTTTTGCTAACGTTGTTGTTCATTTTCTCCCCCCTCCCCGTGCAGTGTTGAAGCATCACACGGACGTCGGTGGCCCGAGCTACCTGTCAGCAGCTGTGACCCCCACCCCTCACAGCCCCATAGCTCGGCAGCTCTCCACCTCCTCCGAGGGCTCTGCTCCCGCCAGCTCCGCTTCCCAGGGCACCTCTGGCACTGCTGTGAGTATCTGCTGCCTTCCCAGGGCTTCTGGGCTCAGCCCGTCGTGGGGGCTCAGCTGGGGCACAGATTCTGGGCTGGGGAGTGCTCAGTGTTCCTCTTGCCACGCTGGACCCTTTGGTTCAGCTGCTGCTGGGGTTGCTGGGTGGGTGTTGGGTATGTTGGCTGTGCAGAGACAGGCGGCTGCAGTTCCAGGTTCACCATCAGCTCAGCAGCTGCTGGTGCATGTTCCTGTTCCCAGCAGTCCCTTGGCTTTGGTGCACATCCAGATTTTGGTGTCTGAAGCAGCGTGGGGCTGCCAGAAGAGCTGAGCCCCAGCAGTGCTGCTCCCCCTGGGACAGCTCCCCTCGAGGCCCCGGTGTCACCGGGCTGTGAACGGGCTTGGGGTCCCAGGGCCAGGGCACAGCAGAGGTGGTGGAGATCTTCCACCTGTGCACAATCTCCAGCAGTCTCTGAACTCAGACCATCTGCTGAGACACGCTCAGACTGCCACAGTGCTTGAGGGTGGCAGAGTGGGGGACCTTCCTGAGCTCTGTGAGCGAGCAGAAACTCCTTCCCACTGTGCTTGGGACAGGGCACAGCTCCTCCACCTGACACTCTCATCCTCCCAGGCCCACGTCAGCAGAAGCCCTTCAATGAAAGACTGAATTCTGCTGAGCTCACGGGTGTCCCAGTGAGAATTTGGCTTCTGCCTGGCCCCCCCATTTGGTAGTTTGGGACAAAGCCTGAGCTGGATGTGACCCAGGGAGAGCAGAACAGGACTCCTTGAACCCCCTGCTCCAGGCTTGTTGCCATGGGGTTCTGGGTCCCCACTGGGTTCCTTCGCTGCAGAATTCAATTGTTCCATCACCAGCTGTGACATCAGGGTGTCAGAAGAACCCAGTGGTGGTTCAGCTTGGGTGTGCTTGGTGTTTTGGAGGAGAGGACAGCCCGTCTCAGCAGCTCAGACACCTCAAGGGGGCCTTTCCTTGCCTCAGCACACCCACCCTGGTTTTCTCTTGCTGCTTTCCTGCTGTGCTTTCACAAGCTCGTTCAGAAATGCAAGATGAAGAGGTTTCCCTCCCCCAGCAAGAGGATTCCAGGCCCTGGGCTCCAGGCTCTGGGCTCAGGGGTGGAGCTCCTGTGTTCAAGCGTCCCAGGCAGCTGCGGGTCTGTGGGGGCTCCCCAGCCAAAGGGTCAATCCTGGCTCTGCCAGCCTCACCTTGGGGTTTGGGTTTCCTTGCTGCTGGGGCAGTAGAGTTTGGGTTGGGAAGAGGACTTGGAGCAAGCAGTAGGGGAACTCTGATCTGATGCAAATTGATGTTGGCTCTGCAGTGTCCGTAGGTCAGACAAGGCCATTCTGTTCTCTTTCCATCAATGGCTTCCTCCGGTGACTTTCCCACATGCCAGACCCCACATCCCTTTCTCACGTGGTTCTCCCTGTTGCAGCAGCCGAGGAGGAGGAGGGGTGAGAGCTCCTTTGACATAAACAACATCGTCATCCCCATGTCCGTGGCTGCCACCACGCGCGTGGAGAAGCTGCAGTACAAGGAGATCCTCACCCCCAGGTACTGCCCCAGCCCCGGAGGGAAAGCACAGAGCTTTGCTTCTTCCTTGGGAGAAAGGGAGAGCTTGGAAAACTGATCATGCCATTGCTGGAGACTGGCTAAGTTGGGGAGTATTTTCTCTGAGGGGCCCTTGGCCAGCAAAGCCAACTGCTCAGCCCAGTGTCTGCTCAATTTAAAGTCAGTCCTGGCTGTCTCCTTGTCTTGCTGCTAAGTCAAAGGTCCCAGTGGTTTCCCAGCTCTGCAGGTGCCTGGCCTGGGTTAACCTTGCAGTTCTGCCTCTTCCCAGCTTCCCTCTGTCTTCCTGCTGGTAGTCTGTGCTCTTCCCTGGCCCATTTCAGAGCGGGGCAGGAGGGAGCCTGTGGGAGGAAGAGAAAGAAATGCAGCAGCCTCTGCTTCCTCTGCCCTTGGGAAACTTCAGCTGTGCTACCAGACCACCGAGGAGGTCTGGTGCTTCAGACTGAGCCTAAGTGTGTTGCTCCTCATGGCAGGGTGGAATTCCCCTTTCCCAGAAGCCAGTGTTGGGAGGGGAGGGGGATGTGCAGCTGGTTCTAGCTGTGCCCTGAGTGATGCCCATGGTGGTTGTGTTGCAGCTGGCGTGAAGTTGATGTCAGTGCTCTGAAAGCCAATCCTGAGGAGGACAGCGAGGAGGTAAGAAGGATTTTATTTCCCAGTTGATGTGAGATGAGGCTGCTGGTAAATGAACAGTGTCTGTGGAGGGAACAGAGGCAGGGACCTCAGCAGGGAACCAACAGCTGGGGTTGGTTCCTTTCCAGGGCTGCCAGAGCTCCAGGAGCATTTGGACAAGCTCTCAGGCATAGGGTGGGATTGTTGGGGTGTCTGTGCAGGGCCGGGAGCTGCGCTGGATGATCCCTGTGGGTCCCTCCCAACTCAGGGCGTTCTACAACTCAATGATAAACATTCAGATTCTCACTACAACCAGTTCTGGGAAAACTGTACAGAGATGGTTGTTTGAAAGAAGGAAGCTCTGACCAAGCCCTGTGCTCTTCCCTCTCCAGGTTGAGGATTTGTCAGACTCAGCCTTCGCGGCTCGGCACGGCAAGTGTGAGGAGATGGAGCGGGCGCGGTGGCTCTGGAGCACCAGCGTCCCCCCGCAGCGCCGGGGCAGCAGGTACAGCCCTGCCCTCAGGGCCACATTCCCAGCATTCCCAGCACGGGGCTGCTCCCTGCCATTCCTACAAGTGGCTGAAAGCTGCTGCTGGTGTTGGGAAGTTTGGTGTCATCTCGTCTTGAGGAGCCCATGTGGGAGCGGGGCACAGCCTTGCTTGTGTGGGGTTGAAGCCACGGCCCAGTTTGGCTGCAGACAACTGCACCAAGTGCTTCCTCAAGCATTTCTGCTGCTCCAGAAGTGTGGGGGATGCTGTGCCAGCCCTGGAATCCAGGGGAAGGCACAGGGCTTGCAATGGCATCGTTCCTGCAGGATCAGGGATGCTGGCACTGAGCACTCAGTTCCCTTGCTGCTGTGTCTAAAACCACCACAGTTTCCAGCTGTTGATCTCATCATAAACCTGCTCGAGAAGAGATTTGCTCTTCTCAGCTCCATCACTGAGGGTTTGGTTGCCTAGAGTCAGTCACTTTGTTCTGGGGCAGAGCCACTGCTGAGCCACAGCTCTGTCCCTGCCCTCGACACTGCTTTGGGTTTGGTTCCTGCCACTGTGGGGGTTCCTGCAGGTGCAAACCCCCCTCGTGCTGCTGCTGCTGCCCTGTTTCCTCTGCAGCTGCAGTTCTCAGTGCTCCTGGAGAGTGGGATGTTTTGCTGTTTCTTTAGCCCATTTCTTACCTCCGAAGTCCTTGATGGTCACTTGCTGCTGCAGTTCATCTTGGAGAGTTGCACGTGGATTTGGGAGCTCAGTTATGTTTCTCTGCTTGCTGCCTGTGGGTTTTTATCTGGACTCTGTGTCAGAGCTCAGACTTCTGTAGTTCTTGGTTGAAATCTGAGGTCTCTGGGTTTCACTGTGCTCCTCCTGCTCCCAGCTGCTGAAATTGCTGCATTTCCAGCATTGCTGATTCCCTGCACTCAGTCCCTGAGCTGCTGCCAGGGGTCACCTGGTGTGAGGAGGGGGAAGCATTTGGAAGTGTCTTGATTCCATGGGGAGCTTCTCATCATGGTGTTTGTGCAGCACTGGAGTGTAGATGTGTGGGACACGGAACCTCAGGAGAGCAGCATCAGAGATGCATCCAGACACTGGAAATGGGACAGGGATGGGCCTGGGTGCATTTTATCTCTGGGCTGTGGCATTCCCTGCTCGTGTTCCCATCAGGGCAAAAGGATCCTGGGGTAGGATCAGGCAGCAGGGGGGGAGCATGGCTGGGCTCTCAAACCTGCTTCTGTCTCAGGTCCTACAGATCAACGGACGGACGGACGACCCCCCAGCTGGGGAACCCCTCGACTCCCCAGCCAGCATCCCCTGAGGTGGGCAACTACCACTCCCACTTGGAGCTGTCCCACACCCACTCACCACGCAGCCCCATCAGCCCCGAACTGCTCTGTGCCCCCCTGACCCCCCTGTCCCGGGACTCCCTGCGGCTCCTGTCCAGCGAGGACACGCGGTGCTCCACGCCCGAGGCCGGCCTGGACGAGCAGGTGGGTGGCACTGCAGGTGGCCCTGGTGTGGGGACACAGGTGTGGCACTGCAGGTGGCCCTGGTGTGGGGACACAGGTGACCCTAGTGTGGGGATATAGGCATGGCACTGCAGGTGACCCTGGTGTGGGGACACAGGTGTGGCACTGCAGGTCACCCTGGTGTGGGGACACAGGTGACCCTGCTGTGGGGATATAGGCATGGCACTGCAGGTGGCCCTGGTGTGGGGACACAGGTGTGGCACTGCAGGTGGCCCTGGTGTGGGGACACAGGTGTGGCACTGCAGGTCACCCTGCTGTGGGGAGGCAGCCTGGAAGCCACCTGTGGGCAGTACCCAGGTGGGATCAGGGTGCTCAGGTGGGATCAGGGCTCCCAGATGGGATCAGGGCACCCAGGTGGGATCAGGGCACCCAGATGGGATCAGGGTGCTCAGGTGGGATCAGGGCACCCAGATGGGATCAGGGTGCTCAGGTGGGATCAGGGCGCCCAGGTGGGATCAGGGTGCTCAGGTGGGATCAGGGCTCCCAGGTGGGATCAGGGCGCCCAGGTGGGATCAGGGCACCCAGGTGGGATCAGGGCTCCCAGGTGGGATCAGGGCGCCCAGGTGGGATCAGGGCGCCCAGGTGGGATCAGGGCACCCAGATGGGATCAGGGTGCTCAGGTGGGATCAGGGCTCCCAGGTGGGATCAGGGCACCCAGGTGGGATCAGGGCGCTCAGGTGGGATCGGGGCACCCAGGTGGGATCAGGGTGCTCAGGTGGGATCAGGGCGCCCAGGTGGGATCAGGGTGCTCAGGTGGGATCAGGGCTCCCAGGT
>JAYDZK010000112.1:855895-870189 GCA_034509185.1 Euphonia xanthogaster | reverse complement strand
TGAGGGAGAATCAAACCACAAAAAAAAAAACAAAAAAAAAAAAACCCAAAAAAAAAAAAAAAACGGGAAAAAAAAATACAAAGGACTTTTTTTTTTTTTTTTCCATTTTGTAATCGTAAAAGAAATAGTCGCTGAACTGCTTCATGGTCGGGGTTTTCACAATTTTCAACATGATCTCGTGGTTTTGGTTCTGTTCTAGTTTAAAGGATCCGTCATCGTTTCTTTAAAACAAAAACCCAACAAACAACGGCGCTACCGTATCCCTCTGCAGAAGTGCTTTTCTATTTATAAGGTTGAAAATTCTGAATAACCCTTTTAGCATTATAAAAACCACACACAAAAAAAAAACCCACCTTGTATTTTGTAAATATTTTCTTTTCCTGCTTTGAGCTGTGTAATGTCCTTGTTATATAGAAATGCTTTTCTTCCGAGAAGCTGATCTTTGTTAATGTCTTGATTCTGTTGGCAAAGCACAAATGTGCTTATAAAAAAAAAAAAAGAAGAAAAGATTAAAAAAAAAATTAAAATGTAATATTCCATTTGATGAGTGTGAAACGCTGGGCTGGGACAGGGAAGGGGCCCTCAGTGCACTCAGATCAACTGCTTCCCTCTTGCATTTCAGTGGCCTCTTTTTTCCTGTGTGATGTTATTTTCCAGCAGTTACTGACAGCAAGAGGAGGAACCCTTGGGCTGGGGGTTATTTTACATTTCTGGGGTTAACTGGGTGCTGCTGGTTCTCATCCAGGGAAGCACTGCTGTGTCCTCCCTGGCTCCAGCAGGCAGGCTCACCCCTCCTGCACCCCTCTGTGCCCCAGGAAGAAGTGGGGGAGCTTAAAAAGTGAAAAACTGCAAACCAGACTGTGGATGGATCCCCCACCCCGCATCCCCCCGTACAAAAGAGGTGCCAATTATCATTATCGTAGTAATGACTTTATTTCCAAATTCACTTTTACGGCAACAGTGTAAACCAGTTGTTAAACACACGATACACTATGGACACCCACAGACAGAAGCTAAGCTAGAATGATACACTGAGATCAAACCTTCCCTCCCCTCCCCGGCGCAGCGCGGGGGGCACGGGGCTGCCAACACCACACAGGCTGGCACCGACCTTGGCTAACACGCAGAATCTTTTGGAGTGCAGAAATACGATTTTATTTTTCCTTTTTTTTAAATCAGTGCCGGTTTTAACCCTTTTCAGACCCAAGATGTGTGTGTGGAGTAAAGGAAAAGCCGGGGCTCGGGTTTTGTCCGGCTGCTCACCGGACCCTCGGGCCTGGGTCTGAAGGCAGGGCTGGGGCAGGGGATGTGGCTCGGGCTGCTGGAGGGGACAGCGGGTGACCTGGTGGCTGTAAAGGGCTGTCCTGGCACCCCACAGCCCCCGGGGGGGGACAACAGCTGGGGCTGAGGACACTCAGAGTAGGAAGGGGCTGCTCACTGGAGCTCGGGGCGCACCGAGGCCATCCCACCCTGGGTGCTGGTGTCCCTCGGGGGCTGCACGGAGGGGACAGGGGTGGCACAGGACAGGCGAGCTCAGCTACCCCGTCCTGCAGCCCAGCAGGGGTAAGGAGGTGATGCTTTGAGGGCTCTCCCAACTTGCTCGTTCTACAAAGGACAAAAAGCGCGGCGGCTCCTACGGCGCTACAGAGTCAGGGACGGAGCACGGAGTCTTTACAATCATGGAGTCAAGTGAACGGAGCGAGTGACAAGCTGGACATGATGGTGCTGCTGGACCAGCCTCTCCCCAGCAATAAAGCAGCTCCTGGGGCTGCAGAGAGAAGGGTTGGACCCCCCAGACCATCTCCATCCACAGCCAGGCCTGCAGCAGCCCAGCCCTGCAGAGGGACAAGTGGCGAGAGAGGGTTCACAGCTCCCACAGGTCCTGTCCAGGGAGGAATTGCTGCTCTGCCCAGGAACAGCTGCTCTGGCAGCCTCGGTGGCACCCAGGAGAACCAGGGGCCCTGACCCCCCGCCAGCCCTGTTGGACCAGCACTGCAGCCCTCGCTGGGAAAGCACGGCTTTCCCTGCAGCACAGCCTGGGGGTGCAGGGGCCACGGCCCCTCTGGGCCCCCTCTGCCCTCCCACCTCCAGCTGAACCCCCAGAGCTCGGCTGGGGCCCCTGGGGGAGACAGGGCAGGAGGACACACAGCTGCACTGGTGGCATCTCGGCCTCTTTGGTTGTAGAGGGAAGGGGCAGGCAGGGACAGCCAGGGGAACAAGAGCAGCCACAGCAATAACTCGACTGGCTCCTGTCCCTGAGTGTGCTGGGGGGTCAGTGCTGCGTGAGGGGTGAGATGCTGCCAACTCACACCAGGGAGCGCCCGGAAAGGGGCTTCAGTGCCAGGGAGCAGCCGCTGGCCCCGGGCTGGGGGAGCTGCTGCCGCCTCCCCCGCGTCCTGCCGGGGTCTCACCGCTGCCACCGGCACAGCAGAGCCATGGAGCTGCCACCTCCGCCATCGCTGAGCTGACCTTGCAGGGAAAGAAAAAGAACAACCCAAAAATGTCACAAGCTGCACCCAAATCCAGGAGCCATCCCAGCCCTGGAGCTGTGGGTGCCCCTCCTCCGAGCTCCGGGGCGCTGCCCGGCCCCCCGGCAGGCATGCGGTGCCCGGCTCCTCCTGCGGCACCGGGGCTGGGCACGGCACCGGAGCCGCCCGAGCTCCCCGGGCCCCCGCCTGGGCTGCGGCGGAGCCGGCGCGGGGCAGCTCAAAACTACTTAACAGCATTTATTTTTCAAACACATGCTCGTTTATGAAAACAATCACCCTGGCACGGTCCAAGCATATACAGACAAATCTACTCTACGACACGAGGGGCTGCCAAAGGAATGGGGGGGAAAAGCCTCTACTCATCCACTCAGCGGTTCCAGCACAGCCACGGAGAGGGGAACGGCCGCCCGGGGCCCCTCGGAGCGGGCACCCGGCCTCACCGGGACTCCAGCTGCCGGAGCTGAGAGCGGGTTAGGGGGGTACCTGGCCGTTATCTTCATACACATCTCGGCTTTCGGAAATAAAAAAAAAACAAAAGGTTTCTTCCAAATCAGCAGGCAAATTTAACGCGGGGAGGAGGGAGGGCAGCTCCCCGCAGCCCTGGCTGCGCACCCAGCCCGGCCAAGCGGCAGGACCCGAGCTGGGCGAGGGCACAGCCCCTTCCCGGGAGGGCCACCCGCTGCCCTGTGCTGGTGCGGGGTGCTCGGGTCAGCGTCGTGCTGTGGCCGCCCCTCGGGCCCCCTCCCCGCCTCGCCGGGTGGCCCCGGGCAGGGCTGGGACAGCGAGGGCAGGAGCAGGGGGAGCGCGGGGACGGGACGGGCCGGGCTGTGCGCTCCGAGGAGCAGGGGGAGAGGAGGTTTTGTACCTCATAGTGTCACTGATTTTGAAGTCCTGGAGCTAGAGCTGAATGAACAGTAAAAGCAGGTTAAATCATTAACCAGTTAGGGATGGGGAAGCAGCTGTAAAAGGAACAGAGGAAGAAGGCCAGATTATTATTTTCGTTTCTTTTCTTTTTCGTTTCCTTTCCTTGTCTTCTCTCCTGGTGGCCGCCGCGCCGCGATCACAAGCCCTGCTTGGCCAGCGAGGCGGAGACCTCGTCGGCTAGCGTGGCCAGCTGGGGGGAGTCCACCAGGTTGATGCTGCCGGTGGAGGAGACGTTGCTAAGGCGGCGCGGGGAGGCATCTCCGGAGATGGTGGGGGACTTGTAGACGATCTCGGCGCCGTGGTCGGTCTTGGCTTTGGCGTTCTCGCGGAAGGTCAGCTTGTGAGTCTCAATCTGGGAGGGAGAGGAGGGCGCTCAGGGGGGCATGGCCGGGGGACAGAGGGACCTGCCAGGTGTCGTCCACCTGGGCACGGCTGCTGAGAGGTGGGAGCAGAGCTCAGAGCAGCGACCCAGAGTCCCCAGTGCCCCAGAAGGGACAGCAGGACCCGAGCACCTGGATGCTGCCAAATCCTCCCCAGGCGAGGTCCTGGGTCCCAGAAGGCAGAGGGCACAACCTGGGCTGCTCCCACTCCCCTGGCAGAGATTACGGGGGGCACATGGCACGTGAAGCTTCCCCTTAGCCCACGGAGCTGCTCCCAGGAGCCAAACCCCTCTCCCGGTGAACTGGATCTGGTTTGCTACTTACAGGTGCCCTCCCCAGCCGAGTGCAAGGCTGGGGGCTGGCTCTCCATGGGGCTGAGTGGCTCCAGCACCAGGGCCTGGAGCCCAACGGGGTCTGGGCTCGGGGTCCAGGTCTTGTCTTCCTTGCCTTTCTCTCTCTACAGGTGAAGAAACCCACCCAGGGCAGTGGGGGGCAAAAAATGCATCAGCAACAAAAACCACGATCCAAGAAATGTCAGCCAGAAGGAAAAAGACAAAAAATATAGACAAGAAATAGAAAACTGGGGAGAAAAAGATCTGAAAAACAGGGCCATTCACTGACTCATAGGAAGAAGAGTGGCTGCTTTTGGAGCCAGGGAGAAAAACTCTCCAGGAACAGCACAGGGACTTGGGGAGAGCACAGAGCACCCAGCTCCCCACGGCACACCCGGCACAGGAACCAGAGATCAGCCTAAGGAGCTGAGGACTGTGAGTCCCATCGTGGATCTGTGTGTCACAGAGCAAGGAAGGGCTTGGGAACATGGGAAAGGGGCAACAGAGGAGCTGCACCTGGACTCAGGTACACCCAGAACCTCCTCCAGGCTGGGTTTAGCCTGGGGAGGAGCAGCCACCAGGCTGGAAGGCTGAGGTGGTGATGCCACTGCTGGGTCAAAGCCTTGCAGAGAAACTCCCCTGCAAAGGGCAAGATCTTCAAACTACGGCCCAGTGAATGTGCCAGGATGTGACAGAGCCATCACTGAAACCACAAAACCGATGGCAGAAGGCTCAGTGAAGCACAGGGGAGGCTGATGCACGGCAGAGAGAAGGGTAAGGAAGTCAAGCGGTCCCGCAGTCAGAGGCCAGCTGGAGGTGAGAGCTGGAGCTGCACAGAGAACACGTGGCCAAGAACAAAGTGCCAAAAAATGCAGGAGCTGAAACAGAACCTTCCCCTCCCATTGAGACAAAAGTGCTGCAAAACCAAGCAAGACAAAACCCGCTCTTCCCTGGGGAAGCCGAACCCTGCGTGTGGCCAGGCTGGAGCCTCTGCTCTGTGCTTACCTGATGTTCTCACCCCCCTGCCTGCTGGGGACTCGGTGGCCTTGAAGCCCAGCTGGGGGGCTGTTTTACTTGGCCAAGACTCACTGAAGTCACCCTCAAGGCCTTGGTGGGAACAGCTCAGCCCCAGCTCACCTCCCTGACCCGAGTGCCTTTTGTCTCAGTTTAATCCCCCAAACAGTCCCCTCCCTTCACAGAGCCCTCGGTCAGGAAGGAGGAATCACCTCCTGAAGGGCCAGTTTGCTGCAAAGTCACCTGCTCTGAATAAAGCTGAGCCTTTAATGCTCCACTTTCACTGGGGATCCAACAGCTGTGCAGCTGCCAGCTCTGGGTCACAGCAGCAGCACAGCACGGGCCGTGCTGATGGTGACACTTCGTGGGAAGGGTCTGAGACACAAGAAACTCGAGAGGCAGCAGAAAGAGCAGGAAACCACAGGAAAGGCTGCCACTGGCTCGTGCTCACCCGGGGGCCACAGGCCCAGAGGGACCCAGAGCCATCCTGGGCAGTGCCACCGCCCTGTCCCCTGTCCCCTCGCAGCCACAGCTGTCCCCAGGGCCCCTTTACCTTTTTATTGCCTCCTCCAGGCACGTGGCTGATGTTATCTAGGGAGCCGATTTTGGACTGCACCTTATCTTTGAAGTCCAGTTTCTCAGATTTCACCTCCACCTGGCCACCACCTGCAGGAGAAGAGCGAGAGGTGGCTCAGGAGCTGGGTGCTGCAGGGCTCACTGGGGTGCTCCAGTCACTGCCTCCCCTCTGCCCCTCTCCACACCCCCGGGAGCCCCAGGGGTACCTGGCTTGTGATGGATGTTGCCCAGGGAACCACATTTGGATGTCACATGGCTCAGGTCGACTGGCTTGTAAACGATTTGCACCTGCCCGTAGGAGAGAGGAGAAGGGGATGAGCTGGTGGCCAGCAGGGGCAGGTGGGGAGGGGGAGCACAACACACAGCAGCACCTGAGCTGGACTGGAGGGAAAGGACAGCTCCAGCCCCAGGAGGATTAATGACACCAAAGAAACTGCCATCAGAAATGGGAGAGCATTAATGCCCGTGTGCAGGAGCCTCTTAACATGTCAGCATGCACGAGACCACCTCTCCACAGAGGGGGGAGCAGAGGCAATTTTAAAGTGCTCGAGTGAGAGAGAAAGTGGAGTGGTAATTAATTTAAGATTTGCATACACATCATCCAAAAGGAGGAGATATACCAGAGAGAAAACGTAAAAAATAAATACCTTTTCTGGTGTAAAACATAAAGCTTATGTCCACAAAAACTGAAAGAACAGAAATGATCAATGTGCACAGAACTTTCAAAAGAGTGACCAAAATATGCATTTCTGAAAAATGCTGTAATGGAAATAAGGGTTAAAAAAAAATAAAAATAAAAGCAAAGTAAAATCTAAATATCTGGAGTTCACATCACAGAAATTAAAATGGCAATTATCAAGTACTGAACCACAACAGCATTTTGTGACATTTAAGCCCTGTTTTGTTGTGCTTTGCCCACGATGTCTCTGAGGTGGCTCCAGCAATTGCAGGGATCCCCCTCCCCATCCCCAGAGCGCTCGTGGCACGGACACCAGGGACATGGGACAGACACAGGGACAGCACGGGGCTGCAGGGCTGGGCAGCAGCTACACACCAGGGAGGAGCCTCAGAGCAGGCACACACACGGCAGCCAGGGCAGGAGCAGCAGACAAGGGGGACAAAAACACCCCCAGAACCCCCCGAGGTACCCTGGAGCCTGGCTTGGGACTCCCACCAGCCACGGGCTGCCCCTGAGGGGCAGCTGCTGCTGGCTTAGGGGGGCTGAGCAGGAGGAATGGCAGCACCCACACCTCAGGCTGGCTCTGGGGACAGCCTGGCCTTCCCGGGGAGCACCTGCTGCTCTCGGGGCTCCCCCAAGCACCACGGCAGTGTGATGCTCTCAGCAGCCCCAGGAGCATGTGGCAGCACCTAAGGGAGCTGTGCAGGGGAGCTGACTCCTCCCAGCAGCTCCCAGACCAGCACCAAGGATCCACTGCAGCCTCTGCTCCTCATCTCAGCACCTGGGGCTGACCCCAAAGCCCCAGGGGAAGGTGCATCCTGCAGTCCTCACGTTGGCCCCAACACCCTCAGCGACTGTCAGAGCCCTGAGCAACAGCCCTCACCCCAGGCTGGAGCCAGGAAAAGGAGCACCAGCCCCAGGCACAGAGCCCTGCTGGCCTGCCCTGTCTCTGCTGCTCACACAGACCAAAAGGCACGTTTGACAGGAGACAGAGAGGGAGGAAAGCAACCCCTCGGGGTCTGGGAGCACAGCGTGGACACAGACGTGGGGACAGGGTAGGGGAAGGTCACCTGGTCAATGCACTGGGGCAGGAGAGGAGCTGGGTTTGGCTGGAAAGCAGGAAACAGACCCGAAAAGGGCAGCTGGTGCCTTTCTAATCCCAGCTGTGAGCCTGAAGGGTCTCTCAGCAATTCAGGCACCTCTGAGACCTGGGACTGAAAGTCCTCTCATTCCCAGGAGAAGCAGCCAGCAATTAATGGAGCTTTCTGCTCTCATTCCCAGTCCCTTCTGTGACAGACAGGACTCTGTCATCCCTTCCCATCCTGCTGGGGAGCAGAGAAGGCTCCTCCCCGTTTCAGCAAGAAAGGAAAAAGGGGAACAGAGCTGTCTGCCTGGGAAAGCAGTGCCAGAGACCTGGGGATCCCACGCTCAGCATCAGCAATGCCAAGGCCAACTCCTGCTGGTCAGAGCATCCACAGGCTCCAGAATCCAGGCACCAGCCCCAGGGAGTGGCAGCTCCCTCTGGAAGCAGGGATGGCTGGGCAGGGGCTGCTGCCATGGGTTACAGTCCCAAAGGCCTCTGAAGCCCGGGGGTCTCTTGTTACCCCATCAAGGAGCCCCAGGACAGGCTGACACTGCCCCTGCCAGGCTCTGCTCCCAGAGCTGCTGCAGCCAGGCACAGCCCGTGGGGTTTCCAGTGCTGGCAGGGAGGGATCACAGCCCCCAGATGAACACTCAGGTGATTCTGAACCCAGTTCAGCTGCAGAGCTCTGTGGAGGAAGGGAGCAGCTCATCACCAGCCACAGCACGGGGCACTCGTGGCCAGCACCAGCTCCTGGTCCAGCTCACCCTGGGCAGCCCAGGCAGGGCAGGACCCCGGAGAAAGGAACAGGAACCACCATGGAACTGCTTCACAGGGGGCTGAGCTCTGCAGGGCAGCTCCTCTGGCCTGTGAAGTCACTGCAGAGTGACACCAAATTTAAGCCAGAGGTTGCAAAGCCAGCTGTGTCCCTGTGTTCACCTGCCAAGCCTTCTGCAAGGCTCAGTTTCACAGAGATCAAGGAAAATCCATGGGGAACATCTCAGAGCAGGCCCCACGAGCCCCCAGTGACACAGTCTGGGGTCTCAGGGATGTGCCTTCCTCAGCCCAGCATCTTTCCTGGACCCAAACTGTCTCCAGCTGTAAATCCACCAAGCTCTGTGGAGCTTCTCCAGGTTTCTGGCACAGTAACTGAAAGCTGAGTCTGGTATTTTCGTGGGAACAGCTGGAAATGCCAGTGTCCAAATCAATTAGCTCAGCAATACTTCAGGCTCAGCCCCCGTGGGCGCTGCTGGACACGTTCATTAGCAAGGAGAAACTTCATATTTGCGTGGATCATACTTGCCTGATGGGAAGGGGCACGTTCACATGTTGGGCAGGATCATGTCCAGTTTAGCAGCACATTGAGCAATGAGGACTGGGTCTGCTCATAAACCCACCCATCTCCTGCACCACCCTGTGCCAGGGGCCCCATCCCACAGCCCAGGAGGCTTCCAGCCTTCCAGGCAGTGCAGAGCCCTGGAGTTCCTGGGATGTTTGGTTCCAGGACACGGGGCAGTTAGTTCTGTCCATGTCCAGGACTCGTTAGGGTTCATTTTTGGGTTAAAGGGTTAAATGACAGCACGTCCCCAATGGCTATGTGACAGCAGCGTGGCTGCAGATAGCATTGGTGATTAGTGTAACAACATGCCACTAAAATCAGGATTATCACAGAGCATTCAAAGTGTGAAGGTACTCACACTGCCTCCGCCCGGGATGTGTTTGATATTATCCTTTGAGCCACACCTGGATTGAACGCTGCTAAAGTCCAGCTTCTTATTAATTATCTGCACCTTTGGTAGCCAGAAAAGAGTCATTGCACGTCACCAATAGCTATCTGCTGGCAGGGTCACTGCAGATAGCATTGGCAGGTCAGTGTACACAACATGCCAGTTATCATCAGCACCACGAGAGAGCATTGAAAGTGTGAAGGTACTCACACTGCCTCCGCCCGGGATGTGTTTGATATTATCCTTTGAGCCACACTTGGATTGAACGCTGCTAAAGTCCAGCTTCTTATTAATTATCTGCACCTTTGGTAGCCAGAAAAGAGCGTGAGAAACAACATGACCATCTGCAGCTTGACCATGTGTTATAGCCCTAAAACCAGGAGCCTGCCTTCCAGCACCAGCAGGAAAAGGGAAAATCTCTGCTTTGCTGCACAGATTTGTCTGTTCCTGGGCTGGAAAGGGAAGATGGAGGTGGGCAGGTTAGAGCTCCAGACTGGACAGGCCTGGGGAGTGCTGCAGCCCTGGGTGCCAGGCCACAAACACCAGCCAAAAAGCCAGCTCAGCCTGGATCCTTCCACTGACCAGAGCAGGGAACTCACGGGGCAGCACAGCAAAGCCACGGGGAGGCAGGGCTGAGAGACCCCAGCAGAGACCCCAGCAGGACCCAGAGACCCCAGCAGGGCTCAGAGACCCCAGCAGGGCCCAGAGACCCCAGCAGAGACCCCAGCAGAGACCCCAGCAGGGCTCAGAGACCCCAGCAGAGACCCCAGCAGGGCTGAGAGACCCCAGCAGAGACCCCAGCAGGGCTCAGAGACCCCAGCAGAGACCCCAGCAGAGCTCAGAGACCCCAGCAGGGCTCAGAGACCCAGCTCCTGCAGAGCCAGCAGAATGAGGAGGGATGGAGCTGAGAGGAAAATGCCTGCCCAGCTCCAGCTCTGTGCCAGGCTCTGTGCCAGGCAGCACAGTCCCCTTCTGGGCCAGGCACACCTGGCCTGGGGCAAACAGGTGCCACTGGCCAGGCTGGGGAGCAGGAGCTGAGTGTCCAGCACTGGAGAGGGCACCCAGCTCTGCTCTGCACAGGGCTCACACTCCCTCCACAGCTGCCAAGAGAAAGGCAGGAATGCTGCCAGGGATGCAGCCCCACCCCAGGGATGCAGCCCCATCCCAGGGATGCAGCCCCACCCCAGGGATGCAGCCCCAGGCCCCATCCCAGGGATGCAGCCCCATCCCAGTGCTGTGGCACATTCCTAACAAGCCCCTGGTGGGAGGGAGTGGGGCTGGGAAGGGCTGGGGCCGCACGGGAACCACTGGCAGCCACACCCTGCAGCCCCAGAGCCCTCCCTGCACGCTGATCTCTGTGCTCACAAAGCTGGTTCCACTTGTTTCCCCCCCTGGCTGTGCAGGGAGCTGCCCTGGAGCCACCTCAGGCACCCGAGCAGCCCTTCCAGGCAGCCCCGGGGTGAGGACAATCCCTGCTCCTTCCCCACACGCCCTGGAGTGCCTTTGGAACCCCCACGGGTGGAAATGCAGGTGACAGCCACAGGTCAGAGCCTGGGGGAGGCACAGCCCCGTGGGAGGCACCACCAGAGCCCCCAGCAGTGCCACCCCCCTGGGCACAGGAGCTGCTGGTGGCACCTGGCCTCCATGCCAGCAGTCCAGCCCCAGGCTGCTCCTGCCAGGAGAGCTCCCTGCAGTGCCCTGGCTCTCCAGCAGGAAGCTCCACGGCTGGCAGGTGCCTCCAGCAGGATTTGCTGAGTTTCCATCAAGGAATGCCACAAGTCAGGACCCAGCCGTGCCAGAGGGGGTGATGCAGCCACAGCACAAGTGCCCAGAGCATGCAGCAGCACAGGCAGAGACCTGGCCTGGCTGCCCCTGGCCTGTGCCCCGGGCTCCTTTGCTTGCCCAGCCTGGGGGTCTGGAATCTGCACGGAGAGCAGGCTCCAAACCCATTCCTGAGCAGCCTCAAACCAAATGTGTGAGGTCAGCCCCTTCTGCTCCAGCTGCAGCCATCCTGCTGGGAGCAGTCCACAGAACCCCCAGCACAGCATCCAGCCATTCTCCCCTGCAAAGAGCAAGGACTTGTCCCAAATTCAGCTGTTCTTCCTCTTTCAGCAACAACAACAAACAGAGAAGCAGAGAGGGGGAAAAAATAAAACCCGACTTGTAAGAGCTGGATTAAAAAAGAACAAGCAAATAATTTAACTATTTTCCAGTAAACAAGGGTTCCTTCTAAAATCCCTGGAGAGCAGGGTTTGTGGGGGTGGGAAGAAAAACCCATGTCTTGTGCTAAGTGGGCAGGAGGGCTGAGCCCCCCCAAAAAGGACACTGTGCTCATGTGCTGCTGTCTCATGACCAAGAGCCCTGCCCAGGCTCCAGAGCCCCCCTGGATGGTGGCACAAAGCCAGTGAATCGCCAGCCAGGGTGGAAAATGCCTGGAAAGGCCGTGGAGAAGCAGGCTGCCACTTCACAGGATGCAGAGGAGCCAGCCCAAAGCCTCCCCCCATGCCAAAAGGGGAACATTCAGAGCCACCGAGGTACCTGCTCACACAAAATGTCATGCACAGCACTCAGGGAACGTTTGTTATGGCTCTGCAAGGTCTGCAGCCAGGCAGTGTCACCCCAGGACAGGCAGTGCCACCCCCAGGACAGGCAGTGCCACCCCCAGGACAGGCAGTGTCACTCCAGGTCAGGCAGTGCCACCCCCAGGAGAGGCAGTGTCACTCCAGGACAGGCAGTGCCACCCCCAGGACAGGCAGTGTCACCTGCAGGACAGGCAGTGCCACCCCCAGGACAGGCAGTGTCACCCCCAGGACAGGCACTGTCACCCCCAGGACAGGCAGTGCCACCCCCAGGACAGGCAGTGTCAACCCCAGGACAGGCAGTGTCACCCGCAGGACAGGCAGTGTCACCTCAGGACAGGCAGTGCCACCCCCAGGACAGGCAGTGTCACCTCAGGACAGGCAGTGCCACCCCCAGGACAGGCAGTGTCCCCTGCCAGGCTTGCAGAATTTAACCCAGGACCCTCACTCCCAAGCACCTGGAGCCCAGAGGTCACTTGGCTTCTCTGGGCGTGCAGAGTGTTTGCAAGGACAGAAGTGCCACCAGTTCTGGCCGTGCCACCCTGCACTGTGCAGCACCCGCTGGCACAGCACAACCCAAAACCTTGCCAAGAGAGCTGGATCCAAAATCCCAATGTCTGGCAAAATGTGGGGTCCAAGCCTGAGACCCTCAGAAGGAGGAGCCAGACCTCGCTGTGCTCTGCTGCAGCGCTGGAAGGACTGCCCCAGACACACTCAGGAGCACACCCTGACCCTGCCACTCAGCTCACAGCCTCTGTCCCTGCCTGGGCACCTCCAGGGAAGGTCATTCCCCCACGAGCCCCTCACCACGAGCTCTCCATGGGACAGCTGAGCTGCACTAAGGCAGGCACAGGATTCCAAGCATCCGAGCCCAAACCCTGCAGGTGAAGCCGAGCCAGGCTGGAGCCCTGCCCAGCGCCCGGCGCAGCCCCAGGGAGGCCCTGCCAGCCCAGAGGGAGTGCCCAGCACACGCTGTGCCCATCAGGAGCCCGTGCTCACCTTGCCACCTCCGGGCTGGTGCTTCAGGTTATCGGTGGAGCCGATTTTGGACTTGACGTTTTTCAGGTCGGGCATGGGCGCGGCCGCCGGCTGCACGCGGGTCTTGGCGGAGGCGGGAGATTTCGGGGGGGTGCGGACCACTGCCACCTTCTTGGGCTCCCTGGCTGGTGGGGTGGGCAGAGAGGGGGTGCGGGAACGGCTGCCCGGAGTCCCGGGGGAGCCGGGGCTGCTGTAACCGCTTCTGTCTCCAGACTTGGGCTGCTCACCTGCGGTTTGTACACAGCACAAGCGCCGGTCAGGAGCCCTCCCCTGCTGCCCCCTGGGGGCTGCTCTGCCTCGTCCCAGAGCCCACCCGACAGCCCAGGGCAGGGGGAGGCTGCTGGCTGCACTTTCTTCTACTCCATTTTGAAGGCAAAACTGTGATTCAAAGGCAATTTCCTAATATCCCAGAAGGAAGATGGTGTCCATTGCCTGGATCATCCCCACCCGAGCGTGGCACGACGAATTACAGACAAAAGACACTCAGAACCACTTTCCTATTCGAAATTTGGAAGCACTCTCACAAAATTATTTTCTGTAATTAACTAAGGCTGATCGCTGAGCAGCTTAGCACTGTCCCCAGTTTGAAAAGGAAATGAAAGAAGAAAAGAAGACCCTTAAACATCACCTTTCTCAGTCTTTGCTGCTGCAGGAGGTGGCTTTTTCTGCTCCTTTCTGCCTGTTTAGTGAATGAGAAAGATGCTTAAACATAATAAAGCTGGAAAATTAATTGATTTAAGGCTTTATGCAGCTCTGGTTAAGTATGAAATATATGTATACATCCAGTGAAATGCACCATTTTAATGGAAATTCACAATGCCTGATGCTTTCTGGGGTTTTCTTCTCTGAGCATAATGGGCTAATCTCCACTCCTGTAATCGAAGCATTGATCCTCTTGCCCCTGCTCTTTGTGAATATCATCAGAGAGAAAACGAGTAGATGGATTAAAAAAAAAATGGAGCTGCCTAAATCTTCCAAATTCGAGGAAATCCCACAGGATAAAGCCACTGGCCTCTCCTACACACTGGAGACTGCACGAACACAGGCACCGAGCACCTGGAAGGACTCGGAGTCCCAGGAGAGGGCTGGGTTTGCCCATTAACCCCTGGCACTGCCCAGCAGCACCACCCAGCCCCCAGC
Source organism: Euphonia xanthogaster (assembly GCA_034509185.1). Classification (NCBI taxonomy): domain Eukaryota; kingdom Metazoa; phylum Chordata; class Aves; order Passeriformes; family Fringillidae; genus Euphonia; species Euphonia xanthogaster. Next base: position 856,230 of record JAYDZK010000112.1, on the reverse strand, counting down.
ACACGCTGCCACCGTCACCTACCGGAGCTGGGAGGGGTCTTGGGGGCCGTGGGGGTCTTGGCCGGGATGCGGGTGGCGTTGCTGGAGTTCCTCTGCGCCTGCCCCGCGCGCGCCGAGCCCGTCTTGGAGCCAGCCCGCGCCTCCGGGCCCTGGGGACACAGCAGGGCAGCGTCAGGGACAGGGGGCCAGCCCTGGGAGCAGAGTCAGGGACAGGGGGCCAGCCCTGGGAGCAGAGTCAGGGACAGGGGGCCAGCCCCAGAGCAGAGTCAGGGACAGGGGGCCAGCCCCAGAGCAGAGTCAGGGACAGGGGGCCAGCCCCAGAGCAGAGTCAGGGA
>JAYDZK010000112.1:830896-848925 GCA_034509185.1 Euphonia xanthogaster | reverse complement strand
TGTCTAAATGCACTAATGGAGCCACGAAGAGGAAAGACACTGCTCCACTGGAGGGATTTGTTATGTTTGCTGCACAGCAAACTGCTTCACAAAATGGCTTTTGACTAGGATTTTAGGCAGCACAATAAATTAGAGCTGTGGTGTGCAGTGCAGGCAGGACAGAAACACCACAGGGAGTCCCAACCCCTAAGTCTGCCCCATGGAATCAAGCCAGCACTGGGGGCTTTGGGAAACCCAATTTTCCATCGAGTCTGAGCTGAGGAGAGTCAAGAGAAACTTTCCAGGTAGCCAAATGGTCCCTGGGTTAATTTTCAGCCCATCTAAGCAGATAGATAATGAATGCTGTGAGAACACTCACTGCCCACTGTCTGCCTTCCTCACTCACATTCCCCAAGACTGGGATGAGGAGAAAAATCCTATTAATGTTTCAAATTAATTCAAATTAATGTTGAAGTCAGGGTACGAGTGAGTAGGTTTGAGTCCTGTTTGACTTTAGAAAGCCACACTAATTAAACAATTTGCTGCTTTCATGTGTGAGCACAGGGCCTGCACTGCCTCTGCTCAACCTGAGCAGTTCCTCTGGCCCCAGCACATTCCAGCTCTGCCCATCAGCTTTTTCCACCTTGGTTTTGCAGCTGGACAAACAAACACCTTGACTTTGGCCACCTGAGAGGAAAATCTGGTTTTAGGAGGAGCTGCAGCTCCCTGCAATGAGTATGTTGGAACATCCCAAGTGTGTATGGCCCTGCTCTGCCAGGAACAGGGAGAACTGCACAGCTGCTGAGCAGGACACAGCATTTCCTCACAGAACAAAATTCCCAAGCTGCCACCACCAACCAGCAATGACTGGACCCAGGGACAGACAACTGACCCACCTTGAGTGGCATCTCCTGCAGCGTGGTCCTCCAGGTTGGGAGTGGCTCCCACGCCCGCCTCTTCAGCTGCTCCCAGGTCGGAGAAAGAAGGGGAAAAAACGTGATCAAAACAAGGGTTAAGCTGAAGCATGTGCCTGGAGGATGGATCTGCCTCCCTGCTGAGGTTGCCCAGCAGAATGAGCAGGATCTCTGCTGTCTCACAGCAGGGCAGCATCGGAAAGGAAATCTCCCCACACCGATGATGGATCTGGGTAGATCTGTTCAGCCCCTGCTCTACAGCCCAGAGCAGCGTTTCACCAGCTTCCACATCCTAAATGGCAGCTTAGTACAAGCTCTTCCAGGCAGAAACCAGGCTGTAAAGGAGCAAGGAGACGTGTGGATGCATGTCCTCTTCCAGCCCCAGCTGGCCTTCACGTGGCCAGCAGCACTGCCATGAATGTCTCTTACCTGAACTCACCTTCTTGGTGTCTGTGCCCAACCTGTGAGCCCTGCCAAGGCTGTGTGAGACCAGTAATCCCAAGCCTGATACAAAGCTAGAGAAATCCTGAACTTCAGGACTACAGGTACATCAGAGACTCGTGGTTTTCTTCACAGTGATGATGTTTTGTCTCCACCAGCATTTCTTTCAGTTTATTCTATGACTACTTTCAAGCTAGCTTAAACAATTATATTGGTATGCCACAGCTCTCCAGTCAAACTAGGACTTCTTCTGTTTTCCCCATTTTTTTTTCCAAGCACTTCAGGATACACTGGCTCCCTGGGAGAGTCAGATCTTGCACCAGAGCCTCCGTGTTTCAGCCCAGCAGCTCAGGGACTGGATGCAGCACAGAAATTTCACTGCTGTGAGTTTGTTTCAGGGCTTGGCACTGGCAGAAGCCCTTTTCTACCCGCTGCTTTTCTCAGGTCCTGCCTGATGCTTCCAGGGAAAGCCACTGGCTATGGCACAGGGGACACGTCCTCATTTTGCACACACACAGACCTGCCCTCCCAGATCCTGCTCTCCCACACACAGCACTGCCACAGTCACTCCCTGCTCTGCCTCTGAAAGGCCCCATCCTTCCCTGAAAAACCAGGCCCAGGTGCAGTGAGTGCCCACGGGGCATTCAGGCTGAATTAGTCCCTTCACTTCCTCTGCATTATCCTTAAAAGCACTGCTGCAGTGGCCTGGTTTTCACCTGCCACTCCAAAGACACCCGCGGGGCTGGGCAGAGCCCAAGAGCTGCAGGACAGGCACCCAGGGGCTGCTGGCACGGGAACAGCCAGGAAGGAGCCTGGAGGTGGGAGCCAAAGCCACCACAGAGACACCAGACAGAAGGATTGTCAGGTGTGGAGCAGAGAAAGAGAGAAGAAAAGGCTGCGAGCTCCCCCCAGGATGGGCAAGGCAAGAGGGCAGCTCTGAGTGAGGAATTCTCTGGAGAAGAAGGAAGCAGCACTGGGAGCAGCGTCCCTGCGAGAGGTTTCGTGGTGCTGTCTCACAGCACCAGCTCTCTGCTCTGCCTGCAGCAAGAGATGAAGCTGCACCTTGGTCTCCCTCACCTGTGGTTCCTTCTGGGATCTCCCCGTGCTGTTCCGCACCACCCTGATCCTCGTGGTCTCCTTCCTCCACTAAAGGTGCTGTGGCATCTGAAAAACAACACAGCTTTCACACAGCTGCTGAGAGGCAAAGCCCTCTGGAGGCCAGGATGTGCCTGAAGAGCTTCCTGCTCAGAGAAGCACTGGGCTCCCCCTGGAGCCAGAGGAGCTGGTGGAGGGAACAAGCATGACACAGCAAAGCCAGAGCCACAGGGACACCACGAGCTGCTCCCTGGCACACAGCCTGCCACAACGTGCTCCCTATGCTTCCGAAGGCTTTGCCTTTTTGTGCAAAAATCCAGCACTGGAAGCAGCCCCTGGTGCACAGCAATCCTGCACGGAGACACGGCTGGGCTGGAGCAGGACAGAGCAGCTGCCCTGGAGCTGCACAAAACACCCCAGGGTGGCTGCAGGGACAGAGGGACACCCAGCTCCACCTGCCACAGGGGGGCTGCTCGTCCTGACAGTCCCACTCCCACTGGAAAGCAGGACAATACCCCCTCCTGCACCAGACAGGGTCTGTGTCCTGATTTCTTGAGGCACTTCCCCAATAATCACTCAGCCCACGGCTCCAGTGGGACGGAGATGGGACTGCTCAGCTTCTCTGCTCTGCCCAGCCTTCCTTCCTCTCAGAACAACTTTGCCAGCTAAAGCCTCCACCTCAAGTCTCCCAAGGCAGATTCTTGGGATTAAAGCAGCAAAAAGGGAAGGAAATCACAGCAGTGAACAAGTCTCTAGACCACTCTGGAATTAGAGCCTTTCTACCCACAAGGCTTTCAGGACCTGGGGAGCACAGTGACACAAACCTGTGTCACTCCACACAGGACTGCCAGGACCTTGCAGAGCCCCTGCAAGGAAACAAACCACGAGCAACTTCCTGAGCTGGAAGGAACAATTCCCCTTTCTTGCTTTCCAGCCCACTCTGCACCTCACTCTGCAGCACAGCAAACACCCCTAGCGATGGCACCAACAAAGGGGTTCCTCCTCCTGAGAAAGCCCAGCAGGACACGGCACGGGGGCTCTGTGGTGAGGCTGACCACGAGCCCATCCATCATGGTTCCAAAGCAGAAAGTCAAAGAGCTCCCACCTTCCGTAGTTGGGGTGCTCTTAGCGTCAGATGTTTCAGAAACAGGCTCATCCGATCCATCATCGACTGGAATCTGAAGGGGACAGCCTGGAAAACATTCAGACACTTACAACAAGTCCTTGGCTACGACCTGGGGCCTGGGGCTTCCCAACTCTCATTGCCCAGATCCACAGCTGCAAGAAGCTGCAGCTGGAGAGTGAAAAGCACCTGAACTAAAAGCAAGCAAAGCGTGGAAATGCCAACCAAAAGCAGCAGGGTGAGCACCAAAAGGAACACAGGGAAACCCACCAGCAGCAAAGGAAAAGCCCAGTGAACTGGGCAGGCAGAAAGAGCAAAGCATGGCACAGGCAGGCAAGGAGACCTCAGCAACCTAAGGAGGGAAGATGTGCAGCTTCTGAGGCACTGTTGTCCTCTCCCTCCCAGAGCAGGCTGAGCACTCCCAGGACTCCAAAGCAGCCCATGCTTGTGATGGGGCTGGAGCAGGACAACATCCCGTGCCAAGAAACGGTGGCAAAAGTCTTCTGGAAGAGCAGGGCAAGAGGCACAAGTCTCCCCTCAGCAAGGGTGCGGGCAAATCAAACAATGAGAGCTGGAAAAAGTGATTTGGAAAAGAAGAAGCGAAATCCCTGGGAGCCTGTGATGGGTGAAACGAGCTGAGAGGAGCTGCTGGCCCGCAATGCTACAGAGCCAGGATGAATGGAGGCTGTGCATCCTCTCCAGGACAGAGGCCATCCATTTATCTGGCCAAAGAGGTGTCCAAAGCACCTCAAGAAAAGGAAATTAGGATGATGTTTATGTGGAGCATAGCCAGGAGTGAGTCCCAGCAGGTTTGCTGGCAGCGCAGGTTCCCAAGCTCAGCTGTGGAGCACGGTGGAATGAGAAAGGAAAAGCTTCTGAAGAAATGCAGGTCTGAAATATGGTGAGGAAGACTCTAGCATGGCCCCCACTCCCAGAGCTCTCTGCTCAGCTGTCCCCAGGTCCCTGTGCAGGTGAGGAAAGCAGGCAGCAAGCAGCATCCTCGAGCTGTGACCCCAAATAAAAGCAGTGCTGTGTTTCCTGAGCAAACTGAGCAGTGAACACCAACACACTCTTGCAAAGCTGCAGCAGTGGCATCCCCCCTAGTCTGGGGTTATTCTGCTCCGTGGACAGTGAGATCCACGAGCAGACTGTGCATGTTGGAGCATCCTGTGGGCTCCCTGTGGTGCCCTGGCTGCAGCCAGGTGACCTCAGTGTCCTCCCAAGGAGCCCTCACACCACCACGCCGTTCTCCCTCTCCCTCCTTAGCCCAGCAGTGGCCCAGGCAGGTCCTTCAGCACCTCCTGGACGTGCTCACCTGAGGAGAAGTGTTTTTCCTGGCCAGGTGCGTGATCCTCCATCATGGTGGTGTCCTGAGGCTGCTCTGCCACCTCTCAGCAAAGGTACCTGAAAAGGAGAGTAAAAACTAACACCCAGTAGGCAAAACCTGACCCAACAGGAGCAAGGGGAAGGTCTGGTCAGGTCTGGTCATTCCTGCACAAGCAAAAGCTGTGCCAGTCACTGCATCCCTCACAACAAACACAGGGGCAGCTCCTGCCAGCTGCATTGAAGTTCCAGGAGTATTTAAGATGTCCCAAGCCAAATGAGCACCTTGGATGTCCCAAGCCAAATGAGCACCCTGGATGTCCCAAGCCAAATGAGCACCCTGGATGTCCCAAGCCAAATGAGCACCCTGGTGCACTGCTCTGGCCCAGCTCTGCCCCAGGAGGTCCCTGTGAGCAGCAGGCCAAGCACTGGCTGACTCCTGGGGCACGCTCCAAACCCTGCACTTCCCAGTTCAACCAGTCTCCCAAGAGCTGTGTTTGCTGGTGATGCTGCTGTGGGAAGAGATGCTCCCATCCCTGTGCACACACCCAGCAGGGACACACAGCTACCACAAGACACTCAGCACCTCAAAAGCCATCCAGAAGTGACACATGGGGGGACACCAGGACTACCCAGAGATGGGTTTTGGACTCTTAGAGGAGAGGGTCTCGCTCAGCTGTGGCTGTGAGGGGACAGCACAGCCCCTGCTTTAACCCCAAGCCCTTCCTGCAGGGCTCAGAGAGCCCAAGGAAGCTGGAGAACTTGCACTGGAATGAAATCACCCATAAAAACGGAGATATAAAATAAGAAAGAATGAAGTATCTCATTTTTGCTCTAAGTGGTGGGCCCTAATTATTTGGGGCTCAGAGAGCCCCAGCAGGGCACAGAGCAAAGCAGGAAGGTGCCAAAGCTCCCAGCCATTGACCTGCACAAGGAAATGAAGCCTCCAGCAACCACTACCTGCCCCCTGTGCTGGATGGACAGACAGCACTTTCAGCTGCCTTCCTATAAGAGCTGGTTAATTACAACCCTTGGCAGAGATTAATAATCAGCTATTAGTGTGATCACTAATGCCATGACCATGGGGGACAGGCAGGCCCAGCAGTGGAGCTCAGGTTACCAGCAGCAAGGAGGAAACTTGTGGGTTTTTTTTTTGTCTGCTGGCAATAAATTAACTGCATGTATGGAACCACGCAAGAGAAACTCCAGGGCCAGTAACCAGATCTCTCACCCAGCTTTTTTTAAGCCTTAGCAAGATGACTCTGCAATTTAATTACTGCCTTGGACAGCTACAAAGCCATTGGACAGGACTGGAGAACCAAGGAAGCTGGAGAACTTGCACTGGAATGAAATCACCCATAAAAATGGAGGTATAAAATAAGAAAGAATGAAGTATCTCATTTTTGCTCTAAAAAAATTTCTAAAATATTCTTTAAAATGGAAAAGCAGCCCCGCCTTGAAGCAATGGCTCAGTGATGCATAATTAGAGCAAAGAAAGCTGCACAGAGATAAACTTGAACAGCACCCTCCACATGGCAGATAAAGCACAAACCCTGCAAAGAACCTTATCCATCCCCAGCAGAACTACTCTCCTGAACCAGGGACACTATCTAAAAAGCAACAGCCCACCCCATAATTACCAGCCCCTCCAAACCTCACATTTTCCAGACCTGAAGCCTGCCTGGCATTGGAAGGGACCTCAAAGCCCACCCAGAGCCACCCTATGTGGCAGGGACACCTCCCACTGTCCCAGGCTGCTGCCAGCCCCATCCATCCCTGGGCACTGCCAGGGATCCAGGGGCAGCCCCAGCTGCTCTGGGCACCTGTGCCAGGGCCTGCCCACCCTGCCAGGGAGGAACATCCTCCTAATATCTACTCCAAACCTACTCTCTGAGTTTGAATCCATTCCCTTGTCCTGGCACTGCAGGTCCTTGGAAATATTTCCCAGTATTCCCCGTTTCCCACAGATGCTGGAAGGCCACAATCAGCTCAGCCCAAAGCTGCTCTTTGCCCCCAGCCCCACGTCCAGGCTGCAGCAGCAATTCCTGCCCTGGGCACAGCCAGGACACCCCAGCAGGGCCCCCACCCTGCAGCCCCTGGGCACCCCAAAAAAACCCCCACAGAAAGCCTCCAGCAGCCTCTGCCTGGTGAGGTGCAGAGCCCAAACCCTCCAAGCCTTGGGCAGGAGTTTCTCTGCAGAGGAAGGGAGAGAAACCCCAGGCAAGGTGAGACCAAGGTGCCCCAGCCAGGGAGGGGGGAGAGGGCAGACCCAGGAGCACCCAGCTGGGCAATCTGTGCCAGACATGCCCAGCCCTGGCACAAAGGAGAGGGGGACAGGCTGCCCAGAGCCCCTCGGTGCCAGGGGGGGAGCGGGCACAGCCCAGGGCTCAGCACTGTCCCCCAGCAGGGCAGGGACAAGCCCAGCATCACAAGGCTGGACCAGGGGCTCCATTTACACAGCCCAGCCCAAAATAAACCCTTGGCCTTGGCACAGCTGCCTGCGGGTGGTGCAGGAGCCCCCCGGTGCACAGGGGCAAGAAAACACAGGGAAAGGAAAGGAACATTGCAGCAGCAGGAGGTGCTGGATGGATTTGCACACTCTGGGAATCACCAGTGGCCCCACCGAGCAGCTCCACCCCTCATGCCAGCCACAAAACACCCACAAAATGCCCACAAAATACCCACAAAATGCCCACAAAATAATACCCACAAAATACCCACGAAATGCCCACGAAATGCCCACGAAATACCCACAAAATAATGCCCACAAAATAATGCCCACAAAATGCCCACAAAATGCCCACAAAATGCCCACAAAATAATACCCACAAAATACCCACAAAATGCCCACAAAATAATACCCACAAAACGCCCACGAAACGCCCACAAAATGCCCACAAAATGCCCACAAAATACCCACAAAATGCCAAAAAAATGCCCACAAAATGCCCACAAAATGCCCACAAAGTGATCACCAGGTAATTCCCAAGCCTCTTGGCTATTGTCTCGTGCTCAGCACCTTCCTTCCCCATTATTTAATCAGAAAGGGCACAAAGCCCTCGCTCTTGTTGTGAAAAATGAGAATTTGACAAACACGAGCTAAGTGGTACCTCTGAAAGGTGATCAAACACAAACAGGGCTTTAAAAAAGCATCATCCCACCTGAATTGCATAATTAAAACAGAGTGGCAGCACCAGGAAACAACATCAGCCTGAAAGGTTGTTCATAATTCATGAGCAACTTCCTTTTCATCTCCTTTGTGCTCTTCTCCAAGTCCTGTTTTTCCCAGAAGCTGACAGAGGAAGGAATGTGGACGATGATCTCATTAATTGCAGGCACTAATATGCAGTGAGCTGAGAAATTACATGGAATTTCAGGGTGTCTAGCCAAGAGGATGGAAAACTTCGGTTCCAAGGCAGATAAAAGCCTCTTGGAGCAATAGAAATTGTCTCCAAATTGCATGTTTTCTTCTTTCTTTTCACATTTTTTTCTATCTTTATTATAGTTTAAGTAACTCCTTGGAGGTGTGAAACTTTCTCCAGGGGCAGGACACTTTTCAAAGAGACATGAGATGGGTTTGGGCTCACAGCAGAACAGCTTTTGGGGCACAGGAGTCTCAGCACAGCAGCATGGACACCTATTTTCTTTTCCTGTCACTCCCAAGTCCCTCTCAGACCAGTACAGCCCTTACAAATCAAAGCTGCTCACAGCCAAGAGCTCTGCCAGGGGTCACCACGGGGGTCTCCAGGGCAGGCTCATGGCCAGAGAAAAGCCAAGGAACACTCACTGACTTGCTGGTAAGTTCCTCAGGGCTGCTGAGAATTAAACTAACAGAATTTGCCATCCCAAATCAGCTTAGGCCCAGTTCAGCAGCTGCCTCAGAGCAGGGTAGCAATTAGAGACCAGATTATCCAGCACAAAACCCCAGCCCACAGCCTGAGCTGCAGGAGAGGGGGACTGGGTTTGTCTGCACATCTCCTCTCTGCCCCAGTAACACAAGTGTGAGCTGCTCCACCTTCCCCTCACCCAAAACCTGAGCTCCTCCCTTTCCACCTGCAGCATCTCCTGCCCCTAAGTGGATCTTCCTCCCTTGATCTTCCAGCCCTTCTCAATTAATTTCCTTCTCACTTCTGGCCTGGCTGACCTGACCAACCTTTCCCAGCACCAGTGCAGACCCCAGCCCTTCCCTGTGAGCTCTCAGAGGGCATTTCAGGGTGGCCACAGCCCAGGGAGGTGCTGGCCCTCCCACATCACCCAGCTCATTCCACAAGAGGATGCCAAACCCAGGCTGCCCCTAAGTCCCCTAACTGCAGGTAGATTAGAGCTCTGCTCAGAAGGGCTTACAGGGCAGCAGCAAAGGAAGCAGCAGCAGTTCTAAAGGCTGCCCTGAGAGCTCAGCAGGCTCTTTGCAGAGAGGGGAGAGAAGCCTCTTTGGCAGGGATTTGCCAGGCTGCCTGAGGATTTCTTCCCACCCCCTGCTACAGCATCTTGCAGTTCCACCCAGCCCCGAGATGCCTGATGGGGAGGGGATAAATTCTTCCTCCCCAAAATCCTGCTTGCTTGGGAAGCCTTTAAGCAGTTGAACACGTAGAGAGGATCAAAGAGAAGGCAGATCTGATTTAGCAGCTAATTCTCTTTGACTCTTCCCATCCCAGGCTGAGCCCAACCTGCTGCAAATCAGAGCCTCCCCCCTGCTGCTGCAGGTTTAAGGCAGGCTCGACAGCTCTCAGGCTTGCAGCAGACATCATTCACTCAACAGAAAGTGCTGGAAGGCTGAAATATCAGCCTTCCAGCACTGCCTCCCCAAGGCTGAGCTCATGCCCAGATGTGGCTGCAACAGCAGGCACGGCAGAGCCCAGGACAGAGTCACAGACTGCTCCCCCAGTCTCCCCACTGCCACCAAAAAGGATGGGGACAGGGAAAAGAGGGAAAAGAAGCTCCCAAAAAATGCCCCTGGAGTCTGAATGAATTGGGACAATCGATGGCACAGCAGCTGTTCTGCCCCTTCAAGTGCCTGCTTTACCTTGGCTGGCAGGGACACCATGAGGAGGCAGCAACTGGAGAGATTGCACTGCCTGAAGGAAGGAAGGAAAGCAGGCATCCATCCCCACTGGCACTGCCACACTCCCCTGAGTGGCTCACTGGAGTTGTCAGGGATGTGCCCAGGATGAGCAGCAGAGGACAGAGCTGCTGGCAGAGCAGTCTGGGCACAGGAGCCTGGCAGGGTCCCCTGCTCTGGGGACAAATGCCATCTCACAAACACAAGGCACTTCATGTGGCCAGCAGGGTCTCGTGGCTATCACCATTTTCTTCATCAATGTGAGGCCAGAAACAAGCTGGCAGAAGCTATTTCATGCTCCAGTGGGTACCAAACCAGCTCCCAAGGTGGGGGCAGGCTGGTGGATTCACATCACCCCCATCTCCCCCAGAACAGCCCCTCTGGGAGGCCACTGAGCACTGCTACACCCATCCTGAGCTCCCTGCAAGGTAATTCAGCCACTCAAAGAGCTCAGCAACACCCCAAAAGTCCCCAAAAGTCACTCTGTCAGCCAGCCACACATGGAACAGCCTCACAGGACCAGGAGGGGGAGAATCCCCAGCCAGCCCAGAGCTGAGCCCCCAGGCAGGGTGATCCACCCCTGGGGGGGTCTGAGGCAGGCTGTGAACAGAGACTCCTTGGCTCTGCTCTTCCTCCTCACACCAGCTCCATGGCAGAGCCAGAGCTGGGCAGCACAGCCCCAGCCCTGGGCCAGCAGGAGCAGCACAGCTCTGCCCACCCAGCCATGCCAGGAGAGCAGCACCCAGGGGTGCCCAGAGCCAGGGCTGGGGGCATCCCTGCAGCCTGAGGGGGGGTCAAACACAAGCCCTGGGCCATCTGCAGGGTGCACACACTCTGCACCACCGAGGCTGAGTTCAATGGTCTGCATTTGACTGCAAAAATTGCCAGGCCAGGGCTGTGCCAGCACCAGCCACCACCCAGCTGCACCTGAGCCCCAGCAAGTTTTGCCTCAGGCTTGAAAAAGACATCGTGAGACACCAGGTATGTGTTTATTGCTTACTTTGATCTCAGCTGCTCCTCTTCCTTTGATTTCACAGCGCTGACAACATTCGCTGCACCCTGACAGAAGTTCTGTGAATATTCAATGCTGCCACAGTAATGAAGATATTAAATATGAAAGATTCTTCATGCCACAGCTCCAGTCTAGCGAGCCACCCCAGCCAGGGCAGGTGAGACAGAACCAGGAGAGCCTTGTGGCCACTCATGTGGCAGGAGACTTTCTCAGGGCCAGGAAAACATTCTTCACGGATTGGGCCATCATTCCTGAAGTTATTTTGAGCTGTCTCAGCACATGGAGAGAAAATAAAACGATGACAACGGCACCATCTGCTGCAGCTACTGTCACACCACCGTGACTGGCACGGCTCTGGCAGCCACAGAAAGCCTGTGCCAGGGGAGAAGCCAAGGTGAGGCTGCCCAGGGATCCCTGCTTTGCTCCTGCAGGATCCAGGGATCCCTGCTTTGCTCCTGCAGGATCCAATCCCTGCTTTCCTCCTGCAGGATCCAATCCCTGCTTTGCTCCTGCACGATCCAGGGATCCCTGCTTTCCTCCTGCAGGATCCAGGGATCCCTGCTTTCCTCCTGCAGGATCCAGGGATCCCTGCTTTCCTCCTGCAGGATCCAGGGATCCCTTTTTGCTCCTGCAGGATCCAGGGATCCCTGCTTTCCTCCTGCAGGATCCAGGGATCCCTGCTTTGCTCCTGCAGGATCCAGTCCCTGCTTTCCTCCTGCAGGATCCAGTCCCTGCTTTGCTCCTGCAGGATCCAAGGCTGACTGCAGGAGTGGGCTCCAGGGTGCCGTGGCAGGGACAGGGACATTCCCCGACAGGGTGTCCAGCAGCAGAGCTGGAACAAGCATTCCCAGCCTGAAAAAGCCCAGCTCCCCCCCTGCAGGGAGCAGCAGCCTCTCCTCACTCCATGCACCGTGCTCATTTCACCGAGCCAGCACCTCCAGCCACCTGACAGCCCAGACTGGGCACCAGCCAGTCCCTGCCCCAGTGCCCAGCTCCAGCTCCCCGAGGGTGACTGACAGAGCTGGAATGCAGCAGCAGCTCAACAGGACACTCTATAAATACACAGGGAAGGCTCAGGCATTCTCGACACACCGGTTCCTTAGCCTAGAAAGCAACAAACACATCAGATCTCAGCAGCTTTGGGGGCTCCAGCAGGACCTGTCCTCAGCCCAGCAGCCACCATGCCACCAGAGCTCAGCTTCTGTCTGCCTCTGCTGAATTAGTTTTGTTTTTCGTGACTCAGAGGCTCTCCAGATGAGGTCAAAAGTCACAGTGTGTTTCCTGAACATCATCTTTCATTCTTTAATGCCAAAAGACAACAAACAATAGGACATTCATCAAGTGTTTCTGCTTTGCTTTTATGTTGTTGCATAACAGCAGAAAAACACTGTTCCCTAAAATGTTCACAACTGTATTTACTAAAATGAAAAGCTCCATTTTTTTATTAAATCTGTATCAGGTCAGTAAGAAGATAAACATAGGGGAAAAAAAAAAGCCTAATCTGGAAAAGCTCAAGAGAGAAAACAAACATCAGCAGGAGAGCTGAGCTTAGGGATGAGAGAATCCTCATTTCCTGACAGGGAGGGGAGGGACTGGGACACGCCAGCCCAGGGGAAGCAGGTGGGCACTCCAAGAGGTTCACAGCCCCTGAACACCTGGGAGCTCCAGCCCTGCTCCCAGGAGTTGCTGATCCCACAAGGATGCCTGCTTCTGCTCATGCTCTGCACTCCACACCAACAGCAAGGGGCTTGTGATGGGAGATGGCTGTGGCTCCCCACACCCTGCACAAGGTCACAGAACCTGAGAGCCAGAGCTCTCCCTCCTAGCACAAAAACCCGACAGCAGCTGCATTTGTACCTTGATTTCTCCTAAAAAGGGAGCACAGTTTGTGCTGAGGCACAAGACAAACGAGGATTTTACAGTAAGGATGAGCAGCAAATAAAAACCTTGATACCAAAACATCCCTACTGAGCTCTTGGATGTCTCTCCCCAGCTGGTCTTTGCCCAGTTTGGGCCGCTTGGGATGACAATCAAGCAGCAATCTGTCTCGTCCTGATTTTGGTTTTATGGGGCCAATGAGCAGATTCACAGCACAAGCAGATGCAGGCAGTGTGACTAAGTGACATCCCCAAGGGAACACGCACCATAAATTCAGCCCAAGAGTTGTAAAACCTTTATTTTCCCCTCCTAACCCAAAGGCTAAAGGAAGAGAAAGTTTAAAAAAAAAATAAAAATCCATAATCCTCATGCATTTCATCTTCCCCAGGAATTAGCCCAGTTGCTGCCAATCTTTCTTCTCACAGGGATGAGGGAAACTGTCTGAATTTGAGCCTGCCCCAAGTCTCAGAATTCCAGCTCAATCTCCCCCAGCACATTTGTTAAAAATCAACGAGGTGCAGTCAGGGATTTTATCCTCTTGCAGCTCTAAATGCAGCTCTGCTGTCACATGTACAAACCTGCCTCCCAGCCCCACTTCTGCCTCCAAATAATCCCACTCCTGCTCTCGGCTTACCAGGGCTCCATTCATGTTCCCCGGGGTCACGGGCTCTCTCTCCACCACTAAAACAAAGGCTGGAAGATGCAGGGCTGCTGGTGTGTCAGCACTGCTTGTTTTTATCCTGGTTGAATGGAGCCAGCCTGTTTGGAGAGGCTCTGACCACACCTAAAGCCAAGCCAGGGCTTTGTCATCCCTTGTGGAGGGAGGCAGGAGTCTTCTTCACCCACCTCACCCAGCTGCCCCTCTGCACTGAGGAGAAGCATGCACGGCTTTTTTCCTGGCTGCAGCACTCCAGTGCCAAGCAATCCTCACTCCAAAAGTCACTTCACACCCTCCCAGCTCCCTCCCGAGCCTGGTGCTCCCCCTGGGCACTGGGAAGGTGCTGCTCACCTGGACTCAAGCACCACAACCCCACAGCAGGATTTTTCCCTTTAAGAACTTAAGCACCAGGAGGCTCCTGGATGCTGAGAGAAAAAACAAGCCCAGAAGTCCAAAACTGCTCTGCTAAGGTGAGCAGCAGGGGCCAATGAAAGCTGCTCTGGAGCTGAGCACTGCCCTGACAACAAGCCCTGGTATTTAGACACAAAAGCAGTGACATATTTGAGAGATTAAGCATTAATAAGTGCCTTCACATTAAAGAGTATTCATTCTTCACCTCCTGCCTGGAGGAACCTGGGGGAAGGGAGGAGCTGGCAAAGTAATCCAGCTACTACTGACATGGGAAGGGAAAGAAGAACTCATGCAAAGTAAGCTCCAAAACCATGAAATAAGGATGCAGCTCAGCAATTCCTGATGCTGGAATTCCACATCCTGCAGGGAGCTGGGTCCCCACCTTGCTCTCAGCAAGCCAAGGGCCAGGCAAGCACCAGCACGGAGCTGGGGCTGCCAGGCAGGGCTTCATATGGAAGGGTGAGAGGGCAGGAACAGCAGAGATGGATGAGCAAGGAGGGCAGACAGGACAGCAGGCCCAGCTGTGCCCAAGAGAACAAAGCCAGGGAGCCCCAGGGACTCCTCCTGCTCCCAGCTGCTCTTCTTGGATCACCCACCCACCACAGAACCCTGCAGGGCTCCACGAACCCCAGAGTCACTCCCTTTGTCCAACGCCCTCATTTTGGCTCCAATACCCTCACTCTGGTCCCATCCTCTCTAAATCTGCTCTCCCAGGCAGGGACTCCAAGCCGTGCCACAGCTGGAACAGATTTTACCTGCTTTCCTTTTTGTCCCCAGCAGCAACATTTATTACTTCTGCCCATTCAAGCCTGCCAGGCTCTCCATTATTACACCGGGAAATGCTGAGGGAAAACCCCGTGTAGTTTTTTGTCCAATTTGGAGGCGCCCATTGTTCAAAGCTTCTGGTACAAATCCCTCCAGGCAGCTCCAGGCAGCACCCTTTGTCATGCTGATGAGGCAGGAGGTAAAACCACACATAAGCAGTAACTTCTGAGGGCAGAATTTGCTCGGGGTAGAATCTGCCCTTGAATTCAGAGTCACTGGGAGCTGAAAATCAACCACAAAAGGCAATTCTGACTCTGGATTAAATCCCAGCTTTGGGCTCACTAACAGCACAAACTACAGCTACCAGCAGAGAGCAGGAGAAGCTCCAGTTCTGCCACATCACCCGGTTTCCTCTCAGGTCTCACCTTAAAGCACACAGGTAACTCAATCCCAGCCACTCTCACCCCATCCCGCAGGATCTGAGGAGGGGAATGAAGCACTGGCTCCTGCAGGGAGGAGTCAGCACTTTGGACCAGGTGGGTCAGCACTAGCCACATTTCCAAATCTCACATTTCCTTCTCTTCTGACCACACCAAAGTCAAGTACAAGGTTTTTTTTTAAACTTTCTCTTCCTTTAGCTCCAGATATAAATGTCATTTTTATACAAAGGCTCCTCACATAACCCTGAGTGGACACACAGACCAACCTCCAGGAAGGAATCCCTCTGGATTATCCCTTCTCTTGGGACAGCCTCCTCTGGCAGCCCTCCTGAAATCCAACCAACACCAAGAGCAGGAGCAGCCCCTGCTCCCCCTGCCCGAGGCTCATCCTGAGACCCACAGCAACCAGGCAGGGCAAGCCTTGCTTGGCCTCTCACCTTGAGCGTGACAGCCCTGCTCTGCCCGAGGTTTGGCTGAGAACGTGCACAGCTGGCCAGATGTGCTCCTGCCCCAGCAAGCTCGCCTGAAGGGACATTTCACTTCACAGAGAAGGAGCAGAGCTGTTCCTGAGAGCCACACACGCTCCACACCGGCCAACCCAGCCAGGATTCAAGGAACCTTTAATCAAAGAGAAGATAAAATGTTTCCTAGGACAGGGAACAATTTAACCACTCTGAACACCTCCCCTGCTCGTGCAATTTCAACTTCAGAAGTGCAGCCCTGCAAACTCTCCTTTGCAAGGCACAGAAACCAGCTGGTTTATCTCAGAAGTGAATCTCCAGCCCTCCCCAGACAGGCTGAGCTGGATGTCCTCAGGAGTCACAGGAGAGGCTTCTTTAGATGTTTTGAGTCATTTACAAACACCTCGTGGAATTTCATTCTGCAGCAACTGACTCGAGCCGCTGATGAAATCCATCTGAAATTACATCTGGCACTTCCAGGCAGACAGCCCGGGGCAGGAGCTGAGGGGGAGCCACAAAATGCAGCGCTGATAAGTGGCAGAAAGCCCTTCAAGCCCCACACGTGCTATTCAAACCCCTCCACACAAGTGGTTTCATCACCTCTCTTGATGTGCTGAAGAGCTCACACAGCCCTTGCTGCCCCTTCGGACTGCACCTCACCCTTCCACACCCCACACCAGCCTCTGTCCTTCCCACCACAGAGCTGAGCCCAGCTCCCCGGGGATCACAGAATCCTGGAATATCCCCAGCTGAAAAGGACCACAGCGAGCATCGACCCCCACGGTCCCACCCTGTGCCTGGGGGCATTGTCCAAACACACCTGAGCTCTTGGGGACCTTCCCAGGGTGGGACAACCCCACTGCTCTGGAGGACAGCAGGGAGGGGAGGCAGAGAGGTCAGGGCAGGTGGAGTGGAGAGGCTGCAAAGATGGAAATAATTAGCCCAACTGCAGCAATAATCCTTTTAGCTGCACAGAGGGTATGCCCTGGTGCTCCCTTCCCTTGGATATTTAGAGAAGAGGCACTGAAAACAGGAGCCACGCTGCGTGTTGTGACCACCTTTACTAATTGGTCTGCAAGGAAAGAAAAGGGAAAAACCAGTGGATTGATTTCTGAGGAGCAAAAAAAGCTCATTAGACTTGCAAAGAAAACCCACTCGAGTCTAAAGGCACAGATACTTCTCCTCCAGACTCCAGTGTAAACCACACATGCTTTCCACAGGCACTTCAAAAAAAAACCAGCCTACAACCAGCAGATTTCAGTGTAAAACAAAGCTCCAGCTCACAGATGGAGGAGGGAGACCCATCCTGCTGCAAGGGAGACTCACATTCACTCACTCCCTCACAGCAGAGCTGTGCCCACCTTAAAAACCTCACGAGGGTTTACCTAAAGGGCCACAGTTCTGCTCTCTGCAGCACATCCTGGGGTGTCCTGCAAAGACAGCTTGGGATTGAGGGCTGCTCGTGCTGAGCAGCCAGGAGGGAACAGCACTGCCCAGAGCAGGAGCTCCACATCTCCACGGAGGAGCAGTGATCCTGCAGCGTGGGGGCTGCACCTCTGGCGAGGCTGAGCCAGCCTGGTGCTCAGGGAGGCTTCAGCAAGCCCACCCCCCTCTGCCCCAGACCACTCACCCTACTCCTCCTCCCAGGGCTGCTGCCAGGTGAGTGGGAGCATCTCTGTGCTGCTCTGCAGGAGCAGCAGCCCAAGCCCCTTCTGCAATTGCTTCCTTTTCCATCTCCAGGGTTTAGGCAGAGCCCTGCAGCACCCAGCACTGCCCAATTTACTGAGGAGCACCCCCAGCCCCAAGGAGGTGCCCTCGGGGTGAGCCCCAGGCACTGCCCAGCCAGCTCTGGAGCCTGAGCAGCACAGCCAAGCCAGCAGAGCCCCCGAGGTAGGAAGAGATTACACTGCATTGGCAGAAAAACCTAGAAAGCCAGCCCAGCTCTGCTGCCACTGCAGCAGGAGGGAGAGGCCCTCAGAGAGCTGCTGCTGCTCTCAGCTGAGGCTGGGAGCAGCCAGGATGCTGAGCTGGGGCTCCCAGTGCTACAGGACAGGTACAGAGGGGAAGGGTCCCCTCGGGGCTTAACAGCCTTGGCTACTCCAAGGCAGCCAGAGGGGCCCCTTCTGCTCCAAGAAAGGGCTCTCAGTGCTTTTCCACAGACTCGTGGGTTTGCAGACCTCAGAAGGAGCCAGAAAGCATCAGCCATGCCCACTTTGCTCAAGGTTGGCAGCTTTACCTGTGTGCAGAACCACAACCCCCCCCTAAATTCCTTTCAAAGCCTGCAGCCACATTCCAGCAACCCCAACATCCTGCCAGCATCCCCCAGGAGGATGCCACGAGCCCAAGGCACTGCACTACAAGCTGCCACCTCTCAGTCCAGCCCCACACCTTAGCACACAGCCTAGCCAAACCTGACCTCAGCAGCCAGCAAGCTGAGCAAACTGGAAAATACTGGGAGCCAGGTGAGATC
>JAYDZK010000112.1:812060-827146 GCA_034509185.1 Euphonia xanthogaster | reverse complement strand
TCCGCTACGCGCCGAGCCCCGGTACATACCGAGCCCCGTTACGTGCCGAGCCCCGGTGCGCACCGAGCTCCGCTACGCACCGAGCCCCGGTACGCGCCGAGCCCCGGTACACGCCGAGCCCCCCGCCCGGGACACCGCCTCGACCAGCCCGGCCGCCCGCTTCCATCCCGAATTCTGCCCGGCCACGCGTCCCGCACACGCTGCTGCCTCCGGGCGCTGCCGGGCACGGCCCTCGGCGTCCACGGAGATGGCGGTAGCGCGGCTCGTGTGGGAGCAACATCCCCTCGGCATCTCCTCGGCACCTCCTCAGCCTCCCCTCGGCAGCCGCACCGGTTTCATTTCATCCCGGTGAGCTGACAAAGGGAGCGCGGCCGCCTCCTACACCCGGCGGCAGCTCCGCAGCATCGCCCTCAGCACCGGCAGCGAGGAACGGGCCACAGAGACCGGAACGGGCCACAGAGACCGGAACGGGCCACAGAGACCGTGAGGGACAGGGCTGGCAGCTCTGGCTGGCTTTTGGCTCAGCAGACACTTGTCAGAAGGAGCAACAGGTGACAGGAGAATGGCCCTGAGCTGCTGGGGAGCGTCGGGGTTCCCTCACCACCCTGCCACCAGCCCGGAAAGCAAAGGGAGAGGCTGAAAAAAACAGATCCTGGTCCCAAAAGATCCCTCTCGAGCTTGCCTGCTTCATCTGGAACAGCAGTGAGCTGCTTTTGCTGGGCCTGGAAGTGTTGTGGACACAGTGGAGATCACTCGGTGGAATTACTACCTTGTGTTAAGAGGGTTACTATCCCTAATAATTGGATTTAATAGAGAAACTGCAGGAGGGCAGGATCCAGTTTTCAGTTTTTCCTGACAAACACTGAGGTGCAAATCAAGGACAAACCTCCAGTCTAAAAACAGGCTTTTTGTGAGAGAAAACAGACGAGGAACCTGCAGCACCAAGTTCTTCTTAAAGCCTTTTTTACCTGTAGCTGCTGGGTAACTCTTTAAGTCTGACTTAGATGGGAAAAGGGAAGTTTCCTCACCAAGTCTTTCTAGGAGCCCACACGTGCAGCACTAGTCTGCTTTTTAAAGCAGGCCAGATTGGGAATGATCTGTCTTGGTTTGGAATAAAGGTTTATGGAGTGTCAAAGCTCTTCTCTTACTACAGTATCAATAACTGCAGACTTACAGATTAGAATTGTACCAAAAATACTGATTTATGAACATGCAATGTTATGAGATAGTTGGGTTTGTTTGTTTGTTTTCAGTTCAACAGTAATAGGTGAGCCATCTAAAAACAGAGGAATGGGTTTTTTCTGCCCATTTTTAAACTGCCTAAAAAGCACTCACTATAATTTAGCTGGAGAACTTTCCTAGATTAGACACATCTCCCTTCAAAAATCTATCACAGCTTTGGGAATTGTAAAATAAACACTATAATGCTACAAGGGGATCCATCCTTGTGAGACAACAGAAAACAAGATGAATTGCAGTGCAAGCAGCTCGAGCCCAATCTGGGACAGCATCTCCTCCAGCAGTCGATGTGGGATGTACCAGGAGCACCAGGCTGGCTGAGAGCCAGCTCAGCACCCCCCAACAGGATTATTTCTTCATCTAAAGACAGCAAAAACGTCTCTGGGCCTCGTTTCTTGAAGTGCTCGGCATGACAACACCTGTCTTCCTGAAGTTACCTCCATGGCCACTTACACCTGCCTGAGTTCTCAGCACAAATCCTGTCTGGATCCAAGAAATCCTGGGCTGGGCAGTGAGGCTTGGTTAGCCAGTGCCAGCCAGGGCTCAGGCACAGCCACATCCAGGCCATTTAGAAGATCTGTTGGCAAAGGTTAGTCAAGAGTGAAACGCATCAATTGCTGCAGCAACACTGAGATGTTTCCAGGACTGCTGGAGCAGCCCAAGTCCCAAAGTGCAGCCCTGGGTGGGAAGAGCTCCTGGTGCTCAGCAGATCCTGCCCCAGCTGAGAGGAACTGCAGAGAAGCTCTCTAAAGGCACATCTCTTACCTGTACATGCAGCAGGCTGACAGCTGATGTAGAGCTTAATTACTGCACTGAGCTCTTCTGGCTCTTCTTTGTGTTCACAGGGGCTTTTGTTTATTGGAAAAGGGATCTGGGAATTTTTCCTACCGTTCTCAGGCCAGGCTCCTCTTTCCTCCACACTCCTGGCCCATACTGCTGCTAGGTGTGTACTATTTTAACACAAAATTATAAAGGAATCCTTTAGGGAAGAAACCGTGGGGTCTTTATCTTCCACACCTGTTTCTTCATCCCTAAGGCTTATTTTCCTCCCAGGTGAGGTTTGTCCCCTGTTTCATAACTACCAAGGTTTTCCCTGGCAGGTGCTACAGAAGGCAGAACACCACTTTCCAGGTCCCACCTCCTGTGGGAATTGACCTGCAGAGCTGCAGCTGCGTTAGAAATTCTGGGTTATATTGGGTTATATTTTGGGTTATACAAGTTTGATGTCCCTAGGGCCTCCTCTGGCCACAAGCTGCTTCATTTGAGTCACTTAATTCAGCTTAAGCCTGGCTTTTGCAAAACCATAATGATCCCAGCTGAAATAAATACTCAAATTCTGCCCTGGCTTAATTCCATTAAAGCACTACCCAGATCCTTTTGCGACCTGGCCGTTAAAAGAGTTCACCTAAATTAAGGAAACGGGCTAATTGCTTTCAAAACGGGATTTTGAAAGTGACCAGCCAGGATGGATCTTTCCAGAGCGAGTGCAGGAGCCCCAGGCACACAGCCCCGGAGCTGGGCTCCCTGGCCCAGGACACCAGCTGGGTTTCGTAAGCGCCCGGAGCCGGCAGCAGCAGTTACACAAGCGTGTCCCGGCCGTGCCTGCGGTGTCACGGCAGGACAGAGCCCGGCAGGGCTCACGCAAACCTCCCTGCCGCGGGATGCTGCGGCTCCGGGGGGGATCAGGGCTCAGCTGGCTCCTTCCCCGCAAGCCAGACACGTCTTTCAACTTGGACGCGGTTCTCTCCGACTTGAGTAATTTAGCGGTTCGTATTCACAGCAATGGGAGCGCGGTGCGCCCTGCCCAGCCTGTCAAGGCCAGCGGGGCTGCGAGGATGTGAATTGGGGACAGGAAGGTTCCCGGTGCTTGGACAGCGCAGGCGGCCAGCGGGCCGTGACTCAGCACAGAGCCAGCCAGGTCCTCAGCAGGGCTGAGCTCGGGATAAACAAACTCACCCTTTCACCCTGACCTCTTTAGCAAATGAAGAGACCCAAAAAGTCGAGGTCAAGGCACTTAAGCCATCTTTCACTGGCCCCTCTTGACCCCACCCCATCTGAAAAAAACATTATTCCTGTCTCTTTTCAGTTGTGCAGAAGCCACACAAAGCCCAACACCAAAACCAGAAGATACAAGACCCAATACCCCTAAGGGCAGATATATTGTTAATTAATCATTATTCCATTTCTAAATTACCAGCTGCAAGAGGTTTTCAGATCACTTTAAAGCCCGTGTCTCTAAGAGGCAGAGCTGACTCATCAGGGAGGCACAGGATGTGTTCACTTACAGGACCTTGTGGGAATTATGGGGCTCCTGGGCTCACATCACTTAAAGCCAAGATTCCCTTGGACCTGGTGTCATGGAAGGGCAGTTCCTGACACTAGCTTCCCCCTCCACTGATAATTCTCAGAGAGGTCAGGAGCCAAGAGGGACTTTATTCCTGGAGGAGAGCAGCCACCAGAGCTCGGCCAGCTCTGCAAAGGGACGGGGAACATCTCCGTGGGTGAAACAGGCTCCATTCCAAACACCTTGGGACTGCAGACTGAGCCCTGAACTGCTCCTGTTCAACAGGCAGAGGCTGCTCTGGCACCTGCACATCACCCGTCCTCGAGTACTCCGTCCTTCCCACAGGATGGCACTCCCCGGGCAGCAGAGCTTTATCCTCGAGTTGGTCAGGGCAAGAGTTCGGCCGGCTCTGGGGCAGGGATTGCATCATGCAGCACCGCAGCAGGTCCTGTGCTGATGCTGTCACACAAACGAGTCACCAGGAACTCTGGCCTGCGGGGCTTTTCCTGAAGGACGCAGCACTGGAGCTGACATCTCCTCCCAGCCCTGCAGCCCCAGCTGTGCTGCCCGCGGGGGCTGCGGGGCCGGGCAGAGCCCGCGGGGCCGGGGGTCCGTGCGGGTTCCGGAGGGGCTTCGGGAGCCATCTGCTGTCATCAGCCCAGATTACAGCGAGGGGCATCACACGGGCTCCGCTCCCTCCCACCCGCGCACGGACGAGCTTGAACCACCTTCCCAGCATCACCGAGGTTGGAAAAGACCTGCAAGGTCATCGAGGCCAACCCGTGACCGATCCCCACCTTGTCAACCAGGTCAGGGCACTGAGTGCCATGTTGAGTCATTCCCTGGACATCTCCAGGGATGGAGACTCCACCACCTCCCTGGGCAGCCCCTTCCAGTGTTTAATCACTCTCTCAGTGAAGAAACTCCTCCCGAGAAAAATACCCAAATTTAACTACAAGCAGACAGAAGAGCCCCTCGGGGAGATCACCACCTCACCCAGAAGGATTTGGTGTTCTCCAGAGGAAACACAGTGCTTCCTTCTGACACAGGGAAGGATTCCACTTGAGGGTCTGCAGTGAGCAGAGGTGGGGTTCCAGCCCCCCAGACCCACATTAATCCCAGCTCTCACAGGCCCTGGTGGAAGCAGCAGGGCACTCGCCCCCTGCTCGGAGGGCCTAGCAGAGCTGCAGGGAGTGTGGCACAGGACGGGGAGACGCTGGGTGATGCTCACAGTCTCAGGGAACTGAGAGGCTTTGTTCCTCTGCAGGCAGCAGAGTGGCACTGGGCCTGGCACGGCACCGTGCCCGTGTCCCAGCCTGACGCTGACCCTGGCACGACAGAGCCACACCAGAATGTGCCACCCCAGTGGGCTCAGGAGGGCGAGGGTGAGAGCCCCAGGGCCTCAGCACGGTGAGTGTGCAAGGCACAGCCTTCTGCCAGCGTGGAGTGTGAGTGTGCAAGGTGAAGCCCTTTGCCAGCACAGTGACTGGGAATGGTGGGCCCCTCCGTCAGCACCGTGAGTGTGCAGGGCACGTACAAGGTGTGGACCAGGTGTGTAGAGGGTGCTTGTGTTCCGGGGGTCTGGTTACAATATGTCTGTGTTCCAGGTGTTTCTGTATTCCAGGTGTTTCTGTGTCCCAGGTGTGTCTGTATCCCAGATGTTTCTGTACCCCAGGTGTTTCTATATCCCAGGTGTTTCTGTATTACAGGTGTGTCTGTGTCCCAGCTGTTCCTGTATTCCAGCTGTTTGTATATCCCAGGTGTGTCTCTATTCCAGCTGTTTCTGTGTCTCTATTCCAGCTGTTTCTGTCTTCCAGCTGTTTTTGTCTTCCAGCTGTTCCTGTGTCTCTATTCCAGCTGTTCCTGTCTTCCAACTGTTTGTCCATCCCAGGTGTGTCTCTATTCCAGCTGTTTCTGTCTTCCAGCTGTTCCTGTATTCCAACTGTTTCTGTATTCCAGGTGTGTCTCTATTCCAGCTGTTCCTGTATTCCAGCTGTTTGTATATCCCAGGTGTGTCTCTATTCCAGCTGTTCCTGTGTCTCTATTCCAGCTGTTTCTGTGTCTCTCTTCCAGCTGTTTCTGTGTCTCTATTCCAGCTGTTCCTGTCTTCCAGCTGTCTCTGGGTGCCGCGGGCCCCCCGGGCCGGCAGGGGGCGCAGGGGCGCGCGGGGCCCGGCGCGCATGCGCGGGGCGGGGCGGGCGGAAGCGCGGCGGAGGGCGAGGGGCGCCCATGGGGCCCCTTAAAGGCGCCGCCGGCTCGGAGCCGCCTCCCGGTCCCGGAGGGACGCGCCAAGCCTGGCTGGAATGAGCAGGTGGGGCGGAACCCCCGGCACTTCCCCCGACACCCCGTCCCCCACGTCATCCCCCCTCGTGGTCCGGCACGCGTGACCGCTGCCTCAGTTTCCCCCGGAGTCGGGGGTCGTGCGGCTGCGGAGGGACCCCCGGGCTCCCCTCCCGGGGAGGGGGCGCACCCCGAGGCTGCCGGGGCTGCAGATCCTGCGAGAGGGAGGCGCAGGGCCAGGGGAGGGGGCTGCATACCCCGGTGGAGGGGGCACAGCCCTGGGCTGGGGGCTCCGAGCTCTGCTGAGGGGCACAAACCCCAGGCAGGAGGGCAGAAACCGCGCAGGGGTTCGGCTCCAGGATGGGGGCCTGCCCCGCCGGGGGTTCTCTAGGGCACAGGGCCTGGCTGCCTCGGGGGCACAGCAGCGCTGTCCCTGCTGCGGGGAGAGCGGTCTGTGCCCCGGCAGGAGGGGATTCCCCCCGGGCTGCAAGGTGGGGAGCCAGCCTCACATCCCCGGGGCTGGAGCAGCCAGCAGGATTTCCCTCTGGCTCGGGGCCGGAGTCAGCTGGGCCCTTCCAGCCCGGCAAGAGCCCCTTGAGCCTCTCCCCCCAGGCCCCCGACCCTGGGAATTGTTTGCATTGATCACCTTAACCCCTGGCTTTTTCCCCCTTGGATCGTCACCGTGCCATAGCCAGCCCCAGTGTCACTCCAGGCGGAGCAGGGCTCTGGATCTA
This sequence comes from Euphonia xanthogaster, assembly GCA_034509185.1. Classification (NCBI taxonomy): domain Eukaryota; kingdom Metazoa; phylum Chordata; class Aves; order Passeriformes; family Fringillidae; genus Euphonia; species Euphonia xanthogaster. The sequence continues at coordinate 820,609 of JAYDZK010000112.1, read as the reverse complement.
GGGGCATATTTTAGGGCTCTGGGTTTAGGGGCATATTTTAGGGCTCTGGTAGTTTAGGGGCATATTTTAGGGCTCTGGATCTAGGGGCATATTTTAGGGCTCTGTGTCTAGGGGCATATTTTAGGGCTCTGGATCTAGGGGCATATTTTAGGGCTCTGGGTCTAGGGGCATATTTTAGGGCTCTGGTAGTTTAGGGGCATATTTTACCCTGCACAGAAAAGGGAGCAGCTCCCAGCTGAGAGGGGAGCTTGTACACAAACAGGAAGCCCAAGAGGTGCCCTGCTGCCCCAGCACCGTGTTGGGGCACGTCATAAGGAGTGAGTTTATCAGGTGGGGCAGAGCTGGGAGCAAGAGATTTCCCCTGGCTTGCGTCATGCTGAGCAGGAGGGCTGGGTCACAGGGAGGATCCGGAGCCAGCGCCCTGCCCGTGGCACGGTTTTGCAATGGCTGTGGGGTCAGTGGGGCACGTGCCACGCTGCCCTCACTGGGGGCCTGTGCCCAAAGAGCACCGACACCCTGGGCTGAGGACAGGCCCAGCTCCCCATGGGGCTGGCACATGTGCAGGGCTGGGATAGATCCAGCTCTCCCAGCGGGGCTGGCGCCTGTGCCAGGACAGACCCAGCTCCCTGGGGGGTTGGCACGTGTGGCTTCAGGATAGACCTGTCCCAGCTTGCAGCCTTGGTCACCCAACAATTCCAGGGCCCGTAAAGGAGAGATTTATGACTTCTCTGACCTTGCAAATTGATGAGTCAGATGGTGAAGATTTTTTGCTGCATTCCCAGGCTTTAAAGAACCCTGGGTTCCCAAAGCCTGGAAGCTCTCCTGCTGTGGCCCTGTCCCAGCATGATAATGATCCCCAGGCTGCAGTGAGAGGGAGCAACTGGTGCTGAATGTGCTGAGGGTCACTTCTCCACATCCTTCTCCCTGGGAAGGGTGTGATATCCCCTGCTTCCCGAGGGCAGCACACCAGCCCTGGAGGCTGCAGCCTTGCCAAGCCCCAGCGGGATCAGGCAGGAGCTTTGAGATGCCTAAACCCTTCTTGGGATTCTTGTTGCAAACTCACGAGGGGGATCTCCCCCTCCCTGGTGTCCTGCCATGGCTGCACTGGGCTCTGCTGCCATCCCAGACAGAGCTGGGGGGAGGCTGTCACAGCATGGCTGGTCTTTGGACTTTGTTCCTTCCTTTCCTTAATTTTCCAAGAGCAGGGAGGGGACAGTCCTCCTTCCCCAAGGACATGGAAGGCTGGACTGTCTCCACCTCTCCAGCCAGGCTGGGCCTGCTGCCAGCGTGGGGCCAGGAGGTGTTATCAGGGCTGGGCTGGCCCTGGGAGCCCTGTCACCCCCCAGGACACCCTGATTATGGGGGGCCCTCGCCTGCCGTGTGCTGCAGTGATAGCACAGCGGGCGTGGGACCCCTGTGGGACACTCTGCTGGGCTGGGGATGCTGGGGGGGCTCCCAGGGGACCTCATCCCTGGACAGGGAGCCCCCAGGCTCGAGCATCCCCTGCCGTGCCTTGCAGGGGGACAGTGCCATGGCTGAGAAGATGCCACCGAGCCCCGGCGGGAGCATCACGCCACTGCAGCAGATGCTGGCCTCGGGGACAGGGGCCATCCTCACCTCCCTCTTCGGTGAGCCTGGCAGGGTAGTCGCCAGGGTGGGGGGCTGGCACGGGGGCTGGCATGGCTAAGGGATGGTGTCTTTGCAGTGACGCCGCTGGACGTGGTGAAGATCCGGCTGCAGGCCCAGAGGACCCCCTTCTCCAAAGGTAACCCTGCTCGGGGCAGGCTGCAGCCAGGCCCCCTGGCAGGGGTGTCTCAGCTGGCACAGCTGGTGGCAGGGTGTCTCTGCTCTGCAGCGTGGGGCCATGGCGAGGTGGCAGGTTACCATGGGCCCCTCGTCCTCACGGGCCCGGGGGCCCTGCTGGGGGAGTGCTGGGCTGGTGCTTGGCTCTGTCCTGTACCTGGCAGCCCCCAGCCCTCCAGAGGCTCAGCCTGCTGCAGCTGCTGGCCTTTGTTCCAGTCTCCATGCAGCTCCCCTTGGGCTCTGCCCCTTCCTGTGGGGTCACTGGGCTGGGGCTGGCCCCAAGGGACTGCTTTGGTGACAATAGGAACTGCTTGGGAAGTGGCTCTGGGGGCATGCAGTCACCCACAGAGCTGTCCTGCTGCCCAGCCCCGGGTGCTGGCATGTCCCCTGTGGGGTTGCTCAGTGTGTCCCCATTGTGTGTTTCAGTGTTGGCAGCGCAGTCAGTGCCCTGGGGCGCTCAGCCGGCCACATGTGAGTACGCCAGGGGCTCCTGCTGCCAGTGGCTTTGCTTTCCCAAGCCTTCATCCTGGTTTGCTGCTCTACTGGTGGTGGCTTGGGCTCCTCTGGCTGTGAGGACATCCCTGCACTCTCGGGGCTGACATTGTCCCCAGCCCAGGCTGCCCTGCAGCCCTGCTTTGGGGCTGGCTGTGCCACATCCATGGGGATCTGTTGTGCAGCTGGCCTGGCTGTGTGTGGTCTTGTCACTCTGTCCTGTTGCCACATCAAAGGTCCCCTTGGATTTCTCCTGCCCGGTGTCCCTTTTGCCTGGCTTGAGAGCACAGTGGAGGGGCCAATGCTGATGTCCCCACTGTGCCAGGGCAGCAGAGCCGAGACCAAGTGAGGCATAAACCCTCTCCCACTGCTGGCAGTGAGTCCTGCTGTATGCCCACCCCTGCCATGGAGCTGGCTGTCCCCATCCCCTGGTTCTGGCCAGGATCAGACCCTTGCTGCAGGGTTGTTCCTCTCCTGGTCTCAAACTGGTCCACACTGGGCTCAAGCCCGGAGGGTTTGGCTCCTTCCTGGGAGATGTGACAGCTTTGGGATCAGATGCGCAGGGCACGGGGCAGAGGGGAAGGCTCTGCTGTGTGATGGCAGCGCTGTTGTTTCCTGCCTCAGGGAAGTGTTTCCTCTACTGCAACGGGCTCATGGACCACCTGTATGTCTGCCAGAACGGCAACGGCTGCACCGCCTGGTACAAGGCCCCCGGCCACTTCACCGGCACGCTGGTACGAGCTCCAGGCATGGCCAGGGGCCTCCCCAACCCAGAGGGGTGTCGGGGTGTCTTCTGGGGGATTGTTTATCCTTCTCCCACCTGTAACTGCTGTCCCCGGTGCTCCGCTCTCTCGCCAGGATGCCTTTGTGAAGATCACACGCTATGAGGGCATCAGGTCCCTGTGGAGCGGCTTGCCCCCCACCCTGTGAGTTTGGGGATTCTGCCTGTTAGCACCTGCCCAGGCACACAGACTTAGGTCCCAAGCCCCCTGCCAGCCCCCAGGGAGGACATGTGCCCCTCACTGCCCTTCTCCTCCTTGCAGGGTCATGGCCGTGCCAGCCACTGTCATTTACTTCACCACCTATGACCAGCTCCGGGACTACCTGCACGCCCGCATGGGGAGCTGGAACCACTACATCCCCTTGCTGGCTGGGGCCCTCGCCAGGCGTGAGTGCCCCTCCTCTCTGGGGTGCCCCCCCGTGCCCACCCTGTGTCCTGGCAGGTCTCAGTGCCCCCATTCAGTGCCTGGCTCTCCTGGCACAGTGCTGATGGCGCTGGGACGGCCGCTGGAGCGCACAGAGCTCATTCCCCGTGTCCCTTGCGTTGCAGTGGGTGCTGTGACAGTCATCAGCCCCCTGGAGCTGATCCGCACCAAGATGCAGTCCCAGCAGCTCAGCTACCGCCAGCTGCGCGTCTGCATCCAGTCAGCAGTGGCCCAGGATGGCTGGCTGTCCCTCTGGAGGGGCTGGGGACCCACTGTGCTGCGGGACGTCCCCTTCTCGGGTACGCTGGGGGGGCACTGGGGCATGGGGGGCCCAGGGCAGCCCTGTGCTGGTGGGGGGGTGCCCAGTGGTAGCCCTGGTGTCTCCTCTCTCCCAGCTCTGTACTGGTTTAACTATGAGCTGGTGAGGACGTGGCTCTGCAGGCAGGCCTGGCTGGACGGGGCCACGTTCACGGTCAGCTTCACATCCGGGGCCATCTCTGGCACGGTGAGTTTGGGGTGCTGGGGCTCCCTTGGGGGGGTTGGCGCCCGTGGGAGGGAGGAGTGGGGCTGGGATGCTGCTGGGGGGTGACAACAGAGCTGGCAGTGGGCAGGAACCCCACGTCCTGGCTCACCATCCAGTGCCAACCCCACAGGTGGCCGCGGTGCTGACGCTGCCCTTCGACGTGGTCAAAACCCAGCGGCAGATCGAGCTGGGAGACAGTGAGGTGCACCCAGGTGAGGGGCCAGGCTCCAGGCAGGTGCCTGGGGGGCAACCAGCACTCCCCATGGGTGTCCCCCACCCCTCACCTGCTCCCTTCTCCCCGCAGTCACAGCCTCCAAGCCTTCCTCCACCTGGCTGCTCATGCAGCGGATCCGCGCCGAGTCTGGCACCCGGGGGCTCTTTGCAGGTGAGGATGTGCCCTGGCCCCGTGCTGGGGTTCTGGGTGCCCTGGTGTCACCCCAGGGCTCACGGCGCTGTCCTTGCAGGGTTCCTGCCCCGTGTCATCAAGGTGGCACCTGCCTGCGCCATCATGATCAGCACCTATGAATTTGGCAAGAGCTTCTTCCAGAAGCTGAACCAGGAGCAGCAGCTGCGGGGATTGTGAGCAGGCCTGGGGCAGGGCTGGATGTGGCCGTGCCCAGGGGACAGTGCCAGCCCTGCTCCAGCCAGGTGTCCCAGGAGCAGCGATCCGCACTCAGCCATGCAGAGCCCAAGTGCCTTCGTTCCTGCTCTGCCTCCTGCTGCTCGCACACGGAGCCAGGGCCAGCCTGCCCCACTCCCTGTCCCAGCCACTCTGGGGGACATCTGTGCCTGCTGCTGTGACACTGAGGGGGGATATGGAGCCCCCCACACTCATCCCTTGGGGCTGGACAGATGCTGCTGCTGGATTCATGGACACTCTCGCAAGGATGGGGTGTCCCAAGAGACTTGGCCTGGCAGGAGATGGAGCTGGGGCTCTGGCAAGGACCAAACCCCAGAGCTCGGGGGCTTTTCTGCCTGCCTGGGCCCCGCAGCCCTGCTCTGCCTGGGGATCTGCCCCTCCTGACCATCACTCACACACAGCCTCGCCTTGCTGGCTCTGCATGGCACGGGACACGTCAGGACCCTCTCCCTGCCTCTGGACCTCCCACTCGGGATGTCCCCATCCCCTGGCAGACCCTGTGTGGGGACAGACCTCACTGCTGCTCCGGGGGGGCCATTGTGGCCCCCCTGCCCCATCCTTTCACTGCAAGGGCCTGCCCCAGCTCTGTGGGCACTGCCCCCATTACCCTGGGACTCATGGAGGGAACCTCTCCTAATTTCTTAAATAAAATAATTGTCTCTTAGTGGAAGGATTTCTCTCTCTGTTCTGGGGGGCTGTAGAGACACCTGTGGGGTGACAGCCATGGCCCTGTTGTGTGGGTGTGGTACCGTCACCCACAGGGTCCCTGCTGGGTGTTTACTGGGGGCTAGGGGACCCCAGGAGCAGCTGCTGGGCCAGGGGCTGCCCCAGCCTTGGTGATCTGCTGTGGCCCAAAGGTGCTTTCCCTGCCCAGAGGGGCTGCAGGAGGCTCACTGGGTGCCCCAACATCTTTGCCTGGGCCAGGACCTTGTGGCAGGGGGGCACAAGGGGTCTGTTCCCAGCTGGGGAGGTGGGTGACAGGCCAGCTCTGCTTGCTGCGTTTATTGATTCCTTTTTGCTCCAACAAGGCAGATGGGGCCGAAATAAAAACCAAAATCACCCAAAACAACCCAAAACCCAGGGGAGGATGGGGAGGAAGGGGGAAGAAGAGTCCTCCCCCTGTTGTGGGGATGCTGCTGCAAGGGGGGACAGGCAGCCCCCCGCAGTGCAGGGGAGCTGGGGGAGGCCAGGCAGGCGCAGCCCGGGTGGGCACCGAGGGCTGAGCAGGACGGGCAGCGGGGCCACGCTGGACCCTCATCCCTGGAAGGGGCCTGGCCCCGACCCCCCCCCTTGCTCCCCAGCAGCTGTCACTGCCAGTGTCCCCCCCGCCGTGGCACAGTTCGTTCCCCCCAGTCCTGCAGCCCCATCCCAACAGGTCCGTGTCTCCAGCCGGGGTCCGGGCTGGGGGGCAGAGGCGCAGCCGGGTGGGGTCTGAAGGTGGGGAGGGGGATGCCCGTCCCCAGCCTCCCCGGTGGGATCGGCGAGTCCCTCGTCGGGCCCGGGGTGCGAGGGGGGCCGAGCCCGGTCAGTCCTGTGCCGTCACGCGGGGCCGGGGGGCGGCGCGGGGGCCGGGGGTCTCAGCTGGGGCTGCGGGTCGGGCTGGCTTCCGTGCTGTCGCTCACCAGGCACTCGTTGGACTTGAGGCTGGCCAGGGACTTGCAGCTGGGCAGGGAGGCCAGGGAGCCGCAGAGCCCCAGCATGGAGGGCGTGGGGTCCTTCCCTGCGGGCAGAGCGGGGCATCACAGGGGGCTCGGCCTCGTGTCCCTGCCCTGCCACCCCGGGGGGGACAGGGACCACCTCTCCGGGGGTGACCTGGGTGTCCCTGCACTGCTGGGGCAGCATCCCAACCATGAGGAGGGGGCTCTTGGTGAGTCCTGACACCGGGGTGCATGTGGGGAGACGTGCTGAGCCCCGGGGGCACCCTATGGTGAGTGGGTGGGGGTCTTACCCAAGGGCCCCCAGGGCTCCCCTTCGCGCTTGCCCTCGCCCAGGCGCTGGGAGTCGGAGCTGAGGCTGTTCTCGGCCGAGAGCTGGTCGGTGCTCACGAAGCTGTGCCTGCAGGGGGACAGCTCTGAGCCCCCTCGGGCTGGCACAGCTCTTCTGACCCTCCCACACCCTGTGTCCCCCCTCCCTGGGCTAGGGCAGGGTGCTTTGGCAGGTCTCTGTCCCCACTGTGACCTTACCTTCTGTAGAGTTTGCTGTCCGAGCCGCTCTCGTTGCCATTGAGGGTCCCCAGGGAGGGCCACTGGTTGACCAGGGGTGTCACCATCTCCTTGGAGAGCTGGGCCAGCTGTGGGTTCTCGCAGGGGATCAGCCCCGTCCTGCAGCAAAGGTGGGTGCTCAGCACCTGGCTCAGCCACCAGTGCCAGGGACCTGCCAGGTGACACGGCCCACGGGACGTGTGGGGCACTGGGGACACCCAGGGCCTGTGGGGCAGCCTGGCTCCAAGGACCCCCAGCCCCCCGAGCCCCCCGGCAGTGGCAGTGGGTCCCCACTCACAGCTGCTCCTGCAGCTCCAGGATGACGCCCTCCAGCTCCCTCTTCTCCAGCTGGTTCTGCACCATCACCTCCTCCAGCCGGAGCTTCAGCCGCTTGTTCTCCGCCTCCAGGTCCTTCAGCTGCGACTCCCGCAGCCTCACCAGCTCCTCCAGGTACCCCTGTAGGGGCCACCATCAGTGGTGCCCCACTGCCACCACCCCCAGTGTCCCCAGGGCCATCCAGAGCGACAGGGAGTGGGCTGGGTCACTGCAGCAGCAGGATGAAGGGCTGAGGGTACCACTGAGGCAGAGATGCTCCAGGCTGGAGCATCCTGGGGAAGTTGCTACCCTGCTGGCCCCAGCCTGGCTCCCGGTACCTTTTGGGCATAAACAATGCGGAATTTCTGCTCCATCTTGCGCCACTTGTTGTACCAGCTGTCCTCGTCGGTGACCAGGGGCAGGTAGGGGTGCTCAGGTGAGCTGTCCTCGCTCGTGCTGCTCTCCACACTGCCCCGCTCCTCCTCCTCACTCAGGTAGTCATAGCTGGGGGGTGTGGGGGCTCAGCAGGGGCTGTCAGGGGTTCAGGGAGCCCCATCGTGGTGCTGGGGCAGAGACAGGGGGGTCCCAACCCCAGGAAGGGCTCCCCAGCTCCTACCTCTGCGTGAACTTCAGGTAGGGCGTGTAATCAATGACCACGGGCGTCTTACCATCCATCACCTCTCCCTTCAGGCAGAAGCTGAGCAGAGGCAGAGGGAGAAGAAGGTCAGGGAACCCCGAGGGTGCCAGTCGGGGCCTGTGTCCCGCTGTGCCACCTGTCCCTACCTGAAGTCGATGGCGCTGAGCCCAATGAGCATCCCCGTGAGCACCGTGGACTCCTCCCGCAGCATGATGGCCCCATCATCGTAAAACCTCCTGTGGGGAGCACACGGCTGGATGTGCCCCCCCCCAGCACCCCAAAACCCAGCCTGGCACCCCAAAACCCAGCCCAGCACACCCACACACCCTGGTGCAGGTGTGGCTGTGGCCGGGCTGCTCACCTGGTGGTGCGAGTGTCCCGCAGGGCCGTGGAGATGTACTCGGACATTCGCTTCTCCATCAGCGCCACACGGATCCAGGCCCGGCCCTGCGAGGCAGCACCCGGGCAGTCCTGAGGGTGGGGGCTGCCTCGGGGGTCCCCACATTCCCACCCACCCCCAGCACTCCGGGCAGCAGCTGGAGGTCCCCAACAGGAGTGGCTTTCAGCCCGTTTTTTGGTACCATGGGGACCCACAGCTGCTGTGGTGTGGGATGGAGCTGCAGGAGGGCAGGGGAAGGGAGCAAGGTGGGGGCACAGAGGGGTGGGGATGGGGATGGGGATGGGGATGGGGATGGGGATGGGGATGGGGATGGGGATGGGGATGGGGATGGGG
>JAYDZK010000112.1:792725-805263 GCA_034509185.1 Euphonia xanthogaster | reverse complement strand
CCGCCCCGGCGAGGCCTTGGGAGGTGCCCGACCCTGCTGACCCCCTTCTCTGTGTCCCACAGGAGGCCTACGAGGAGGGGATGAGGAGGAGCCTGGACCCCGAAGGCTACGAGGACCCCGGCCTAAAGAGCTCCCACCTGTCACTGGGCGAGATGAGCAGTGAGTGGCTCCCGGGGTGCTGGGGGCACTGGCAGCGTGGGCACCACAGGGGTGGCATTGCATGGGCACCAGTGTCACAGGGGTGCCAGTGCTGCCCGGGTGTGGCAGAGCACAGGTACCGGCGTGTCACCCGTGCACCGGTGTGGCAGAGGTGACAGTGTTGCATGTGTGACAATGGCATAACACGGGTGACAGCTTTGCAGGGGTGATGGCACCACAGGGGCACTGGCACCAGCTGGGTGCCAGCGTTGCAGGGCCACCAGTAGCTGAAGGTCACGCGTTGCGTGGGCAGAGAGTTTTGTGGGTGCAGCTGTGCAGGGACACCAGCATGGCTCAGGGGCATTGCACGGGTGCCAGCAGTGCGTGGACACAGGTGTTTCATGGCTGCCAGCTTCTCGTGGGCACGCATGGCACATTGGCACCGCATTGCACGGGTGTCAGCAGTGCATGGACACGGGTGTTTCATGGCTGCCAGCTTCTCGTGGGCACGCATGGCACGTTGGCACCAGCAGTGCATGGACACGGGTGTTTCATGGCTGCCAGCTTCTCGTGGGCACGCATGGCACGTTGGCACCGCGTTGCACGGGTGCCAGCATGGCGCAGGCACGCTGCATGGGTTGCACAGATGAGTTGCATGAGCACAGATGTCTTGCATGGATGCCCTTCCTGGGTGCCAGCGTGGCAGTGGCAGAGGGGCCAGGCAGGGACACCCCCCCTCAGGGCAGCATCACCCAACGGCAGCGAGTCCCTCTGCCGAAACCCCGGAGCCGTGAGGTGCCCGGAGTGGGGCTGAGCTTGGGGAGACCCCCGAGGTCCTTGAGCCCCCCCCGAGAGGGAGATGAGGGGAGTTTGGGGCTCTGCGTGCCATGCAGCATCCCCTTGCCCCAGGCGCGGTTGTTTCAGAGCTGCCACCCTGAGGGGGTGTTCGGGCTCGGGTCCCCCGCTGGGGTGACACAGATGGGGTAACGCTGCCGCCTGTTCTGCGCAGGGGCCGGCGCTGGCATCGGGTCCCCCCTGCAGGCGTGGAGGGCCAGGGCCGAGGAGATGAATCCCCTGCGGTGAGTGCCCAGGTCGGGGCGGGGGCTCTGCCTGCCCGGCTGGCATCCCCGGGGGAGCCTGGTGGCACCCGCGGTGCCCGGCGCTGAACCCCCGTGCCCGCGGTGTGTGTTTTGCAGCCAGTATCTGCCCGGCCGCCGGGGATTTTATGACCTGGACGGGAAGAGGCGCTCGGCCGGGGCCCCCCCGGGACACCCCAGCCGTGGCGAAGGGCAGCGTGAGTGACCGCGGGGGCCCCGGGGGACAAAGCCCAGCCCCGGCGTCCCCCCCCACCTCAAGCCCTCCGTGGCGCTGCCTGACTCGGTTCTGCCACCCCCGTGTCCCACCCTCCGCGGGGGGACGGTCACCCGGGCGTCAGGGCACGCCGCGGGGTGACCGCTGCCACTTGCCCGTAATCGCCCACTGATTGAGGATAAATAAAGTCTTTGTTTGGGGTGAGGACAAGAACCACTTGGGGCTGAACGCCGGCTGGCGCCGGGCGGCTCGGTGGCGGTGGCGGCGGGCAGGGACGAGGACACGCTCGTGCCGGCGTGCCACGGCCAGCACCGTCGGGGACACAGCGCCAGGGGACGCGCCCCATCCCTGCTCCCATGGGCGCAGCATCCTTCCCCCGGCAGAGCGGGATGCGGCTCCTGCAGCATCCCCCCGCCGGGTGACCCGGCTGGGGACAGCGAGGGGACCGCGGTGGTCCCCGTCGAGGGTGGAGGGGGACGGGGTGAGCCTGTCCCCGCGGTGGGGTGACAGCGGGCGGGCGGGAGCCGTGCTGGTGTTTACTGTCAGCAAAGGAAGTGCTGCGGGATTTACGGTGTACACAGGGCGGCCGCGGGGATCGGTCCCCACTTTATAGGGACGGAGCTGCGGGGCCATGGGGAGCGCAGGGGGGGCCGCAGGTAGGCAGGAGACGGCGACAGGGACACCGCGGGGGTCAGGCTGGCCGGGGATGTGCTGCCCCCGTGTCCCCGTTCCGGTGGTGGTGCTCGGTGCTGGGGCTGTGCCGGTGGCAGGGTGGTGGCCACCAGCCCCGTCCTCACCCCGGCTCCGGTGATGTCCCCAGACTGTCACCCTGCCCCGGGGGCCGGGTGGGGATGTGACGGGACCGAGGTGGGCACCGGCAGGGCGAGAGATGGCGGAGAGGCACATCCAGCAAACTCCAGCTGGGTCTGGGGTGGGACAACACGGGGGGCACATCCACGAGTGCCCAACAGGGCTGGGGTGGGGATGATGGAGAAGGGGACACGTCCAGGTGACCCCAAAGGGGCCTGGGATGGGCGTGATGATAGGGGGCACCTCAAGCAGACTCTCGAGCAGGGGGGTCCGGGATGGGGCAGGGACTGGCTAACGCCTTGGTGGCTCCACTTGCAGCTGTGTCAGTGACCGATGTGGACCTGGAGGCAGCAGGGAGCAGGAGGCTCCTGTCCCAGCAGGACAGCCATGAGGTGGGTGCTGCCCCAGGGACCCCCATTTTCTCCCCATTCTGGGGGTGGGTGGACTGTGGCGACCCCGGGACCAACCTCACAGCTCAGCCCTGGGGATACCAGGGCACGGAGGGGGGATGCTGAGTGCCCTGGGGGTCCCCAGTGTGGCCAGGGACACGCTGACCCCCTCCATCTCTGGCTGCAGGGATACGTGGAGCTGCACGAACTGGTCCTGGACAATGCAAAGGACTTGTGCTGGATGGAGGCCGGCCACTGGCTCAAGCTGGAGGAGGACTTCCAGGAATCAGGGGACTGGAGCCAGCCCCATCTCTCCTTCCTGACCTACCACAGCCTCCTGGAGATCCGCCGGGCTCTGAACAAAGGTGGGGACACCTCCGGGGACCACCAGGAGGGTGGCGAGGACCCTGCACTGGCTGGATGGTGACAGTGCTGTCCCCACAGGTGCCATTCTCCTCAACGTGGAGGCCAACTCGCTGCCAGCCATCGTGCACATCCTGCTGGACCAGCTGATCTACGAGGGGCAGATGAAGCCACAGGACCGGGACGATGTCATGAGGACGCTGCTCCTGCGCCACAGGTACGGCCGGGGTGGGGGGTCCTGGGGGGGAGTCCCGGGCTCTGGGACCCTCCCCAGTGTGTGCAGCTGGAGCCTGGCTCGGGGAGGGAAAGCTTTGCCCCTCAGCCTGCTTTGGGGTTGAGAGGGGGGGGCAGCTGGGGCTGTCTGGGGGAGGAGTTGGTGGCACCGGGGTGTGTGACAGAGCCCCGGTGTCCTCAGCCACCCCAGCGAGGATGAGTCGGTGTGGACGATGCCGCCGGCGCTGGTGCAGCGCTCGGGCACCGGCCGGGCCGACGTGGAGAGGCCGCTCCTGCGGGAGCAGCGGCCCATGGAGATGAGCAGGATGGCAGGGAAGGAGCAGGTGAGCGGGGACAGGGGGCACGGGGGGCACTGGGGACATTGGGGTGCGGGGCTGGGAGTGGGAGATGCACGCTGGGTACACACACACCTTGGCACACGCAGGTGCACACACGCATACCTGCAGAGGGGGACACACAGGGAGCAGTGGGGACACTTCAGGGATGGAGGGGGGACTCAGGAATAGTGGGGGACGTGCAGGAGATGGAGAGGGACGTGCAGGGAACAGAAGGAGGGACATGGGACAGAGGGGGACATGCACGGAGAAGGAGATGCAGGGGAATATGCAGGGGGTGGTGGGTGACACACGGGGGCAGAGCAGGGGGACATGCAGGGTACACAGAGGACCACGGGGGACAGCCACCAAGGCTGGCTGGCTGATCCCTGCCCTCCATCTGCCTGCAACAGAGCGGGGTCCCCAAACCCCAACTCCTGGAGACAATCCCAGAGGGTGCCGAGGCCACCCTGGTCCTTGTGGGTGAGTGGTCAGCAGGATGGAGGGTGCTGGGCTGGGTGCTGGGCTGGGTGCTGGGTGCTGGGCTGGGTGCAGGCTCAGGGGGCAGGTGCAGGGTTGGGGGGCTGCAGGGGGAGCTTTGCCATGTGCCCCTCACTGCGCTCGCTCACACGCTGCTTTTCTTGTGCCTTTTTTGCCTCTCCCCATCCTCAGCTCTCGCCGCTGCCTGCTGCTGCTCAGCGCTGCTCTCTGGGCCCCTCTCCTCACGTCCCTTGTCCCCATGTCCTCATGCCTCTATGTCCCCTGTGTCCCTGTGTCCCAGTGTCCCCATACTCCCCTGCCCACCCATCCACGTGTCCATGTGTCCCTGTCCCCATGCCCCATGTCCTTGTACTTGCATGCCCACTTACCCCTTTGTCCCAGTGATCTTTGTGCCCCTCTCCCATTCTCTTTGTCCCCATGCCTCTGTGTCACATCTCCACTCCCGATGTCCCCATGTTTTGCTGTCCCTGTCTCTGTGCTCCCATGTCCCCATCCCCTGTGTCCCTGTGCCCGTTCCCCCATGATCCCTGTCCCATCCCATCCTCCCCCCAGGCTGTGCAGCCTTCCTGGAGCAGCCAATGCTGGCCTTTGTGCGCCTGAAGGACGCGGTGACACTGGACGGGGTCCTGGACGTGTCCATCCCCGTCCGCTTCCTCGTCGTGCTCCTGGGGCCCGACACCCCCCAGATCAGCTACCACGAGATTGGCCGTGCCATCGCCACCATGATGTCCGAGAGGGTACGGGCCACCCGCCGGTGCCACCACCCCCCGAGCATCTGGGCTCCCCATCCCTGGGGTGCAGCGTGTCCCCCTGTGCCACATCCCCCTCTGATCCCCGTGTCCCTGTGCCTCTGTGGCCTCATGCCCCTGTCCCCAACCCTCCGTGTCCTCACCTCCCTATGTCCCCTTGTCCCCAAGCTCGTGTCCCCACGTCCCCCCTCACCCCGCGTCCCCGCGGGGACACCTGGGTGGCACCTCCACCCGGCTCAGTCCCGGCGCCGCCCCGCAGGTGTTTCGCCGGGACGCCTACCTGGCCGAGGGGCGGCAGGAGCTGCTGCGGGGCGTGGAGGATTTCCTGGATGCCAGCATCGTCCTGCCGCCCACCGAGGCCCCCAACGAGCAGCTGCTCCGCGCCCTGGTGCCGCTGCAGCAGGAGCTGCTCCGACGGCGCTACCAACCCCTGGAGAGACTGCACATCGGGGACTTCCTAAAGGATCTGGGTACGGCGGGGACCCCCCCTCAATCCTCTGTCCCCGTGGCTGGCAGGACCCCCCCCCCGCCTTGGACACGGGATCCCCTCATTGCCACCTGATGTGTCCCCAGGGCCGGACAAGGCTGTGGAGGATGACGACCCCCTGCGCAGGACGGGGCGGCCTTTTGGGGGGCTGGTGCGGGACATCCGCCGCCGGTACCCCAAATACCTCAGCGACATCAAGGACGCCCTCAACCCCCAGTGCCTGGCCGCCGTCATCTTCATCTACTTCGCGGCGCTGTCACCCGCCATCACCTTCGGGGGCTTGCTGGGTAAGGGCGGGGACAGGCTGGGGACGCTCCTGGGGGCGGGGATGTCCCCCCAGCTGGGCGTGGGGCTGGGGGTGTCTCTGCCTTCTCCACGGGGATGCTCCAGGGGGGCTCTTGCCCCCCAATCCCCGTGCTGGGAGGTGTGTGGGGTGGCCCGGCACCCACCGGCTCCGCTCCCGTCAGGTGAGAAGACCAAGGGGATGATGGGGGTGTCGGAGCTGCTCATCTCCACCTGTGTGCAGTGCGTGCTCTTCAGCCTCCTCAGCGCCCAGCCCCTCCTCGTTGTCGGCTTCTCGGGACCCCTCCTGGTCTTTGAGGAAGCCTTTTACTCGGTGGGTGCCCCATGAGCCCCTGGCTGCCCCCCACCTGCCACCAGCTGTCCCCACAGTGAGGCTGGGGTGTCCCCACCAGCCCTGGGACAGGGACAGGGTGTAGCTGAGTGGGGGGTGGCACAGGGGGATGGCACATGGAGGGTGTAGGGGCGTGATGCCACCCGTGTGATGACCCAGGGGTGAGACCACACAGGTAGAGCCACCCAGGTGGTGGCTCTGAGGTGATGTGAAGCGCATGACACCACCTGGGAGATGCCAAACAGCTGACCCTGTGTGGGTGACACCCTAGGGGGGTTCCCAGGCAGGTGCTGCTGGGTGGGTGACCCCACGGGGATCCTGCCACACCGAGGTACCCCCACCCCCATCCCAGGAAGGTGACGTGGAGCCACCGTGGGTCCAGCACAGCTGGGTGCCCACGCCAGGGGCTCCAGGGGACTGACAGGGCTGTGCCCTCTGGCTCCCCAGTTCTGCAGCAGCAATGGCTTGGAATACATCGTGGGACGGGTCTGGATTGGCTTCTGGCTGATCCTGCTGGTGCTGGTGGTGGTGGCCTGCGAGGGCAGCTTCCTGGTGCGCTACCTGTCCCGCTACACCCAGGAGATCTTCTCCTTCCTCATCTCCCTCATCTTCATCTTTGAGACCTTCTCCAAGCTGGTCACGGTGAGGGACGTGGGGGTCCCACGGTCGGAGTGGGGGGGCTGCAGATTGTGGTTATCACCCAGGTTTCCTTAAAAACAGTGGGATGCAGGTGAGGGATGGAGTCTCCTGGTGCTGCCTTCCCTTTTCCAGGTGTTTCCCAGCTCATGAGGCCCCTTCCAGTGCTGACTGTTCTGTGATTCTGTGATCCATGCTTCTATCTGCAGAAGGATTTTGGGGCACACTTGTCCATCCCCACTGTACCACCCAGCCCTTGCTCTGTCCCCATTTTCAAAACCCTAAAAACACCCCCTGCTCAATCTGTGCTGAGCTCTCGGCCTCTCCCAGCCCCTGGTTCCCACCCTGAACCCACCAGGAAGGTGCCACAGGGCTCCCATCACGGCAGGGGGGTGCAGGGCATCCCCATCCCCACTCTCCCTCACTCTCTCCTCTTCCCTCCCCAGATTTTCAAGGATCACCCACTGAAGAGGGAGTACAACGTGCAGGCTGAGTTCAAGCCCGGGGTGTCGGAGCCCAACACGGCGCTGCTGTCCCTGGTGCTCATGGCTGGCACCTTCTTCCTGGCCTTCTTCCTGCGCATGTTCAAGAACAGCTCCTTCCTGCCAGGCAAGGTGAGGGTCCCCCCGTGCCCAGGGGGTGCAGAAACTGGGGGTTCAGTGGCTGAGGCTGTGCAAAGTCAGTGAGTGCATGCTCCTGCAGAGGAGGGGGTGGTGGGACCCCCGGGCTGGGGGGCCCTGCAGGTTTCTCATGCTGTCCCCACAGGTGCGGCGCCTGATCGGGGACTTTGGGGTGCCCATTTCCATCTTCATCATGGCACTGGCCGACTTCTTCATCAACGACACCTACACACAGGTCTGGGAGGGCAGGGCTGGGCGGGACGGGTGTCCCCACATGGGGACATGGGAGCAGGTGCTCATCCCTGTGTCCCACCCCTCACTCCCCCATCTCTGCTCCCATCCAGAAACTCAGCGTCCCCAAAGGGCTGCAGGTCACCAACTCGAGTGCCCGGGGCTGGTTCATCCACCCCATGGGAGGCACTTCCCAGTTCCCCATCTGGATGATGTTTGCCTCCGTGATTCCCGCCCTTCTGGTCTTCATCCTCATCTTCCTCGAGACACAGATCACCACGTGAGGACGGAGATATGGGCAGGGGAGGGCTGTGGGGTGCCTGGTGGGTTGGGGACAGAGGGGACCTCCCCGGGGTGCTGCATCACCAGCTGGTCCCTGCGTCCCCACAGCCTCATCGTCAGCAAGCCTGAGAGGAAACTGGTGAAGGGCACTGGCTTCCACCTGGACCTGCTGCTGATCGTGGCCATGGGGGGGCTGGCAGCCCTTTTTGGGATGCCCTGGCTCAGTGCCACCACCGTCCGCACCATCACCCACGCCAACGCCCTCACCATCATGAGCAAGACCTCTGCTCCGGGCGAGAAATCCCAGATCCTGGAGGTCAAGGAGCAGCGCATCAGCGGCCTGTTGGTGGCTGTGCTCATTGGTGAGCTGGGGAGGGGTCCCCAGATGGGCAGAGAGGGTCGGGGGTCCCTAGGGACTCTCCCCAATCTCTCCTTCTCCCCCACAGGCGTCTCCATCCTGATGGAGCCCATCCTGAAGTACATCCCCCTGGCCGTGCTCTTCGGCATCTTCCTCTACATGGGGGTCACCTCCCTCTTTGGCATCCAGCTCTTTGACCGCATCCTGCTCCTGATGAAGCCCCCCAAGTACCACCCTGATGAGCCCTACGTCACCCGGGTGAGTGACCCCCACGGGGGGCTGTGGGTTTGGGGGTGTCCTGGGCTGCTCGGGGCTCCCCAGAGAGCCTCCTCCTTCAGCACTGCTGGCTGGGACCCTGCACTGCCCCCCCAGCAGCCAACACCCCAGGAAGGGTGTGGGATGCTGTCCCTGTCCTCAACCCTGGCTCGGCTCCCCGTCCCACAGGTGAAGACTTGGAGGATGCACCTCTTCACCTTCACCCAGATCATCTTCCTGGTGGTGCTGTGGGTGGTGAAGTCCACGCCGGCCTCGCTGGCTCTGCCCTTTGTCCTCATCCTCACCGTGCCCCTGCGGCGCTTCCTGCTGCCCAGGATCTTCCGGGACATCGAGCTCAAATGTGTACGTAGCCCTGGCACTCCCAGCCCCATCCCCAGCCCCACCTCTCTCCCTGTTCCTGCTCCTGTCCTCATCTCCATTTCTGTGCCCTGTCCCTGCTCTCTTCCCCATCCCCATCTCCATCCTCCCTCTGTCCCCATCCCCATCTCTGTCACCATCTGCATCCCTCATTCCCACCCGTGTCCCCATCCTCACCTGGTCCCTGTCCCCATCCCTGTCCCCATCCCTGTCCCCAGCCTCCTCCCAGCCCCTCCCTCCCTCTCCATCCCCGTCAGTGTCCCTGTTCCCAATCCTGTCCCCATCCCTGTCCCCCTCACGGCCTCTCCTCCCTGCAGCTGGACGCGGATGACGCCGTGGTGACCTTTGATGAGGCAGAGGGGACAGATGTGTACAACGAGGTGCAGATGCCCAGTTAAGGGACGGCCCCCGGCCCCCCCGACGCCCCCCCAGCCCCGCTTCCATCTCCACTGCTGCCATCCTGAGGCCACCGGGCAACCAAGAAGGACTGGGGACAGTCCCCACCTGCCCACTCTTGGGAATGGAGCCTTTTTTGTTTTCCTTTTTTTTTTTTTTGTCTGTTTTTAAAAGTATTTTGGATGATGTGATCTCACCCCCACTTTGCTGCCTGCTGGGGAAGGGGCTGCCTGGGCTGGCCGGGCCCCACCAGCCACCCTCCACCCGTGGCAAAGTGGGATGTGTCACTGTCCTGTCCCCAAGGCCACCACCAGCGTGGCAATGAGCCGGAGGAAGACCCTGGAGGGAGGAGGAGGAAGGCAGGGACAGAGATACAGCAGGATGGGGTCCTCCCACTGTCCTCCCTCTCCCCAGGGAGCCCCCCCAGCCCAGCCCCTCTCCCCAGATGAACTTTGAACAAGCTGGGACTGACCCTCCACCCTTGGAGCCCTTTTCCCATTTTCTCCATTGCTGGCTCCACGGGATGGTGGCAGCTGCTCCACTGCACTCCCAGCACATCCCAGAGCCAGGATGTAAATAGCCCAGCAAGGGGGTTTATACATTTACAATGGAAACAACCATGCTTAAAACACACAGAAAAATACTTAAAATTATGCTGATGCTTCTGCAGGTAGAATTCACTTAGAGCCAAGCAAAAATAATAATAATAATAAAAAAAAAAAGGCTGAAAAAGTACCTCAAAAATAGAAAAAAAAAAAGAAGAAAAAGAGAAAAAAAATAGCTGCAAGGAGTGATCTGTATATTTGATGCTACTGGGGGGGTTTGTAATTTATTTTTCAGGCTGGTTGTGCCCCCCACTGCAGTGGGGCCATGTGCGTGTGTGTATATACTAGAGAATGATAGCAAAACCTAGAATTTTCTAGAAAAGATGATTTTAAAGAATCCTGGTCAGGGCCTAAACTCTATGGACCAGTCTGGCAGCGTCATTTAACTGATAAGTTAGTCTTAATTAGTTAATTAGTCCTCTTTATTTTTATAGCATTTCAGGTAAATCCATGTAGTTTTTCCTTGATTTTTCCCTTGCTTGCTCACCGTGTCTTGCCCCTTTTCCCTTGGGATTGCTCCCAGTCCAGCCAAGCATTCCCCAATCCTGCCAGGGCTGATTCTGCCCTGAGCAGCCCCAAGGGTTGGATGTGACCAGGGTGCAGAGCACCAGATCAGGCTCCAAATTTGCTCCTTTTTGCATAAATCAGAGCAGGGGACCCCAAAATCAGCGTGGGTGGGAAGGGGCAGCCACACATGCCTCATGTTTGGGTTGGTTTAGTTTTATTAATTACGTGTCTGAAATAAAAATGTTTTGATCTTTGGGGGTTTCTCCTTCCCTTCTCCACACCTCTGTATCAGGCTTTAATAAACCAAATCAATAAAAGCAGAAAGGAAATGGGGGTTTTCTTTCCAGCTGGGAATTGTCTGGGATGGTGCCTTAATCCCCCCACAAAAGAGAGCAGCAGCATCCTTTGAGGGTGTCCATCCCCCCAGAATGCACAGCACAGCTGCAGCAGGATCCTTGCCATGGTATCCTGGGATATCACTGCATCCCAGAATCCCAAGATCCTCGCTGCATCCCAGCATTCTGGAACGCTCCCCAGAATCATCCCTGGTTGTTCTTTGTGTGGTGCTCCCCGCAGCCATCCCAGGGAGCTCATCCCTCTCCAGCCCCCTGCACTGCCACAGCTGTCCCCGTTCCAGGGGGATTGGGAATATCCCGATCCAGTGCTGCTGGCACAGGACACAGAGCAGCCCCTGCCCCTCCCCCAGCCCCTGGCACAGGGCTGACCCCGATTATCCATAATCCCATTAAGGAACGGGCGACACCAGCGGGGCCGTGGGAAGGGCCGTGCCCGTTCGCCCCCAGCCTGTCCATGGGGCAGGAACTGGGAGCAGCATCCTCCATCCCAAAGCCTCTCTGAGGGGCTGGGATAAACCCCAGCGTGGCCACCAGGTTGTGCCAAGACCATCAGAGCTGGTGGCTCCTGTTTTCCAGAGAGGGAAGCACATGGATGGTGCTTCCCAGCCCAAGGGCCACGGATCCAGCAGCTCCTGTCCCCGTGTCCCTGTGTCCCCGTGCCAGCCTCACGTGGACAGGCCACGCTGCTACCATCCCGAGGGCTGCCATCCCTGCCTCCCGACCCCAGGGACTGCCTGCATCTGCCTGCACCCACCCCTCAGTTTTCCCAGCCTGGGAAGAGCTCGCTGTTCCCTGGGAGATGGCAGCGAGGTCACTGCCGCGGGATCCAGCCCGGGCTGGGGGTGGGAATTTAGGTCAAGCTCTTCTTTGAACTTGCCTCAGCCCTGGGAAATGGGGAGGGAATTAGGGAAGGTCAGGAGAAACGAGGGGGAAATAAATGCTAATTAATTGGTTGCTAATGAGGGTGGGGGGAGCATGGAGTTCCAGAGGGGGATCACCCCTGGAAAGGGAGAACCCCAGTGCCTGAAGCATCACAGGGTGCTCCACACCATCCACGGGCAGGGGACACGGGACACCCTGGCAGTGTCACTGCTCGTGCACTGAAAAAGTAGAGAAGTAAACAAAAACCTCCAAACCTGCGACTTTATTCTCCAAAAATATTAATTGACACAAGTAATGGCAAATAAAAAATTGCCGTGGTCAGAAGCAAGGCCTGGAAAGGGCAGGGAGAGAGGGGGGTGGCATTTGGGGGGTCCCCATTCCCAGCTCACCCGCTGCAGGGTCTGTGGCTGATTCCCAGGTCTCTGGTGTGTCTTGCTGGCAACAAAAGCCCCAAAATCACGTTGGGAGAATTAGGACTGGAGCACATTGACAACTCCACTGATTTAAAAAAAAAACCCTGAAAAATTAGAAATGTCAATTTTCACATGTTGGGCCTGATTGGCTCTAAATTATTATTATTTTTTTTTTAATAATTTTCCCTCTTGCAAAATAGCAACAATTCCTGAAATTCAAGGATCCAGCCCAGGCCCTTTTCCACACAGAATAAATACATATATTTTTATTTTTAAGCACTCACAGGAGGGATTAACCACCCGGCGCCAGTGCCGCCTGGCCGGGCTTGGCACAGCTCGGGCAGGACGTGGCGGAGGAGCCGTCTGTCCGCCTGTCCCTCCCTCTGCCTGATCCTTCCCTTCGGGATAAAGCCGAAATAAGCCACTTGCAGAGCCAGGCACTACCCCCGCACCCCAAACCGGCCGGGTGTGTGCGTGTTTGTGCGTGTGTTACCCATATTTAGGGATTATTATATTTCTTATTTCCTCTTCCATATAAACAGGCGTGAAAAGCCCCCGGATTTCGGCCATCCCCATGCGGTCAGCCCGGGAGATGCGCGCAGCCCAGCGAGCCGGGTGACCGCACGTTCCCAGAGCTCGTTCTGCATCCCGGGGGGAGCCGCGCCGGTGGCCCCGGGGTTGCCGGAGCC
>JAYDZK010000112.1:772659-788936 GCA_034509185.1 Euphonia xanthogaster | reverse complement strand
GCACCGCCCCGCCCCGCCATGATCCCACGGATCCCTCCCCCTGTCGCGATCCCGCCTTTCGCGACACCCCCACACGTCCCCCCCCCCCCTCCCCGGTTGCGATCCCCCGCTCCCACCCCGGGGCGATCCCCGCTTTCACACCGCCCGGGGGCTGGGCTTGATCCCACCCCGCGGCGATCCCTCGGCCGGCCCCGGGGGTGGTCCTGGGTCCGCCCCCCGCGGGGGTTGATCCAAGCCTGGAGCGGTTCCCCCCATCCCTTCAGGGTTCATCCCGCCCCGGGCGATCCTCGGTCCCACGCTGGAGGGGTTTGCACGCCCCTTATCCGCCCCCAGGTGATCCCGCAGCCCCCCGAGGATGGATCTCCCTCAGGGGGCTCCACATTCGGCCCCCGGGCCTGGCGGGGCCTGCACCCCGCGGTGCTCCCGCATTCCCCTCCCGCAGCTCATCTCCCCCGGGGGCCATCCCGGATCCTGCCGGGGGGCCCGGGGTTTCTGCACTTCTGGGCCGTTCCCGGGTGCTCCTCCCTCAGGCTCCACGCCCGGTTCTGCTGGAAGCCCCTGGACCCCCTCCCCAGGGTCCCCCCCCAAGCCTGGATTCCCCCTGGGATCCCCCAGGCCCAGCTCCTCCCCAGGCCTGGGCCTGCTCCCCCCAGGCCTGCGGCCTGTCCCTCAGGGGATCCCCCTGAGGCCTCCTGCCCGCTCTGCCCTCCAGGGACTCCCCCAATGGAATCACCCCTGGGATCCCCCCAGGCTACCATCCTGCCACCCCCCTCTGCCCCCAACCAAGTTTTGGGGTCTCCCTCCCTAGGTTATCCTTCCCCATGGAGACATAAGATTCTTCCTAATGGGGTGTGAGGGCATCCTTCCCCTGGAGCCCCCCCTGTTGAAATAGCTTCCTCCAGCTTGTTCTCCTCCCTTGGGAGATCCCTGAATCCCCCTGAGGTCCCCAAATGTCCCCTCCCAGTTCCCTTGGATCTGGGGGACCCCTCTCTTCTCCAAGCATGTCCCCACCTCTGGGGAGGATTTTGCTGGATCTCTGGTGGGCCTTCCTTTGAAACCCCCATTTTGCACTGGGGGGAGTGAGTCTCCACCTTACAGGAGATCCCTTGGAGCCCTCTTGCCTCAGATTCTCTTCATCCCAGGTTTTTGGATCCCACCCACCCCAGGGAGCCACCTTGAACCTGTCTCCTCTGGGATTTATTGGGATCCCTCTCAGACCCTTCCCTCCACCTTGGAGACAAACCCCTGGACCCTCTCCCCTGCCCATACACTCCTTTTCTCCTCGCCTGACCAACGTGGGGGTTCACATCACCACGAAGGATCCCCCCTGCTGGAGCTCTCCCCAGACCTCACAGGGATGGGTGGGAGGGGGTATTCCTGTACTCATTCAACTGGGAATGGAGAGGATGGGTGGATCAAGTTTGCCCCACTCCCCATTAGGAGTTGGGGGCCCCCCATCGTGGTGGGGATGCCTAGCAGGGTTCTCCCTTTCCTTGCAGAGCCGTGCGGGAGTGATTTCGGGAAGAGGGTGAGGAGGGAGCCGGCGGGACCGTGCTGGGCACAGGCAGGTGGAGGATGAACGGCGAAGCTGAGTGCCCTGCAGACCTGGAAATGACAGCTCCCAAAAACCAAGGTGAGCCCCCCGGCAGCCCCCCCCCCACCCCCCCAGCATGTGCTCCCAGAGGAATGCTGCTGCATGCTTAAAAATAATAATAAATAAACCTCAGAGCGCCCCTTTTCTCGGTGGAATTGCAGAGGGGGAGGGATGGAGAGGGAGGAGGGGTGGAGGATCTGTGATCCTGGCTGCCAGCGAGTCAAGGTGGGGGGGTGGGGGGGAAATCTGCCTCTCTGAGTTCTGATCCCCCACGGGGAGCACACACACACGTGTAGGAGCACATGGATTCACATTCCAGTGCACCAGCAGCCCCTTGGTGCTGGGATGCTCTTGGGGGGACTGGAGTTCCAGGGGGATTGGGAAGGGGGCGCTGGCACAGAGGTGCTGCCCTCCCTGCTCACATCTGGGCTGCATTAAAAGCCAAGCCGTTACCTTGGGCCTCCGGCTTCCAGACCCCAGCATGACATCAGAGCTTTGACTTTTATTGGAAAAGGGGCAGGAAAACAAGGGAAACAAGAGAGGTGTTTGTTTAGGGCAGCTCGCAGGGCTCTGCCACTCCACCCCTTAAAAACCCCCAAACCTGTGGAGCGCCGTGCAGCCCCTCACACCTGCCAGGTCCCCCCGTTTTCCTCCTTCCCTGCTGCAGTCGGGGTTGTTGCCTCGAGCGAACCCGGCTGGAGCACGTGTCCTTCTCCGGGACTTGAGATGGATTTAATTACACCGGGGCAGCTTTCCTAATATAGACCCGGCCTGGCCGGTGCCAGGAGAGCCGGGATAAATCGGTCCCAGGGCACAGACAGCCCCATTCATCCTGGTGGGTGAGCAATTCCAGCGTGCCCCAGGTTGAGGGAAGGGCAACAGAGTGATGGAGGGCTGAGTGTGGGGGTCCCTGTTGTCCCCACCCTGCTGCCAGTGCGGATTTTGGGATGTTTCCACTGTTTTTTTATGTTTTCCTTTGGGATGTGGTTATTCCGGCTGTGTGCCAGTGGAGGGTTCACACAGGGCCAGAGGTCTCCGGGTGTTTCTGCATTCGAGGGGGGAAACTGAGGTGCTGGGCTTGATGGGGGCAGGTTTGGGGGGGTGTCTCATCCCCTTTTCCATCCCCTCTGGATTTTTGTGGCTGTGCTGCTTTTGGTAATTCCTCCTGATTTCTGCAAGTTAAGTTGGCACCAGCTTCCCAGCCCTGTTCTGCCTCATTGGTCCTTGCCTGGGAGGCTTGGAAAGTGGACGGGAAAAACAGGAAGACAGAATTTGGGGCTCTGTTCTCCCTCCCCCAGCTCTGTAGGGAATGGGAGTTTCCCATCTCTTTTGCCTCTTCGTGGTGTTTTGGGATGAGCCATGAGCATGGGGACACACCCCAAGCCACCAGGCCCTCACTTTCCAAGGGGGCTCTTTCTGTCTTCTCCCTCCTTATTAATTCCTAATGAGGTCACTATAGGGACCAGCTGGATCCCAAACTGTTCCTGCCTTGACCCCCAACCGGGCAGGTCCAGGAGGGGGAATGGGATGTTGGGGGTCATGTCCCGGCTATGCTCCCTTCACCAGGTCCCGTATGTCCTTTAACATCCCTTGCTTGGATTTGGGAATCCAGGGGAATTGTCCTTCCCCAAACCCCTGCAAGGGCAGGAGGTGGAGGTGGTTTTCCTCATGTTGAGTCTTGAGTGGAAGGAGAACTGCAGCTGGAGAAATCTCTGCAGCTGGATATTTCTGGGAGCTTGGTTTCATTCCTGGAGATGGAGGGAGAGATGCTCCACTCAGATCCATGATGAGCCACCCTGTCCCCATCTCTGGGGGGCTCCATGTCCCGTAGGCAGCTCCAAACACCTCAGCCTTCCCCTGGCAGAGTTGTGAGGCAGGGAATGCCGTGGTGAGCCAGTCCTGTGCTGCGGGAATCCCGGGTGCCCATCCCGGGATGAGGCAGCCAGGGCCGTGTGGGCGGGTGGCTCCAGGCTCTGCTCCTCCTCCAGCCCATCCCCAGGGAATTTTCCTTCCGCTCCCAGGCCCCACTGCATTCCCCAGGGCCATCCATGTTTGCAGAGCGCCCTGGGCTGTGCTCCCCTGCTGGTGTGGAAGCTCAGAGCAGGGAGGAATTCCCCTGGCAAGGAAGCAGCCCCAAGGTTGGGGCAGGATGAGGCATTCGGGGCTGGGATATCCTGCCTGCTGCCTGTCCCAGCACGGTGCTGCTGCCTGTCCTGGCCTCCAGGTTGCTCCAGGCTCTCTGGCTTTGCCATGTGCCCATCCCACCATTCCAGTAGCATGTCCCTATGGGAGCTGGGGATGCTCCTCCCAGCAGTTTGGGGGATGTTGGGGTGATATGAATATCATCCTGCACTGTCAGGGACCCCTCTTTGAGACAGAGGAGTTGTGCTGGACTCTGCCCCCACCTCAGTTTGCAGTCTGGGAGCTTTGACCTTGGCAGAGGTCACCATGGAGCTGGGCCCAGGTGATCACAAAGCTGTCGGAGCTGCAGGAAAAGCAATGCTGAGGTTTTCCAGTTGCTCTGGACACAGTCACTTAGAAAGTGGGTTTCCCTGCTTCCTGCTTGGCTGGAGAGCTCATTGCTCCCATGTCACTCTGCAGGGCTAGGAAATAGCCCTCTGCTCCCGTGCAGCAGAGCCATCCCTTATCTGATGGTTTTCTGGGATGAGCGAGTCTCTCTGGTTTGCACCGAGTGGAATTTCTAGCTTTGCCCAGATTGTTTTGGCCCATAGAAAGTTGCTCGAGGGTGATGGAAACAGCCACGTCCCTTTGATCTTTAATCTCGAGAGGCAGCATGTGGAGATTACGTGTCCTGGCGTGCGGTCCAGAGCGGCACGCCGGGAGCTGTAGTCCCGGTGTCCTGCTGGGAAGGGAAGGGAAAAGGCTTCCTGCCCCTGGCTGATCCTGTTTCTCACTGCTCAGACCGCTGGTCGCAGGAGGATATGCTGACCCTCCTGGAGTGCATGAAGAATAACCTGCCCTCCAACGACGGGAGCAAGTTCAAAACCACTGAGTCCCACCTGGATTGGGAAAAAGTGGCTTTCAAGGACTTCTCAGGGGAGATGTGCAAGATGAAGTGGATGGAGATCTCTAATGAGGTAATTGATATCACTGGGGCTTCCTGGGAGCATTGTGGCAGGGTCCAAGTGTCCTACTGACATTCCTGGGGCTGTTGGTATTGTCCAAGCTGAGTGCCCAGAGCCCTTGGCCATTGCTGCCGGCACCGTCCCACTGCTGTCAGAGCTGTGACCCCCTCAGAGGGGCTGGGATTGGGTATTTTTGGGGTGGCATTACAAAACCCAGTGGCTTTCTGCTATGCTGGGGATCTGCCCTGTTCCCTGTTCAAGTCTTTGTGTCTTCATTTCCTGCACAGGTGAGGAAATTCCGGACCCTCACAGAGCTCATTATGGACGCTGAAGAGCACGTGAAGAATCCTTACAAAGGCAAAAAGCTCAAGGTATTGGGCAGGAATTAGGCTCAGTCCCTAAAGGGTGACCCCACACTTCCCCAGGATGTGGGCC
Organism: Euphonia xanthogaster; assembly: GCA_034509185.1. Taxonomy (NCBI): domain Eukaryota; kingdom Metazoa; phylum Chordata; class Aves; order Passeriformes; family Fringillidae; genus Euphonia; species Euphonia xanthogaster. The sequence continues at coordinate 783,821 of JAYDZK010000112.1, read as the reverse complement.
TGTTGTCCCTGTGGCACCTCAGATCCACGTGGCTCCACGGTGGGAGCCCCTGCAGGCACCTCAGTGCCCCTAATCCTGGTGTCCAGCTGCCCAAGGCTCCGGAGGCTGTGGCGCTGGGCCTGGGCCAACTCCCGGGTACATTTAATATGGCTGGCTGTACTGCTGGCAGCCTGCATCCAAGTTTAGCTCCAGAGGGGCTGGGAGCTGCCCTCCTATTCCTGGCCTGCCGGGTGCTTTCAGCTGGGTGGCCCTGTGGCAGCTGATGGTCCATCCCTGGGAGCCAGGTCCCATCCCCTCGTCCTGCCCCAGTGTCCCCTCTTGCTCTGTGCTGACAGCTCTGGATGGCTGGAGGCTGCTCCCAAGGTTCCCAGCCATGGGATGCTGTAGTTTCTTGGGGAGCTCTCATTCCCAGCAGTTTCCCCCTCCTTGCCTGCTGTGCCTGGATCACCAGCAGGGCTGGATGGAGGCAGCCCCCGGGTCTGGGGAGCCATGGGTTAGGCTGTGCCCCAGTGGTGCTGCCAGCTCCATGCTCAGTGTCCTCCACTCTGCTGTCTCCCCAGAAACACCCCGACTTCCCCAAGAAGCCCCTGACTCCCTATTTCCGCTTCTTCATGGAGAAGCGAGCCAAATACGCCAAGCTTCACCCCGAAATGAGCAACCTGGATCTCACCAAGATCCTGTCCAAAAAATACAAGGAGCTTCCCGAGAAGAAAAAGGTATGGGGGGGTGGGGGGTGGGTCAGCAAGCCCCTTCCCACCGCGTGCCTCTCTGTGCTGGGCTCTGCTCAGCTCTTCCAGTAAAACCAGCGGAGCTCCAGCTCTGCCTGGCGAGGGTTTAATGCAGCTCTCGACAGGAGAAGCCAGGTGTTTGTTTAGTCCTGTCAGACCTGTAAGACTTCCTTGGCTTTTCCTGCCCTGGTTCCCAGGATCCCTGGGGTGGAGGCCGGTTGGGTCTGTCCGTTGGTCCGTCTCTTCCCGACGGACCTGGATGGTGGCTTTGCCACTGGGTGGATCTGTGTTTAAAGGGGTTAAGGCACACGCCCCGCTGTGCCACCGTGTCCGGGTGAGGGACACAGGGACAGGCTCTGGGAGAGGCTGGGAGCAGAGATCTGCCCACCTGGAGATGCCAGAGCCTGGGCAGGGCTTTGGGGTGGCCCAAGTTTAACTCTGGGGTGTACAGGAAAAGTCCAGGGCACAGGGTCATGCTGTGCCTTTTCCCAGGGCTGCTGGGATACACAGAGAGGGGAGGAGTCCAGCTGCTGAGTCTCAGGCAGGCTGGAAACCTTTTGCAGGACCATTCCGTGGGCTGGGGAGCCCTTGAGTCCCTCTTGGGGTGGTGGGATGCCCAGCCAGGTCAATAGGGATTATCTTCCTGCCTGTTCCCTGGTGCTGACATCCCTCTCCACCTCTGTGGTGGCTTTGTGTCCCCAGATGAAATACATCCAGGACTTCCAGCGAGAGAAGCAGGAGTTTGAGAGGAACTTGGCGAGGTTCAGGTGAGCAGGCAGCCCCACCCCCCCATATTTCCTCAGGCCCCTCCAGGCAGATCCACATTCCCCTCCTGTGCATAGCTCATGGAGCCCACTGATGGGCTTTTGGCTTGAAGAGAAGGGGGAATTCAGCAAAAAGAGAGCAAGGAAAAGGTGTCTGAGAGCAGCCCTCCAGCTGGGGGACTGGATGAGGGGGAGAGAGGAGAACCAGCCATGCTCTGGGGGTCAGGATCTGCGAGGTGGGGACAGGAGCCCTGCCACCAGCACTGATAAAAGCTGAATTGTCCCCCCAGTCACTCCAGACCTTCCTCTTGGATGTGATTGCTGTGATCCAGGTGGATCCTGGCATTCCCAATGACCTGCTGTAGCTTCAGGGTTGCAGCCGAGCCCAGGGATGGCTGTAGCCAATGCTCCCCAAGGAGGGACAAACTTAAATCTCTCCTAAAACCCTCTTGCTCTTTTTGGGCAGCCCCCCAGCCCCTGAGCCCATGGAGGCTCTGCCCTGCAGTGAGGTTAGGGGTGCTCTCCTTGCTGCTGCCACCTACCTGACGCTCTCCCTTCCCCACCTCCCTGCCTGCTGAAGGGAAGACCACCCGGATCTCATCCAGAACGCCAAGAAATCCGACGTCCCCGAAAAGCCCAAGACCCCCCAGCAGCTGTGGTACAACCACGAGAAGAAGATCTACTTGAAAGTGCGTCCAGATGTGAGTACGGTGGGTGGGAGTGAGTGCGAGTGTGAGTGCTGGGGGGTCCTGGACCCCGCTGCTGGGGGCAGGAGGGGGAAGGGAGAGAAGCATTTCAGGGGGTCGGGATGGAGGACAGCGCTAGGAGCTCCCGGAGCCTGGACCGAGGTAAGGAGGGGCTCTGCACACCTGGAAGAGGCTCAGGGATCCAGCCCCCACTTTTTGCCAGGAAGGGGTGACCACAGCCTGAGTCAGGGCAGGAAAGGATTCCAGCACAGACATCCACCTCTGGCCATGCCCCCCACTCCCACACACCCTCACGGCTCCCAGCCACCCCATGCTGGCTGCTGTCAGGCCAAGCCATTTTTTTTGCCATTTTTTTCATATTTTTTCATCCCTCTTTTTTTTTTGGATTTTACCCCTCTGCCCTCACCTCTGGCTTTGGGTTTTCAGGCCACCACGAAGGAGGTGAAAGAGTCGCTGGGCAAGCAGTGGTCTCAACTCTCGGATAAAAAGAGGCTGAAATGGATTCATAAGGCCCTGGAACAGCGGAAGGAGTACGAGGTAGGGAGCAGCCTCACCCGGTCCCCTCCACACTCGTCCCGACATTCACTCCGAGCCACTCTGCATCCCAGCCCTGCGTGGCCTCTCCCGATAGCCAGAGTGGGGGTTCAGGCAGGTCCTGGCAGGTCCCTAGTGAGTCTGAGCCCTGCCTCTCCAGCCGTGTGCGAGGCAGGCAGCAGCATCCCCAGGCACAGGATTAGGGCAATGGTTGGCTTCTCTCTCCTCCTCCTCCGGGCCCGGCAGGCGGGGGTGGCAGCCCCTCTGACCTCTCTCTGTTCCCACAGGAGATCATGCGGGATTACATCCAGAAGCACCCGGAGCTGAACATCAGTGAGGAGGGAATCACCCGCTCCACCCTCACCAAGGCCGAGCGGCAGCTCAAGGACAAGTTCGACGGACGACCCACAAAGCCCCCCCCGTGAGTCCTGTCCCTCCTGGAGCCACAGCCTGAGTGGGTGCTGGTTCTTGCCAGAGAGGAAACTGGACTCTGCTGGGCTTGGGAAGCCCAGATAACTTCTGGGATCACAGGCACAGAGGGGTTAGATGGGGTTTATAGGACACATTTCTTCATGGTCAAGCCTGGGAACAGCCTCCCCAGGGCAGTGGATGGTGACCATCCCTGGAAGTGTTCAAAAAGTGTGGATGTGGCACTTGAGGACATGGTTTAGTGGTGGCCTTGGCAGTGTTACGTCATGGTTGGACTAATGATCTTAAAGGGCTTTTCCAGCCTTGAAGACTACATGATTCTGTGGTGATCTCTTTAAACCAGTCCTTAAATATACATCAAATACACATTTTGGGGAGAATCTGAGCGAGGTTTACAGTGATACTCTGGCTTTTAGGGCATGATTCAGCACCCAGCTGCCCTAAAACACAGGCACTTTACTTCCTTGCCTGGTGCAACCTAGCTGGGAGGTTTTGGGGAGGCTTTTTGCACTGAGCCAGCTGCACAGGGGCAAGTTTTCCCTAACACTGGGTCCCTCTGTGGGTTTTTCAGGAATAGCTATTCCCTGTACTGTGCAGAGCTGATGGCCAACATGAAAGACGTGCCCAGCACAGAGCGGATGGTGCTGTGCAGCCAGCAGTGGAAGCTCCTCTCCCAGAAGGAAAAGGACGCCTACCACAAAAAGTGTGACCAGGTGAGTGGCTGAGGATGAGCAGGTAGGGGAAGAGGTGGGTGGGCACCAGTGCAGAGTGTGGGCTACAAATATCCCTGGAAGCAAAGCCCTCACCTTTCCTCAGTCCCTGTGCTGATCTGCATCACTGATTCTCCCTGAGGTCCTCGGTCACCTCCCTTGATCCAATCTCCTGTGTTGGACAAACAGATGGTCCAGGTGGAGGGTGCTGTTGCCAAGGGATTGGGGCTGGGTCAGGGGCTGCAAGGGGCAGGGATGGAGTGAGGGATCTCTGTGTAACCACACGTGTCCATCTCCTTCCAGAAAAAGAAAGATTACGAGATAGAGCTGCTCCGCTTCCTGGAGGTGAGTGATGAGGGGGTGCTCAGCCATCAGGTGCTGGAGATGCCAAATTTGGGAATGGGGAACTCTGCCCAGGGACTGGGATGACTTAAATGAGGAGCTGCCCTCTCTGCTCCCCCAAAACATGTCTGGGCCCAGCTGTGGGTGCTGGGCAGGTGGTTGCACATAGCCTTGACCTTCCGTCTGTCCTAACGCCTGACCCGGTGTCTTCCAGTTGGGCACTGGGAGGTGAGGGTGGGCCCCCAGCTGGGAAGGGAGCTGGGGTGAGCAGAGGACTGGAGCTGGAGGGGAGGCCGTTCAGTGGCTGTGGCTGTGCAGCCTCTCACTTCCTTCCCTCGCCGGGCGTGGGTGGGGAAGCCGCACCGAGGCCACCCCAGCATCGTCCCCGTCCCCGGGCGGACGTGACGCGGCCCCGGCTGCGGCTGCAGGGCCACGGGGTGGAAAACCCAAGGGTGTGCCCGGACCCAGGCACCTGCCCACCTGCTTTCACTGAGAAACGGCTGAGCTGGGGGAGAGGGACACTGCCCAGATAGGGGGTGATAGCGTGAGGACCCCCAGTCTGTACATGTGCAGTTCCAGATGCTGGTCCTGACTGGGACAGGATGTGGATCAGGACACCCAAGTGCATTAATTCCCCTTCCCCAGAGTCCCTATTCCCCAATTGCCTCAAGGCCTCATTAGCACTGGGCTGTCTAACAATGTCTCTTCTCCTGTGCCACCCAGAGCCTGCCCGAGGAGGAGCAGCAGCGGGTGCTGGGCGAGGAGAAGATGCTGGGCAGCAACCGGAAAGGGGCGACGAGTCCTGCATCCAAAAAATCCTCCCCAGAGACCGGCAAGGTGGGAGCAGCCCCGGGAGGGACAGGGCAGCACCTGCCAGAGCCTTGCGATGGGGGGGTTTGTGTGTCTCAAGGGGCTTTGGGAGCTGTGGTCCCTGCATGGGCTCGCCCCCTCACAGCCCCGTGTGCCCCCTCAGGCCAGCTCGGAGAAGCCCAAGCGGCCCATCTCAGCCATGTTCATCTTCTCGGAGGAGAAGCGGAAGCAGCTGCAGGAGGAGCGGCCGGAGCTGTCGGAGAGCGAGCTGACCCGGCTCCTGGCCCGCATGTGGAACGACCTCTCTGAGAAGAAGAAGGTGGGTACCATCCCTCTGTTCCTCCTCCATCTCCATCTCCACTGCTCCTGTGGGCATCTCAGGCAGTGCAGGGGGTGCTCCTGTCCTTGTCCTGCACCACGGGGCACAAACATCCCCTGAAGCATCTCAGTGACATGTCACACAGGTGCCAATGTCAGCACTGGCCGTGCCTCCCCCTCTCATCACCTGGGGGGTCAAAACCCACCAGATAAAGAAACCTCAGAGGGGCCTTGACCCTGTTTTAAGGCTTTGGTGGTTTTCCTGCTGGGGGGAATCCTGAGATGGGGTTGGGGGCTGTAAGTGCTACTGTGGGGACAGTGCTGGGGGAGCTCCAGTGTCCCCCTGGTGTTGGGGGCTGTGTCCCAGCCGTGCCCCCTCACCCCATGCCCCCTGCCCAGGCCAAGTACAAGGCGCGGGAGGCGGCGATGAAGGCGCAGTCGGAGAAGAAGCACGGCTCGGATAAGGAGGAGCGCGGGAAGCTGCCTGAGTCTCCCAAAACTGCTGAGGAGATCTGGCAACAGAGCGTCATTGGGGACTACCTGGCTCGTTTCAAGGTGAGGAGTGGGCTGGGAAAGGGGCTGGAAGGGGGATCTTCACTCCCACCAGCAGGAATTCCCAGGAATTTCTCTCTGGCTCTCACGCCTGGGTTTGGGCTGGGAGCTGTGGGGAGGATGGGGGTCCCAGGGGGAGCAGTGCCCCAGCAGCAGCACCCCAGTGTGCCAGGGTTTTTGGGTGCACCTGATGCATCGTGGTGGTTCTGTCCTGCAGAACGACCGGGGCAAAGCACTGAAGGCCATGGAGGCCACTTGGAACAACATGGAGAAGAAAGAGAAGCTGATGTGGATCAAGAAGGCAGCAGAGGATCAGAAGCGATACGAGGTGGGTCTCTGCCCCGTCCTGCCCCTCGCCGTGTCCCTTAGCCAGTGCTGCCCCTCTCCCTGACCCTGTCTCTCTCCTGTGGCTCAGAGGGAGCTGAGCGAGATGCGGGCCCCTCCGTGCTCCACCAACTCCACCAAGAAAATGAAGTTCCAGGGAGAGCCGAAGAAACCCCCAATGTGAGTACCCGGGGTGTGAAAAACTGGGTCTGGCTGTGCTGGTGGGAAGGGCCTGGAACAAGAGGAGGGAGGGTGGGTTGGACCCTGGTGTGGCTGGACGGGGTTATGGGCACCTGAGTTGTCTGTGCCCCCTGTCCCAGCCCGGTCCCTGCGCTCTCCCGTGCAGGAACGGTTACCAGAAGTTCTCCCAGGAGCTCCTGTCCAACGGGGAGCTGAACCACCTCCCGCTGAAGGAGCGCATGGTGGAGATCGGCAGCCGCTGGCAGCGCATCTCCCAGGGCCAGAAGGACCACTACAAAAAGCTGGCAGAGGAGCAGCAAAAACAGTACAAGGTGCACCTCGACATCTGGCTCAAGGTGGGTGCTGCATCCTGACTCCTGGTGGGAGACTGGGATGCCTTGGTTTTGGGGATGGTGTTTGGCATGGTCTCTGTTCCCACCCCTCCTCCGGAAACCACCACCTCCGGACCACTTTTTGACATTTTGTAACTTCAAAGAATAAAAGTTACTTAAGTGAGGAGGTTGTGCCCTGTGCTAGAGCCCTTCCCCGCTCCATCCCCCATTCTGTTCCGTGCCCTCCCATTCCTGACTATGTCCCTGTCCCCACAGAGCCTCTCGCCCCAGGAGCGGGCTGCGTACAAGGAACACATTTCCAACGTGAGTATCCATGTGGCACTGCTGTGGTGGGATCCCAGGAGTTTGGGAGTGGGATGTGGTTACCAGGGGCTTGGGACTGGGTGAGGTTTGGATGTGCAACACTCCAGAGAGCCCCTCCAGTGGGGATTTGTCCCCGTGGCAGCTCAGCAGTGGGATTTTCTCTGGGCTGGACGCTGGGAAGGAGCTGAACTTGAGCCCTAAAAGTCTCTGTTTGGTTCCCACAGAAACGCAAGAGCATAGGGAAGATCCGGGGTCCCAACCCCAAGATGAAGCCAACGATGCAGTCCAAGTCGGTGAGTCACAGCAGCCCCGTGGGGCCACCCAGGCCCCCTCCCTGGGGAGCATGTCAGGGGGGACCCACACCCCTTGTCTGAGGCATCCTTTGTGCTTCCAGCTGCCTGCCCTGTCCTCAAAAGCATAAACTTTCCCCAAATCCCTGCTCAGAACCCATCCAGGTTGGATTTTGACCCTGGTACCTGCTCTGGGACCCTTTTTGGTGCAATTCTCAGTATAAATGGGGAAAAGCTCCCAACGAGGTGTGGGGTGGGGAATCGCCTGATCTGCTCAATGGCTGGAGGAACCCAAAGGGGGATTGTCAGGGATGGGGTGGGAGCTGCACCCATGGGTCCAGGAATCACCAAGCCCCTCCTGACCTGCAGGAGTCAGAGGACGATGACGAGGAGGAAGAGGAGGAGGAAGATGACGATGAAGATGAGGATGACGATGATGACAACGGTGACTCGTCAGAGGAAGGCGGCGACTCCTCGGAGTCCAGCAGCGAGGAGGAGAGCGAGGACGGGGACGAGGTGAGGCCGTGGCACGGGGAGGGCACAGGGCCCCCCTCACCCTCCCCCTGGGCTGGGGGGCACCTGCAGCCGGGCTCAGATAGATCCGTGGCAGAGGACCCCCCCCCCCCGGGAAGCAGGGGGACGTGGGGAGAAGAAGGGGGAGCAGGATCCCCCCGGAGTTCCCGGGGAGGGCACGAGGAGCAGCCGCGGGGCGTAGTCAGGAGCAGCCTCGGGACCTAGAGGTGCGGGGGGGTGTGCAGAGCCCCCAGTGAGCAGAGAAAAATCTCCTGTCTTTTTCCTGGTGGAGACACTGAGTCTGGTCTCGGCTCCGTTTGCGCCAGTGTGAATGCCGAGTAAGTCACCAGAGTCAAAGCTTTACACCGGTGCAACTGAAATCAGACTATGCTGGATGGCGCTGGGGGCAGAAACCGTGTCCGTGCCTTGTGCTCGCCACCGGACAGGTGAGGTGTTTCCACCCCCTCGCTGGTCTCAGCTCACGCCTCTTCCTTCCCTGGCTTTAGAGGGGGGAAACTGAGGCCCGAGGCGGGTCGGGTAGCCTCCCTCGGATCGTGTAGCGAGGCAGTGGCAGAGGTGAGGGCAGGACCCCCGTGCGCTGCTCCGGCACGTCCCCCCGGCACCCCGAGCTGAGCCCTCGCTAACTCACTCCTGGCTCCTGCCCGTGTCCCTCCTCCTCCTCCCCCAGACCCCCGGGGGCAGCGATGGGAGGGTGGGACCCCTGCGGGGAGGGTGAGCAGGAAACAAGGAAGTGATGATGACTAACCCTGCCCTGACCTCTCCCTCCTCTCTGCCACCCTCCTCCCAGAACGACGAGGATGATGAGGATGAGGATGATGAGGATGAGGATGACAACGACTCAGAGGGCAGCAGCAGTTCCTCCTCCTCCTCGGGGGACTCCTCCGACTCCGACTCCAACTGATCGGCCAAGCTCTTTGTAACGTCGTTTGGTTTCTCAGTCTCGGTCCCAAATCCCCCCTGCAGCCCCTCAAAATCCTTCCTCCTCTTCCTCCTGCCCCCCCGTGGGACCCCCAGCGCGGAGAACAGGGGCCGGGGGGACCCCTCCGCCGAGCTCACACTACGGAGGGGGATCAGGGGCTGCTTCCCCCAGGCTGGGGGGCGAGGAGAGAGCCCCCCACCCCTGCCCCCTGCTTTACTCCCGAGGGGAAGCAATTTTTTTTTTGGAATTTCATTCTTTCCAGGGGGGTGTCTCTCCATCCCTACCCCCATAACCCCCTCGCTACCAGCTCTGGACTTTCTAGAAAGAGAAGAAAAACACACAGGAAAAACAAACAAACAAACAAACCAACAACACCCCCCACACCTTTTTTTTTTTAATTGAAAAACCCAGAAATGGGAAGAAAATCCCCTGGCCGCGCAGCCCCTCCGGCAGCGGGCGTGGAGCACGAGCCGAGGGGCTCAGGACTCAGCCGATGGGACAATGCCCCCCCTGCCCTCTGCGCACCCCCAGCATCTTGGGGGTCCTCCCCACCCCCCCAAAAAACCTTGTACAGTCTGGAAGCTGCCCCGGGAGCTGCCCGGGAACTACTCCACATCCACGGCACTTGGGAGCGCCGGCCAGGGACGGTGACCCGCGTGTCCCCGGGGGGGTGGGAGGGGTGTGGGTGTGTGTGCGAGCGTGTGAGTGTGGGGGGGGAGCACCGAGCGTGTGGGGGGGGCACCGAGTGTGTGTGGGGGGGCACCGGGGCCGCCCCTGGCAGCTCAGCGTGACCAAGGTGGGGGTGCGGGGTCCGCCCCGCTCTGTTGTCGGTGGTTGTTGTGCCGTTGTATTTTATTTTAATTTTTTTTGTTGTTGTTTTTTGGTTTTTTTCCTTTTTATAAAACAAGAAAGATCCATCTTTTATTTTTCATTTCCCCTTTTTCCTTGCCCTCCTTCCCCACCTCCCCATTTTCCTCTCTGTCTCTGGTGAAGCTGCTCCTCTCCCTTCCTTCCAAATCCTGGGGGGGGGACCAGAGCTCCTCTTGCCCCAGTTAACCCCAGTTCATGTCCCCCCTGGGGGGGGCTCACCCACCCCGGGCCATGCTGTAAATTTTGGTGTGGTTTGGGTTTATTTTGGGGGGTCAGTGCCCCCTTCCCGGGGGGGGGATGGGACCGTGGGGACCGGGGTGGGTGCATGGGGGGCCTGGCAGAGCCCCCCCTTTTTTTAAGCAGACACGAGCACCAGCAATCCCACGGCACCTCCCTGCAGGGTTCTGTCCCCACTCTGTGCCACCCCCCAAAAACCCACCCAGTGTCATTGGGTTGTTCCCCCCTCCCCCCCCCACCAAACCCCCACTCTAATTAGGGGGGGGGGGGGCTCAGGATTTGTTCCTTTTGCCCTCCCCCCCCCCCCCATCCAGTCCCTGGAGAGGAGCTGGGCTGGGGGACAGGATTTGGGGAGCCCCAGAGAAGGGGATGGGGGGCCCTGGGGGGGGTTTCTCTCATTTTTCTCTTCACCCAAATCTCCCAAAGCTGTGGGGGCAGCGGGGGGGGGGCGTGCTGCAGATTTTGGGTTCTGAGGGGTCCCTACCCCCCAGCTCTGTAACGCCCCCCCAGGTTTGCTGCTCTCAGCACCCCAAATCCAGCCCCCTGCAAAGACATTGGGGACCCCCTCAGTGCTGAGGGGAAGGTGGGGGCAGCACCCCCTGTCCTTGCCTCAGTTTGGGCTGAAAAAACACCATTTTGGGCAAACTGCCCCCAAACGTGGGGGAAGGGGGTGAAGCCGGGTGCTCCCGCATGGACAATCCCCCCGAGTCCCCCCAGGACCGGGGACCCCAAGAGAACCCAGATGGTGTTCCCCCCCCACCTCAGTGTCCATCTGTCCGTCCCTCTGCTTCCCCCTCCCACTTACCCCAATCCATTTGGGATTTTCCTTTCATTTTCATCCCAATTTTTAATCGCCGCCCCTCCCAAAATCCCCTAAGGGGAGCCCCCCCCCCCCGCCCCAATCCCTTTTTTTCTGCTGAATGTACCCAGCACTGTCGTGTTTTAGTGGATGTGTTTTTAGTACAAAAAAAAAGACAAAAAAAAATTAAACCCCACCTTTTTTTTCCACCCCACCTTTTTTTCTGTTAAAAAAAAAAAAGGTAAAAAAATGAAATAATAAAAAAGAAAAATTCTTACAGCGCCGACAATTTGGGAGGGGGGGGGGAAAGACGTTTGCGCTGCAAGAGAATTCCTGAGTGCATTTTGGCACTGCCACAAAATCCCGGGATCCTTTAGATGGAAGTTCTTGTGAATTACGTTAAAAAAAAAAAAGGCAAAAAAACACCAAAAAAAAAAAAAAAAAGACAAAAAAAAGCCC
>JAYDZK010000112.1:736395-748954 GCA_034509185.1 Euphonia xanthogaster | reverse complement strand
ACTAAAAAAAAAAAAAAAAGACCAAAAAAAAAAAAAAAAAGGCAGAAATCGAAAGGAAAACCAGAAAAAAGAGGAAAATATTTTCTTTTTCTATTAAAAAGAAGAGAAAAACACAAAAAAATCCCCCAGCCCATCCTGTGCCCCCGGCTCCCCGCGGTGTTTGCGGTCGTGTCTCTTGTGCAGCAGCAGTTCCACCAGCACCCCCTGTCCCCCTGTGTCCCCCTGTGTCCCCCCATGTCCCCTGTGTCCCTCGGGTCCCCCCCGGCACTGCCCGGACCCCCCTGGGGCTCCTCGAGATTTTTTTTAGGGTTTTTTCCTTATTTTCCCCTATTTTTCTGTGTCTCCCCCACCTCGTTCCCTCCCTGGCTCTGGATCCGTCCCCCCCCGGGGGAGGCGATGGGAAAATTCGTGCCTTTAAGTAAGTATTTTTTTTTAATGCCTTAATTTCCCTTCATTTTGGGTTTTTCTTAATTTTCTTGGGTTTTTTTTTTTTCCCTTCGGCCTCCCCGTTTTGGACAGGGACAGGAGACAAAGGGACGAGCCCTGTCCCCAACCCCCTGTCACTTGGTCACCCCTGTGTTGGGATCAAATTTATCCTTATAGGAGAGGGAAAAACAAACAAACAAACAAAAAGAAAAAAAAAATGAGGAAAAACCACTTTATTTTCCTGTTTTGTCACCAGCCAGAGGGGCCTCGGAGCAATTTTAGCTTTAAAAGAGAGAAAACCACCCAACCCCCCCCAAAAAAGGGATATAATTTTATTACAGATGGATTATTTAATAGTATTTTTTTAATTGGGGGGGCGGAGGGGGGGACTGGGACAGGGACAGCGCGTCGTGGGTTAAATTATTCCGGGGGTGGGGGGGAATTTGGGGTGGTCCCAAATTAGGACAGAGGGCTAAGATTGTCCTTGTCACTTCTCCTGGGGGGGAAGGACCCTGGATTAGGGTGAGGAAGGGGCGGGGGGAGGATCGTGCGTGTCCCCAACTCTGGGGACACCCCGAGTGTGGTGGGGGATCCCCATCCCAGGAGAGGGAAAGGCCTCTGGATTTGGGGGGGGGGGAGGAGGAGGAGGGTCTCCGGCCCCCCGGCAGCGTGCCCGGCTTGCTTTGGGCTGGTGTCCCCGCCCTGCCCCGCCCCGCCGTGTGTCCCCCGTGTCCCCCGGTCCCGTCCGTCCCCGCTCACGCTCGCTCTGGGTCTCGGTTCAGTATTTTGTAAGATGTCACCGATGTTCGTCCTTGTATAAATAAACTGTTTCTGGCAATACCCGCCGGGCCCGCTGCCTTTGGGGGGGTGCTGGGGGTGTCCCCGTGTCCCTTTCCCTGTGTCCCTTTTCCTGTCCCCGGGTCCCCTTTTCCTGCCCCCCTCCTCCCCGCCGTGTCCCCACGTGCCTCAGTTTCTCCAGGGAGGGAGGGGGGGGTCTCCTTTGTCACCCCCGGGCTCGGGGGGGCTCTGTCCCCGCTGTCCTCCCCCCTCTCCCGGCTCTGCCCGTGTCCCCCCCGCAGCACTCGGGGCCCGGCTCGGTTCTCGGTGCTTTATTTGCTTCCAAACGGGGGCGGCCCCGCACACACCGGGGTGATGGGGGGTCCCGGGGGGGTCCATCCCTGCTGCAGAGGGGACGGGACAGCTGGGGAGGGGGTGGCAGCTCAGTGTCCCCAGGCCGGGGCTGTCCCTGGGCTGCGTCCCCAGACCCCGCTGGGCACGGGGCACCCCCAGCTCTGCCCCGGGGGGTCAGGGACCCCCTACCCGGGGTGAGGGGGGGGTCGCTGGGGCAGGTGAGGGTGAGCATGAACCGGGACAACTGCTCAGTTTGGGGGGAAGGAGTGAGAGTGACCTGGGAACAGAGGAGAAGCCCCCCACTCAACCTGGGGGTCCTGGGGGAAGGAGTGTAAGAGTGAACTGGGAACAGAGCAGGGCCCCCCACTCAATTTGGGGGTCCCTGGAGGAAAGGGAGGGTGAGGATGAACTGGGAGAGGAGTGGGGACCCCCTACTCGGTTTCGGGGTCCCTGGGACAAAAGGAGTGTGAGAATGAACTGGCAACAGAGCAGACACCCCCTACTCAATTTGGGGGTCCCTGGCACAGGTGGGGGCGAACTGGGAGCAGATCCCCCCCCCACTCCCCGACATTGGGGGAGGGTCTAGGGGGTTGCCCGGAGCCGCCGGAGGGTGAGGATGAGCTGGGGCATGACGGAGCCCACGAGCACGGGCCCCAGCGTGTAGCGAGCCCCCACGTTCAGGTACCACAGGGCGGTGTCGCCGCTCTTGGGCAGCTTGTGCAGCATGTCCAGGGCCAGCAGCCCCAGCGTGGCGCTGCCCAGGGGCGGCTCCAGCAGCTGCAGCTCCTCGGCGGCGCGGCGGCTCAGGGGGAGCCGGGCGGCCAGGGCCAGCCCCAGGGCGCTGCTGCTCACCCGGCACAGCGAAGCCCAGGGCCGCGTCTCCGGCCGCAGCCAGGACGGCTCCGAGCACCGGGCGCTGGCCCGGCGGAGGGACCTGCGGGGGGAGTGAGGGGCTTGGGGTGTGCAGCCCCCTCCCCAAACCGCTCGGGGGGCACATCCCTGGGGCTGGCTCTGGGGGCAGATCCCTGCGGTTTGTCCCAAAACCACTCCGGCAGCAGATTCCTGGGGGTGCCTCCCTGCAGCCTGGAGGGCTGCTCCCTGGGGATACCCCTCCCTGGTGGGCACATCCCTGGGGCACCCCCCGACACCCCGGAAGGGTGATCCCCATGACACCCCTTTCCCCCTGTCACACCCCTTTCCTCCTGTGACATCCCTTTTCGCCTTTGGCAACCCTTTTCCCACAGGACCCCTCTGTCCCCTGTGACACCCCTGCCCTCCTGTCACACCCCTTTCCCCGTGTGACACCCCTGTCCCCCTGTCACACCCCTGTCCTCCTGTCACACCCCTTTCCCCCATGACACCCCTGTCCCCCTGTGGCACCCCTGTCCCCGGGCTCTCACCAGTCCAGGTCCAGCCCCGTGGCTGTGGCCAGCCCGTGCAGGGCCAGCGCGCTCAGGAGCAGCCCCAGAGCCGCCAGCAGGAAGAAACGAACCTTGAGGAAGTTGGGGGGCCAGCGCTGCAGCCCCCAGCCCAGAGCCATCCCTGGCGGCGGGGACAGGCGGGGTTGGCACTGGGATGGACTGGGAAGGGGCTCTGAGGAAGGGGAAGGGGCTGGGGCGCCCCCCTCACCTGCCAGGGAGCCGGAGATCACCTGGTGGGGGAAGTGGGCCAGGACGAAGATCCGGGAGAGCCCCATGGCCACCAGCAGGAGGAGGTAGAGCAGGAACGGGATCAGCCTCAGCAGCCGGCTGGAGGGGAGCGGGGTCAGCGGGATGGGAAGGGGGGAAAGCACAGCTGAAGGGGGCAACAAAAGGTCCTGGGGGGCATTCAGGGGGTCTCACAGCTGAAGGGGGCAGCAAACGGTCCTGGGGGGCATTCAGGGGGTCTCCCAGCTTCCTCCCGAGCTGCCAGGGAGGGATGTGTCCCCCTGGAGCTGCCAGGGAAGGGATCCTAATCACCCTCCACAGGTGCTGCCCACTGAGCAGGGGTCCCACATCCACCCCCTCTTCCCACAGGTGCTCTGGAAGCTTCCAAGGGATAGGGTTTCCATCCCAGGACCCCTCCTGTCTGCTCCCCGTGGGTTCTGCCTCACGTGTTCCCATCCCCATGTTCCCACAGAGGCTCGGGACACTCCTCAGCACTGCCCCTGCCCATCCCAGACTCACCTGCGGGTGTACCTGGACATTGCCTTGCTCAGGGCAGAGACAATCGGCCACAGGGCCGCCCCCAGGATCATGCAGTGGCCCGAGGGGCTCCCTGGGGGATGAAGCACAGGGGGGCTGTGGGGAGCACGTCCCAGCAGGAGGAGAGCTGGCAATGTCCAGCTCAGGAGTGGATTTTCCCACCTCCAGCCCAGCGTTCCCACATGGATGGGGCTCCTGGCGCTCCTCCCCGGGGATCACGGGGCTGCCCGAGCTGGGACTCACCTGGTCCTGTCTCGCAGGTGACCGGGAACTGGCGCAGCAGGAGCTGCTCCCGCTCAGCCAGCCCCGACTCGTGGATCCACCAGTACGGGCGTTCCCCGAACAGGAACCTGCGGCAGGGACAGCAGGGGGCGGTGGGAGAGAGCCCAGGGAGCCGGGCAGGATCCCTGCAGCCCTGGCATCCAGGAGGGCAGGATCCCTGCAGCCCATCCCAGGATTTCCAGGAGGGCAAGATCCCTGCAGCCCATCCCGGAATAATCCCATCTCCAGGGATGAAGCCACAGAGGATCAGGATCCCTTGCCAGTCCTGATGCCTCCCGGGCTTTTCTCTGCCAGGAATTCCTGGCACAGGCTGGGGCAGCTCGGGTGACCCTGGGGAATGCCACAGGCAGGGAGTCTGTGCCCAGAATGCCACAGGCAGGGAGTCTGTGCCCAGAATGCCACAGGCAGGGCGCAGGGAGCGTCCCAGTGCCCCCCTCCACGTGCCCCCCTCACCACTTGAGGACCACGTTGAGCCACTCGGCCACCAGGGCGATCCAGAGGACCATGAGGGACACGTGCTCGTCCAGGCCGCGGGCCAGCGGGAAGAAGACGGTGTAGATGGAGTTGGGGTCCAGGTGGGAGGTCAGCAGGAGCCAGAACTGCTCCAGCCAGGGCGGCCCAGCCTGCAGGGCCACGGCGGCGTGGATCCCGGCCTCGTGCAGGGCATCCATGGCACTGGGCTGGGACACAGCAGGGAGATCAGCCCCGGCACGGATCCCTTGGGAATCCCTTGGGGACAGGGTGGGAGGTGGCTGGATCCCTTGGGAATCCCTTGGGGACAGGGTGGGAGGTGGCTGGATCCCGAGGAATCCCTTGGGGAGAGGGTGGGAGGTGGCTGGATCCTGAGGAATCCCTTGGCACTGACTCAGGAAGTCATTCACCATTTGAAGTTTGCCCACAAATGACTCCCAAATTTCTGCCCGAGGGCAGAGCACACCTGTGGCTCAGGGATGGGGGCCAGGGTTGGGGTTGGTGTGGGATTCGCTGGAGCAGCTGAGATGCTCCAAAGAGCCACCACTTTCCTGGGCTTTCCCTTGGAAACCTCCTGGGTCTCCTGTGGTGATTCTGCAGAGGGCCTGGGCTCTCCCTGGAGCCACCCTTGGTTTTCCTTGGGGTTTCCCCGGGGTCTCCCTAAGGCGGGTCCTGGGCCTCCCTGGGGTCCCTCCGGGCCTCCCTGGGGTTCCTCCGGGCCTCCCTGTGCCCTCGGGCCCGAGGCCTCCCTGGGGTTTCCCTACATCAGACCCGCGGCCTGCCCACTCCCACCAGCACCCTCTGAGCCTCCCTGAGCCTCCCGGTGGCGCTGCCCACCCCCCGGTACCGGCGGGAGGTACCTGAGGGGGGGGCTGCATCCCGGGGACCCCTCAAAACTCCCTCCCGCCGCTCTCAGCGCCCTCTTCCGCCTACACTTCCCATCACTGCCCGCGGGGCGGCGCGCTACGGCGGGGCGGGAGGGACAAACAGCGGCCGGGCTGGGCTCAGCCAATCAGGGCGCGGGGCGGAGCAGATCGGCGGGGCGGAGCGCCAATCCCCGCCCTCGCTGCCGCGCGGCCCCGCCCCCGCCGCGCCTGGCCGAGGCGAGCGGAGCCGCGGGCGCTGCGGGCGGACAAGATGGCGGCGCCGGGCGAGTACTTCAGCGTGGGCAGCCAGGTGTCCTGCCGCACCTGCCAGGAGCAGCGCCTCCAGGGCGAGGTCGTCGCCTTCGACTACCCCAGCAAGATGCTGGCGCTCAGTATCCACCCACCCGCGCCTCGCCGCGCTGGTCCCGGCCCCGGCGCGGCCCGCTCGGGCATCTGCGGCCCGCCCGATGAGGAGGGGGGGGGGGGCGTGAGGGAGGGAGGGGAAAGGGGGGAAGGAGGGGAGGGGGTGTGAGGGGATCGAGGTGGGCGGCGACAGGGAGGGGTCTGAGGGGCTGCGGGAGACCCCCGGGGGAGAGGGGGGAGCGGGGAGTCCGCTCGGGAGGTTTTGAGGGAATTGGGGAGGTTTGTGATGGGGTGAATGAGGGGATTGGGGAGCTCTGTGTGCGGGGATTGGGGCGATTGTAACGGGGGGAGCGGGGGATTGAGGAGCCCTGCGCTGGGGAGAATGGGGGAGTTGGGGGGCTTGTAATGGGTGAATGGGATGTGGGGTGTCCTGTAGGGAGATTTTGGGGGGAGTGAGGAGGTTTGTTTCGGGGGGATTGGGGAGCCTGTTTTAGGGAGAATGGGGGGATTGGGGGCCCATTTTGAGGTGAATGGGGGATGGAGGAGCCCTGAATTATAAAGAGCTTTTTCAGGGGGAGTGGGGAGCTGTGTACTGGTTTGAATGGGGGGAGAGAGAGCACCCAGTTTGGGGGAGAATGGGAGGGGACTGTGGTGTCCTGGAGGTTTTTGGGGAGGGCAGTGAGGAACCTGTAGTGGGGTGAGTGGGGGGTGTGGCATTCACTATTGGGGGAGGGGTTAGGGAGCCTTGTATTGGGGTGAGTGGGGGCAGTGGGGTGTTCCCTGCCCACCCCCAGTGTGAACATACATGGATATGGTTTTGTTTGGAATCTGCAAGGAATGGGAAAAGCCGAGGGCTGTTGGAAAGCAGTGGAGGGTTCCAGGAGATGGGGGAAGGTGAATGCTCAGCTCAGGGTTGCCGTTGGAGTTCTGGGGGGCCAGGGGTGAGTTCTGCAGGGAATGAGGAGCTGAGAGAGAGTTTTGTGGCTGGGGCTGTGGGAAACACAACAGGAAAAGTCCCCCTGGGTGCCTGGGATGTGATTGGAGCCAGGGAAGCTCCCAGGTCCCCACTAGAGGCAGCAGGAAAGTCCCAGAGGGTCCAACAGGTCACTCAGTGCTGCTTGTCAGCCCCACAGAGGGCTGAGCCCTCCCTTCCCAAAGTCCAGCTGTTCCTGCCACAGCTGGGGTGCTCCAGCTCATCCCCCAAAGGGGGAGACTGGAATTTCCTGGCTTTCTGCTCATCACTGAATGGTGTTTTTTTGGGAGGGCTCCACCTTGTGCTTAGGGGGCCTAGGAGAGGAGCAGGATCTTCCATGAGGATCTCTTCCAGGGGGAGATGGTGTTGGCATGGGAGAGGCTCTCCATGCTGTGCTCCATCCATCCATCCATCCATCCATCCATCCATCCATCCTCATGGGAGCAGGGGAATTGTGCAGGAATCCCTGTCAGCTCTGGAAGGAGTGGGTTCATTTTGGGGGGGTGCTTTCTCATTCCCAACAGCAATACCAGCAACCAACCTTGCGTGTCCCTCTCCTGGGAATTCCCTTCCTTCCAGAGCAGGGAATACTCCCTGGGATGCTGCTGCCTGCAGGATGAAAAGAGTTTTGGTGGAAAAAGTGCAAATTTGGTGGTGCTGGTTCAGGCCAGTGGTGGTGGTGGGCTGGAGCTGGTGGACCCAGACTGGAGAACTCAGTCTGGAGTTGGGATAGACCAGGCTCAGCACCAAACAGCTGCAAAGGGAGATGAGTGAGATGGGATCACTGATGATCCCAAGTAGGGACAAGGCAGCAGAGGAGCTTCCCACAATCCCAACCTTCTCCTGGTTTGTTCCTGGGCCGTGTCCTGTGTCCTGCCTATAAAAACCTCTCTCTGGATTTGTTTTCCTTAATGCCCTCCTCCAGAATGCCCCTCTTCCAGTGGCAAGCCCAACCACGCAGACATCCTGCTCGTAAACTTACAGTACGTGTCAGAAGTGGAAATAATCAATGACCGCACGGAAACGCCTCCCCCTTTAGCCTCCCTCAACGTCAGCAAGGTGAGAGAGCCCCTCCTCAGCAGGGATCCCCTGAAATCCTGCAGGGATCCAGCAGGATTCACCCCTGGAGCTGCTCCCAGTGCTGCTTCCCAGAGTTCCATCCTGGATCTGGGGTTTGGTGATTTGGCTCTGGGTTTTACCACTTTGGGCCCTGGATTTTGTTGGGTTTAGGGTGTGAGCTTTTGGCATTTAGGGCCTGGTTTTTGTTGGGGCCTGGATTTTATGTCTAGATTTTTGGCATTTGGGGACTCGGATTGTGGTATTTTTGGGGTCTAAGGTGATTTTGTTTTGGGGCTTGCATTTTGAGGGGTTTGGAGCCTGGGTTTTGGTAGTGTTTGGGGTCTGGATGATGCTGTTTTGGATCTAGATTTTGGTGTTTTGAAGTGCACAGGAGGGGTAAAGATGAACTCATAAAGGGGAACTCCTGGAATTCTGAGGAATTGCTTTTCATCCATCCTGGAATGGGATCACTGCCCATTCCCAGTGAGGTGAAAAACAGGGAAGGTGACCCCGAGCCTTCGGTGCTGGGATGAATCCAGGTGTGGGGTGCTCAGTTGTCACCTCCTTGTCCCATAGGGACACCTCTCCTGGGGCTTCGTGCCACACAGGTGGCACCAGCTGGGTGTCCATCCCCTCCTGGGTCCCTTCCCAATGGATTAACACGTCCGAGGTCTCAGATGACACAGCTGCCACCAAGATGTGACTGTTGGCTGTCACTGCAGCGAGTGACATGGCTGGGAGTTCAGCCTGAGGGGAACCCCCTCAGGAATTGCAGTGCTCACTTTGGGGAACCCCCTCAGGAATTCCAGTGCTCACTTTGGGGAGCCCCCTCAGGAATTCCAGTGCTCACTTTGGGGAGCCCCCTCAGGAATTCCAATGCTCACTTTGGGGAGCCCCCTCAGGAATTCCAGCGCTCACTTTGTCTTTTCCAGCATCCCAGAATTGTGGGTTTGGATTTGGGGAAGTGACAGATGCAGTTGGGTTGGAAGGGGCTGTTCCAGTGGCAGGAGGGCAGTTCTGTGGGCTCTGCCCCACATCGCCATGGGGGCTCAGGCAGGCTGGGCTGGGATAGTGCTGCAGGACTGGGATGTTAGTGGTGGTACTGGTTGGACTGGGAGAAGGAGGTGTGAGCACATGGGAGTGCTGGTGGTGCTCCAGGGAACCCAGAGAGTTGGGGACTTGGGGACACCCCTGTCCCACAGGGCTGGCACTCACCCAAGGACCTTGGCACAGCCATCCGATGCCATTCCAGGGAGATTTTTGAGGGATCCCCTTGATCTCCCCGGCCTCTTGGCACCCAAGTGGGATGAGGGGGGACCCTGGCATGGCCCCTGGTGGCCCTGGCATGAACCTTGGTGGCCCCCACGGTCCCTCCTTGCCTGGTGCTGTGAATTCCCACCCATTGATGAGGTGTGTGCAGGGAACTCCTTGGAGTGCTGGGATCCAGGGGGATCCAGGGGCTGGAGCTGCTTGGCTGAGCCATTTCCTCTTGGGATGGGCAGGGAGGGCTCACCTGCTGCAGGGGGCTGATGAGCACAGGGATGGATCCCGTGGGAATGCTGGGATGCTGCTGCTGGCACCTCTCCAGGGGTTCCAGTCACCTCCTGGTGGCCTCTTGTCAGGGTTTGGATTCAGCAGCTGCTGAAGGAGCATCCCAAGGCCTGGGACAATGGGGATCTAAACCTCAGACTGGGGAAGGGGAATCTGCTCATGGCAGAGGGTATTCCCAGGGCTCTGTCCCACAATTCCAGCCCATCCCAGTGTGTTGGGGGGGTTCCCACTTCTCCAGCCTTGTGGCAGCCCCCCTGGAGGGGTGAGGGGCTGTGGCACCCCAGGGAAGGCTGGGAAGGGTGTGGGATGCAGGGGAGTTCCTGTGGAACGTTGTGCCTGGTTTGGAAGCTTGGCTGGTGGTCTTGGAGAGAGCCATTCCCACATGGAACGGGGTGGGGTGGGTGGCTTGTGAGGGTGAGGAAGGCTCCTGGCCCTGCTGAGGCATTCAGAGAGCACATCCCAGTGCTCCTGCAGTGCCTGCTGCCACCAAGAGGGGACTTGGGATGGCTGGGAGAGGGATTCCTGTCCCTCAGGGGCACTAAAGTGTCCCCAGTCAGAGGGAGCTTGGGCTTTCCATCCTCAGAGGGGCTTTGGAAGGGGTGAAACCCCCTCAGCCAGCAGCAGGAAGCCAGACCAGCTCTGGGTGTGCTCTCAGGAATGAGGAGGCTCCAGGAGGAGGAAGAGGAGGGATGATGCTGGTGTGGCTCCTCCACTGCGGCAGCTCCAGCCAGGAAAAGGCAGCTGGTCCAAGGCTGCTGCCTCCAGGCTCTGCTTCCTTCTCCTCCCACATCCATGGGATGCAACCTGGGGGAGGCCAGGGTCGGGGTTTTCCATCTCTATTCCAGCACCCTGTGTGTAATCACACCTCCCCACACACGGATGCGACTCCCAGATAACCAATTCTGGTTATTTTTTGGGAACAAACCAACTGCTGCAGGCTAAAGTTGCTCCTGCTCCTGCGTGGAGCATTTACTCCCAGCGTGTTGGGTGTTCCAGGCTCCTCTTCCCCATCTCCATCCCAAGTGAACTGAGTAGTGAGGGGGGTTTGCACCTAAAATGCCAGAATTAATTCAGAAAAGGCAGAGGGGAAGGGACAGGGGGATGTGAGACGATGACACCACCATCCCCCAAATCTCTGGAAGGCCCTGGCAGTGGTGAGAGTGCCTCCAAAGGGGAGTTTAGACTGGAATCACAAGGGGCAGAGCCATCTCTGGGGTGTCCCCGTGTCCCCTCAGTGCTCCCAGCCCAACTCCCTGTCCCTGTGTTTCCCCAGCTTGCCAACAAAGCACGGACGGAGAAGGAGGAGAAGATGAGCCAGGCGTATGCAATTAGTGCTGGTGTCTCTCTGGAGGGGCAGCAGCTCTTCCAGACCATCCATAAGACGTAAGTGCCCACCCAGGGGTCCCCAGTGCCCACCTCGGGGTCCCCAGCCTCCTTTTTGGGGTCCCCCACAGCCTTTTGGGGGAATTGCCATCGCTGGGTCCCTTGGGTTTGCCCTGGAATGTTCTGGTGTGTCCTGGATGGGATCCTCAGGGGAGGAGGGAGGCTCCCTTCCTGCTCCCTGCCCTGCCTGGCACATCCCACCCCCCTGGGGTCCCACCCCTCTCCAGCCACACCCTGGAGTGACCAGGGGGGCTCTTTGCCCCCTCAGTGGGACACAGGCCGACCCTGGGGGGGGCAGTGGCGGCGTTCCCTGATGCCATTGTCCCCTCCCCTCAGCATTAAGGACTGTAAATGGCAGGAGAAGAACATAGTTGTGATGGAAGAAGTCGTCATTGCCCCTCCATACCAGGTGGAGAACTGTAAAGGCAAAGAGGGGAGCGCCCTGAGCCACGTACGCAAAATAGTGAGTGTGGGCTGGGGACACGGGGAGGGTGGCACCTGCTGGGGACAGCCAGGAGCCTCTCCTGGCATCCCCTTCCCTCTCCAGATCCCCCTGCCACCCTTTTTGAGTCATGTGTTCAGAATGGTGAGCAGGGGCTGGGGACACTGGAAGTACTGGGCAGGTGTCACCTCCCTGGGGACACCTGAGACCTTTCCTTGCTTGGCCTCCACCCCCTCCAGGGGTTCTCCAGCCCCTCCTGGCATTCTCCATCCCTTCCAGGGGTTCTCCAGCCCCTCTTTCCTTGCCCTTCAGCCCCTCCTGGCATTCTCCAGCCCCTCCTGGGGTTCTCCAGCCCCTCTTTCCTTGTCCTCCAGCCCCTCCTGGGGTTCTCCAGCCCCTCTTTTCTTGCCCTTCAGCCCCTCCTGGCATTCTCCACCCCCTCCTGGGGTTCTCCAGTCCCTCTTTCCTTGCCCTCCAGCCCCTCCTGGCATGCTCCAGCCCCTCTTTTCTTGGCCTCCCGCCCCTCCTGGGGCTCCCCAGCCCCTCCAGGGGCTCCCCAGCCCTTCCCTGAACCCCTCGGTGCCCCCCTTTCCCTGCAGGTGGAGAAACACTTCCGGGACGTGGAAAGCCAGAAGGTCCTGCAGCGTTCACAAGCACAGCAGACACAGAAGGACACGTCCCTGTCATCCTGAGGCCACCTGGGGGCCACCACCCCGTCCCCACGTCCCCTCCCCGGAGGCGACGCCGGGGGCACCTTCAACTTTTATTTCCTTTTTTTTTTTTTTTTTTTTTTTTTGGGGAATCTCAACCAATTCCGAACTTTAGACTTCAAAACAAACGAGAAAAGAGAATAATTTAAAGCTCCTCACGCATTACTTGACTAACAGACTTTGTTTTTCCGCCATGGTTTCTCCCTCCAGCCAGTCAGACTCTGTTAATTTTATTTTTTGGCCTTTTTTTTCCCCCTTTTCCTCCCAATTCCTGCTTCCCTTTTCCCCAAAAATCCCTCCAGAAAATAAAGCTAACGAGCTGACTGTGGTGGCTGACCCGGGACCCTCGTGACCAACGTGGTCTCGTTTTAATTTTGTTTGCACAGGGCAAGGCTTGAATTAGTCTTATTTTTCTTATCTTTAAATATATATAAGAATATATATTAAAATGTTCTTTAAATATTTGTCTGCTTCTAGCAGGGTCGTGGCAAAAAATCCCTTCAATACCCCCTTGGGAGCAGCCAGAACCTGGATTTGGGGTTTTCCCCCATTTCCTTTCTGTTTTTAATTTTTGTTGCCCTTTTTCATTTAATTTTTAATTTCTTTTTTAATTTTAATTTTTTTTTGCCACGATCCTCCCCCTCCCTGTTTTGTTTCCTTCCATTGTTTTTTTTTGTTGTTTTGTTTTTGTTTTTTTTTTTTAATTAAAGAAAATTTTA
>JAYDZK010000112.1:707631-717908 GCA_034509185.1 Euphonia xanthogaster | reverse complement strand
GCAAGGGGCCGTGGGGGGTGAGCAAGGGGGTTTGCAGGGGGTGTGGGCGTGCAAGGGGGCGTGGGGGGTGAGCAAGGGGGTTTGCTGGGGGTGTGGGTGTGCAAGGGGGTTTTGGCTCCCTCGCACAAGCGTGGGTGTGCTCGTGTTTGTGTGTGCAGTGCCATGGGGTGACACGCACGTCCTCGCCTCGTGCACACGCGTGGGCACCTCCCACGGGCTGCCGTGGCCGTGGGGTGTCATTGGATGTCACAGGGTGCCGTGGGGTGCCATGGCCATGGGGTGTCACAGGGTGCCATGGCCATGGGGTGACGTGTTGTGCCCCAGAGCCCCATGGGGGTGCCCTGTCCGTGGGTGTTGTGCCCATAGGTGCCCTGTCCGTGGGTGCCCTGTCCACGCAGTGCCCTATCCGTGGGTGCAGTGTCCCGTCCGTGGATGTCCTGTCCGGGGGCTCTGTGTCTTTAAGCAGCGCTGTCCCTAAAGCCGCTGTGTTGGCCGGTCAATAATCCCCGTGTCCCTAAGCTGCCGTGCCTTTAAGGGCTGGGGCCACATGCGCCGGGCTGGGCTGTGCCTGTGTGTGTCCCTTCCGTGTCTGTGAGCGTCTGTGCCGTGTCCCTTCCGTGTCTGTGAGCGTCTGTGCCGTGTCCCTGCCGTGTCCCTGCCGTGTCCCTGCCGTGTCTGTGCCGTGTCTGTGCCGTGTTTGTGCCGTGTCTGTGCCGTGTGTGTCCCTGCCGTGTCTGTGCCGTGTGTGTGCCGTGTGTGTCCCTGCCGTGTCTGTGCCGTGTCCCTGCCGTGTGTGTCCCTGCTGTGTCCCTGCCGTGTCCCTGCCGTGTCCGTACACAGCCACACGCAGTGACAGCCATGTGGCCCATGCTGCTGCTGCTGCTGCCGGTGGCCCTGGCCACGCTGGCCCTGGCCCGGGTGGCCCATCGGCTGCTGGCCCCGTCTGGCAACCCCTTTGCAGGGCCACCCCTGGAGCCACCACGGCCACTGGTGACCGACCAGCGCGCCCGGGACAAGGTCCTGAAGCAGGGTGAGTGCTCCCCATGTGTCCCCGTGTCCGTGTGTCCTGTGCAGTGCTGGCTGTGCAGAGCTCGGTGTCCCCTGGAGGTCACTGTCACACGCGTGTGTGTGTGTGTGTGTGTGTGCAGGGTTCAGTGCCCGGCGTGTGCCAGACCAGCTGGACGCTGTGGTCATCGGCAGTGGCGTGGGGGGCCTGGCGGTGGCCGCCACCCTGGCCAAGGCGGGCAGGCGGGTGCTGGTGCTGGAGCAGCACGACCAGGCCGGGGGGTGCTGCCACACCTTCCAGCAGCACGGCGTCGAGTTCGACGTGGGTGAGCACCACCCGGGCAGCCCTGTCACCCCCTGTCACCCCCTGTCACCCCCTGTCCCTGCAGCCTCACTGTCAACCTGCTGCCAGCCCTGGTGTGGGGCTCTGTCCCTGCCGTGTCCCTGGTGTCCCTTTCTTGTCCCTGTCCTGTCCCTGGTGTCCCTTTCCTGTCCCTTTCTTGTCCCTGTCCTGTCCCTGGTGTCCCTGTCCTGTCCCTGCCGTATCCCTGCCATGTCCCTGCCGTGTCCCTGCCATGTC
Source organism: Euphonia xanthogaster (assembly GCA_034509185.1). NCBI lineage: Eukaryota > Metazoa > Chordata > Aves > Passeriformes > Fringillidae > Euphonia > Euphonia xanthogaster. The sequence continues at coordinate 716,323 of JAYDZK010000112.1, read as the reverse complement.
CCTGCTGTGTCCCTGCCCTGTCCCTGTCCTGTCCCTGTCGTGTCCCTGCCGTGTCCCTGCCCTATCCCTGCCATGTCCCTGCCCTGTTCCTGCCACACTCAGATCCCACCCCTGCCCCTCAGTGCCACACCAGGCAAAGCCAAGCCTTGCCCTCCAGGGCTGCTCCCGCCGCGTGTCCATGCGCTGTCCCCGCTGTCCCCCACCGTGTCCCCTGTTCCCACGCCACAGGCATCCACTACGTGGGGCAGCTGCACGAGGGGAGCCTCCTGCGGGTGGCCCTGGACCAGGTGACAGACGGGCAGCTCTGCTGGCACCGCCTGCCCGACCCCTACGACGAGGTGACCCTGGGGCCCCGGCGCTACCTGCTGCGCTCAGGCAAGGTGGCCTTTGTCACCGCGCTGGAGGAGCAGTTCCCTGCTGACAAGGAGGCCATCAGGGAGTTCATGAAGCTCTCCAAGGTGTGGCCCTGGAGTCACGGGGGTGGCATGTCCCCAAGGAGGGGTCAGCTCGGGATGGTGGCACCGGTGGGGACGTCGGGGTGCTTGTGGTGGGGAAGGGGCTGTGGGAACAGTGGGGACGCAAGTGACAGTGGCGGTGGGGATGCAGGTGATGGGTGTGGTGGGGACAAAAGCAGTGGGCATAGAGGGGACACACAGGGGACACGGGTGATGGGCACGGTAGGGACAAGTTCTGTGGATAATGAGGACATGGATGTTGGGGGGACAGCTGCTGAGCCACGGGTGGCCCTGTGGCCACAGCAGTGACAGTCCTGAGGACGCGGTGGTGGCACACGGTGATGTCACACAGGTGGCCTCGCGGCACGTGCCGCTGCTGGCCGCGCTCAGGCCGTCCCCACCCTGCTGTGGGTGGTGGCGCTGGCACTGTGGCTGTCCCGCAGGTGGCCTCGCGGCACGCGGCGCTGCTGGCCCTGCTGAAGCTGTCCCCGCGCTGGCTCGTCACCGTCCTGCTCCGCTCGGGCCTCCTGCCCCGCCTGTCCCCCGTGTTCCGCATGGCCACCACCAGCCACAGCCAGGCCGCGGCCCGGCTCACCTCCAACCCCGACCTGCGCGCTCTCTTCGGCTACCTCTTCTACGGTCAGGGGCTGTCGCGATAGGCACGGGCTGTCGTGACAGGGAGGGCACCAGCTGGAGGAGGAGGGCGGTACTGCAGCGGCGCGGGTTGTGCCGCGACAGGAGGTGGCACCATCACGATATGGGCAGTGCTGCGTTGGGATGGGGGCGGCTGTGTCGCGGCGGGAAGGGCCATGTCGCGATACAGAAAGGCCACGTGATACTGCGGGACGGCCGTGTCGTGATAGTAGAAGGATGTGTCGCTGTAGGGGAAGGCACCGTGGTGACAGGGGAGGGCTCTGTCGCAGTAAGGGAGGGCGATATCGCGGCGATGAGCGCCTTGTCGCGACACAGGAGGGCTGCCCCGCCCTGCGGCGGGGGCCAGCCGTGTCCGTGTCCCCCCTGTCCCCTCAGGCACGGCCCCGCGGGACTCGAGCTTCCTGGTGAACGCGCTGATGGTTCACCACTACCAGCGTGGGGCCTGGTACCCGCGGGGGGGGGCCAGCGAGGTCGCCTTCCACGCCGTGCCCGTCATCGAGCGCGCGGGGGGGGCCGTGCTCGTGCGCGCCCCCGTCACGCGCGTGCTCGTCAGCGCCGCCGGTGCCGCCCTGGGTGAGCACCGGGACCCCCCGAGGGACGGGGACGAGGTGGCGGCGCCCCGCGTGTCCCCTGACCCCGCCGCGGTCCCCCGAGGGGCGGGGAGGCGGTGGCGGCGCCTCGCGTGTCCCCTGACCCCGCCGCGGTCCCCAGGGGTGGCGGTGCGGACAGGGCCCGGCGAGGAGGAGCTGGAGATCCGCGCCCCTCTCGTCATCTCCGACGCCGGGGTCTTCAACACCTTCGGGAAGCTGCTGCCCGCCCACGTCCGCAGCCACCCCGGTAATGTGGCGCTCGTGTCCCCGTGGCGCTCGTGTCCCCGTGGCGCTCGCGTCCTCAGTGTCCCCAGCATCCCTGGTGTCCCCAGCATGCCCAGACCCTCATCGTTCCTGGCACCCCGGCGTCCCTGCCCGGGCAGGGTCAGGTGCCAGCCCCATGCCCCCTGCACAGGCACGGTCAGGTGCCACCGTCGTGTCCCCTGCCCAGGCTCAGGTGTCACCGCCGTGTCCCCGCAGGTGTCCGCTCCCGCCTGGCCATGGTGCGGCCGGGCATGGGCTCCTTCCTGGTGTTCGTGGGGCTGCGGGGCAGCGCGGCCGAGCTGCGCCTGCCCCCCACCAACTTCTGGATCTACCCCCACAACGACCTGGATGAAATGTGAGGGGTCTGGCACCGCGGGGGGGACACGGTGGGTGGGTGGGGGGCACGGGGGACATGCCAGCCCTCTGCTCCCACAGGATGACCCGGTACGCCGCCCTGAGCCGCGACGAGGTCCCCGAGAACCTGGCCATGATGTTCATCACCTTCCCCGCCGCCAAGGACCCCACGTACGAGCAGCGGCACCCAGGTACCCTCCGGGGGGGCTCCCGCGTCCCCCCCGGCTCCCCTCCGCGGGCTCGGAGGCTCCTCAATCCCCTCGGCACGGGGTGGGCGCTGCCACCGCCACCCCCACGGGGTGTCACCGGCTGTCCCCGCCCCGCAGGCAGGTCCTGCATGACCATCCTGACCATGGCACGCTACGAGTGGTTCGAGGAGTGGGCAGGGAGCCGCCCCCGCCACCGCGGCCCCGACTACCAGCGGTACAAGATGGACATCGCCCAGCGGCTGCTGGACAGAGCCCTGCTCCGCTTCCCGCACCTGCGGGACAAGGTGCCCAAGGGACGGGCTGGGGTGTCCCACAGGGCCGGGGTGCCCCAGGGGGGTCCACCCGTGCCCCCGGTGCCCCCTGGCACGCTGTGAACCCCCGTCCCGCGCAGGTGGAGTTCGTGGAGGCGGCGTCGCCGCTGAGCAACCAGCACTACCTGGGGGCGGCGCGGGGGGAGATGTACGGCAGCGAGCACGACCTGCGCCGCTTCAGCCCCGCCGCGGTGGCCGCCCTGAGACCCGAGACGCCCGTGAGGAACCTCTACCTGACAGGTGAGGGGCTGTGTCCCCACGTCATGTCCTGCTGTCCCCGTGACCGGCTCCACGCTCTGGATGGTGTCCCCAGGGTGTCCCTGCGGTGGGTGGTGGCCACATCCCCCACGGTGGTGGCTCTGTCCCGCCCCGGGGGTGGCCGTGTGTCTCCCCCGGGGTGTCCCTGTCCCACGGTGGCTGTCCTCAGGGCAGGACGTGTTCTCCTGTGGGCTGGCGGGGGCCGTGCACGGGGGGCTGCTCTGCGCCTCGGCCGTCCTGGGCCGCCTGCTCTACCTGGACCTGCTGCTTCTCAAGAGGAAAATCAAGCGGCGCCAGGGCCGGCACACGGCCTGAGGGGACAGCGGGGACACCTGTCCTCGGGGACACCTGTCCTCGGGCATGGCCCCGGGCTGGGAGTGGCTCCCAGCTCAATAAAGCCCGATGTCCCAGTGGCCAGCAGCTGTCTTTGGGGAGGGGATGGAGATGGTGGTGGGAGAGGGACGGGATAGGGACTGGAATAGGGACGGGGACAGGGTTGGGATGGGAATGGGGATAGGGGTGAGACTGGGATGGAGAGAGGGTGGGGATGGGGGTGGAGATGGGATAGGGATGGGATGGGGATGGGCACAGGAGCACCCACAGCTGGGGGTAAATGGGGAGTGAAGAACCCCCTCAAACTTTCCCCCCTTCTCCCTTTGTACTCCCCGAGCTTCCCCAGCCCCGCCATCCCACCAGCAGAGTCCGGAATTATTTACATTCTTAAATATAATAAATAGGGGAATTCTCCGTGGGATGGCTTGGGATAACGGGGCCATCCGGGTGGTCCTGAAGGGTCCATGTCCCCCTGAGTGAAGGGGAGGTCGTCACCAACTGTCCTTGGAGGCGGTCACCTCTAGGTCCGGGTGGTGAAGGGGGGCTGAGCTGTGGGGTTGTGGCCGCATTCGGGGCACGGCCCCCCGGGCAGGGGGTACAGGAAGGGCTTGGCTGTCACCTGAGGGCGAGGAGTGTCAGTGTGGGGGGGCACGTGGCACACTCAGGGGGCTCCTCAGGGAAAGAGGGTGTCCCCTTTTGTGGGCAAGGCAGCCCAGCACCCAGCACCTCATGCCCAAGCGCCCCCCACCCCACATGCCATCACCCCACAGCCCTCCCCGGCCCCATTCCGGGCTCAGCCCAGCCCCGCACTGGGCGGGACCCACCTCGCTGTAGGGCGGGGGCTCCAGCCCCGCGGGGATGGCCGCGCTGGGCAGACTGGGCAGCGTGGGCATCAGGGACAGCGCGGGGGGCACGGAGCCCCGGGGGTCTCTGTAGGGCGGGGCGGGAGCGGGGCCCTGCGGGCACCTGTAGGCGGGGGGGGGCACGGGGTCCTGGCAGAGCTGGCGGAGGATGTGGAAGATGAGGAAGAGGACGGTGATGGCTATGAAGGTGATGGCGACGATGGAGAACATGGCCCTGGGGACACCGAGAGGTGCGTGCTGGGGGCTGGCATGTCCCCCCTCCCCGTCTGCCCCCCCCTCCCCCAGCCGCGTCCCCACACCCGCAGAGCTCCCAGGGTGTCTCCATGTCCCCATCCCCCCGGCCCCCATCCCCAGGGACCCCTCCCGGGCATGGCCCCCCCCGCCAACGAACCCGGTGTCCCCCGGCGCCGCCGCGTCCCCTCCGTGCCACCGCCGCACTCTGGACCGGGGCCACCCCACGGCCCGCGCCCAGCATCCCACACCCGCGCCCTTTGCACCCTCCCTGCCCCACCGCGGACCTTGCCCTGGGTGGGGGACCCTCGGGGCATCCCGCCGTGGGGCACTTTGGGGTGATTTGGGCCACTTTGGGGGCTTTTTTAAGGGTGGGACCGTGCCCAGGCGTGCTGGCACCTTGCTGAGGGGGGCTGTCCCCAAAGTGGGGGGGGTGAGGGGGTGGCCCGGGTGGCGCGGGGCGTGCTCAGGGTGACACAAGGGGTGCTCGGGGTGGCACAGGGGACCCCTGGCCCTGCCGGGAGTCGTGCCCGGGCCGAGGGGAGGGCAAGGGGCCAGCGGCGAGGCCGGAGGAGCGGGATCCCCCCGCGGGTGTGAAGAGCCGCCGGCTCAGCGCCGTAAGCTCCCAAATCCCATCAGCGCCTGAGCCCCGCGCCGGGGCCAGCGGGGGGTGAGCGGGGCGCGATCCGGGGGTGATTCGGGGGTGATCCGGGGATGATCCGGAGGGAGAGCTGGTGGGTGATTCGGGGGCGATCTGGGGAATGAACCAGGGGTGATCCGGGGGTGATCCAGGGGCCATCCGGGGGTGATTCAGGGGTGATCCGGGGGGAGAGCTGGTGGGTGAGCCAGGGGTGATCCGGGTGTGGTCCGGGGGTGATTCAGGGGTGATCTTGGGGCGATCTGGAGGTGCCCCACGCTGCTCCCCCGGCCCCCACGGCAGCGGGTGACAAAGCGGGTGAGTGGCCCAAGAGCAGATGAGGAGGTGGTGGCAGAGGGGACAAGGCTGGTGAGGGTTTGGGAGGAGGAGTTGGAGCCGCGGAGGGTTGGGGTGATCGGCCCGTGGGATGCCCTAAGCAGGATCATCCCCCTAAGGGGTTTAGGGCTGCCCGGGGCACCGGGGCTTGGCCGCACGGGTCAGGCAGCTCCAGCCGCGTAATTGGCTCAAGGGCTTAGCGGAGGATTTGTCACCACATGTCCTCCCGTGCTCTGGTGGGGACCCCCCAGAATCTGCCTCCCGATGCGGCAGAGCCCCCCCTCAACCAGGCGAGCCCGCCCTCAGTCCTGGCTGAAGTGAGTTTGTGGGGTCTCTGCTGCCGGACACGTGCCTGGCTGAAGTGAGTTTGTGGGGTCTCTCCTTTGCCCCCCGGGGCCGGGTGCTGCCCCCTGAGCCCAGCCCGGGGCACTGGGTGGGTGTCCCCTCGTGTCCCCCAGGGCATGAGAGGTACCCGGGGCTCCCTTCGGGCTCCTAATTCCACACCAGCCGCGGGGAATGAAATCCCAGCTGGAGGCAGAAACATCCGCGATGCCAGGCGGGTGCGGGAACGGGAACGGAGCGTGCACACACCTGGGCACACCTGAGCACACCTGGGCACACACACGGTCACACACGCACACCATCCCCTGGCATACGGACCCTGTGCCCGCAGGGACGGCTGTGCCAACCCCGCTCCCGGCTGCCAAGGCTGCCACGGTGCCACCAGCCCCGGCGCAGGGACCAGCGCCATCCCCAGCCGTGTCCCCAGGTGACCCCGGCTCGCCGCTCTCCCGTTTCCCAGGCCAGGGCGGTGTCCCGGGAGGGGACCCGCGGGACAGCCGGGCACCGGTGCCGTCCGGGCACAGCCAACGCGGGGTGGGGCGCGCCGCTGTCACCGCGGAATCCTCGCCGTGGTCCGAGGCAGGGAGGACCCGGGCCCCCCGCGCTCCCCGCCCGCTCCCGGCAGCCTCGGCCGCGCGGTTGCGTAACCCGGGCAGACGGGACCCCCCAAAAAACGTGAGAACCGGCGGTGGCTGCGGCGGGAGCCCCGCGGCGGGGCAGGGCCGGGGCCCCGCAGGCGCTCCCGGTGTGCCTCAGTTTCCCGGGGAGAGCGGGGGCCGGGATGCCCCGTGCGGAGGGAGGTGCCCGGCTGCGTGTCCCTGTCCCCTCCCCAGGGCCGCTCGGGCCGCGGGGTGCGCACACACGCGTGTGCAAGCGTGTCCGAGTGTGCACAGGCACACGCACGACCGAGATTCCCACACAGACCCCGCCGCAGCTCCTCGGCCACCGCGACGCTGCCGAGAGGACCCCACGTGTCCCCCTGTCCCCATCCCCACACCCCCTCCGGGCCACCGTCCCCCCAGCCCCCTCCCCGCCCCCGCCTGGCCCCGTGCCCCCCTTCCCCACCGCGGCCCCTCTCCCCTCCCTCGGCCCAGCCTTTTCCCTTCCAGCTCCCTGTTTGAAGCTATTTTTTCCACAGCTCCTGCCAAGAGCCGCTAATGAGAAACAAACGGGCTCCTCGGCCGCGGCTGCTCCCGGCCCACACACCTCCGGCCGCTGGGCCGGGCTTGCACCTCCCGGTGCCCTCCTGGCAGCGGCCCCGGGCACCTGCATCCTCCCCACCTGGCACTGGCACCGGGCATCTGCATCCTGCACAGCTGGCACCGCCGTCCTCGCCATCAGCAGCGTCCCTGGGCACATCCACCCTCCCTGCCTGGCACCATCCCTGGGCATCTCCATCCACCCATGTGCCACCATCCCTGGCTGTCTCTGTCCTGCCCCTGTGCCACCATCCCAGGCATCTCCATCCCTCCACCCAGCACAATTCCCGGGCATCTCCATACTCCCAGGGTATCTCTGTCCTGCACACATGTCACCATCCCTGAGCATCTTAACTGTCCCCATCTGTCACCATCCCAGGGTGTCCCCATCCAGCACCATCCCTGAGCATCTCCATCCTGCCCACCCAGCATCACCCACGGGCATCTCTGTCCTGTGCATGTGCCACTGTCCCTGGGCATCTCTGTGCTGCCCAGGTGCCACCATCCCTGGGCACCTCATCCTCTCTTCTTGTCACCATCCCAGGGCATTTCCATCCTGCCACCCTCCCTGAGGTCTCTGCCCCTCTGCAGGGCAGGGCTGGGCCGAGGCCAGGTGCCACCAGGCTCGGAGCACCTCGGTGTCCCCTCTCCCCCCGTGTGCTGTGCCTGTGACCGGGCCGGGTGCCAGGGAGGTGCCGGGGGCGGGGAGGAGCGAGGTGCGAGGGAGTCCCGAGCTGTCCCCCCGCCGGCTCCCCCGGTCCCCGCCCGCCCCGGGCTCAGCCGGGGCCGCAGCCAAGCCCGTGCTGTTCCAGTTGGCCCCGGGCCGGCCCCGGTTATCGGCCGCTCACATTTTCCACTGAGCCGTGTTTGTGTTTGAGCAGCGCCGGCAGCAGGGAGGGAGCGCGGGAGAAGGGCAGGGACCCCCTGATCCCACCGAGGGGAGGGGGAAGGGTTTAGGGAGGCGGGGATGGGAGGGGGATTCCGGCCCGGGGGGGTTGGTACCGAGGATGGGAGCAGCACCCAGGGATGGGAGCAGGGATCGTGGTGAGCTCAGCGCCTGGAGAGGGAGCAGGACCCGGGGATGGGGACATGACCTGGGCTTGGAGGGACAGCAGGGCTGTGGGAGCAGCATCTGGGGACGGGAGCGATACCCGGGGATGGGAACGACGCCCAGGGATGGGAACGACGCCCAGGGATGGGAGCAGCACCCAAGGATGGAAATCCCAGGGACACAGCGCCGGCACTGCCTGAACCGAACATTCTCTCATCCCACCCTTGAGGCTCCCGGGACAGCGACGGCCGAGCCAAGCCCGCGTCAGGAGACGCCCCCTCCTCACGCTCAGGCTGTGGGGAGCAACCCCCCCTCTGTCTGGGGCTCCCCAGGCCCCGGGGCCGCGCGGGTTCCTCGAGCGAGCGCGCCTCGGCCAGGCCGGGCCGGAGGGACGTCACGGGCCGGATCCTCGCCCTGCTTCCTCGAAGGAGCCGCCGCTGCCGCTGCCAGGGTGACGCTGGCGGCTCGGGGCTGACCTGCTTTCTCTCCTCCGCCCCGGCATCCCTCCGGCATCCCTCCGGCCGGGCCCGGCCCCGCTGCGCCGCCAGCGCCGACGGCTTCCTGCGGAGGCGGAGGAATTTGGCTCCCGGCCGCGGGGCTGGAGC
>JAYDZK010000112.1:679574-702107 GCA_034509185.1 Euphonia xanthogaster | reverse complement strand
CTACCCAGAAAGTGCTGGAGTAGAGGTAAGGGCCCCCCAAAACGCAGCCCCTGCAAATGTCACCACAATCCCACCCCCGCATGTGGAGCCCCCCTTTTCTAACCTGTTCTGTCTCTGCCCCACAGGGTCCTAAAGGAGACACCGGCCCCAAAGGAGACAGGGTGGGTGTGCTCCCCCCTTGGAGCCCCCTGCTCTGCAGGGACCCCAATCCCACTGGGGGCTACCCCAATCCCGCTGGGTGACACCCCCATCCCACAGGGCTCACCCCCATCCTACAGGGATCACCCCAATCCCGCTGGGGCTCACCCCAATCCTGTTGGGGGACACCCCAATCCCACTGGGCTCACCCCAATTCCCTGCTGGGGCTCACCCCCTTTCCATGGGGGTCACCCCCATCCCACAGGGATCACCCCAATCCCCCCTGGGGCTCACCTCGATCCCCCTCCGGGGCTCACCCCCATCCCGCTGGGGGACACCCCAATCCCACGGGGCTCACCCCAATTCCCCGCTAGGGCTCACCCCCCTTCCATGGGGCTCACCCCCATCCCTCCGGGGCTCACCCCAATCCCCCCATGGGGCTCACCCCAATCCCCCCATGGGGCTCACCCCCATCCCCCCACGGGGCTCACCCCCATCTCACAGGGCTCACCCCCATCCCACGGGGCTCACCCCAATCCCCCTCCGGGGCTCACCCCAATCCCTCCGGGGCTCACCCCTCTCTTCTCTCCGCAGGGACTGCCCGGCCCCCCCGGCAGAGATGGAATCCCCGGCCAGCCCGGACTCCCGGGACCCCCCGGCCCCCCCGGCCCCCCAGGCCTCGGCGGAGTGAGTGTGGGGGGGTCCCTGGTGGCGCAGCCCCCCCGGGGGTCCCTGCCCCGCTCACCCCCCGCTCTCCCTCCCCCCAGAACTTCGCTCCCCAGATGTCCTACGGCTACGACGAGAAGGCCGGAGGCATGGCCGTGCCCGGGCCCATGGTGAGCCCGGGGACACAGGGACATCAGGGGACATCAGGGGACACCAGGGGGAGCTGGGCGAGGGGACAGGACAGGAGTGGCCCCTGTGCCGGTGATGTCACTGAGCACCAGGATGTGGCAGGGATGGGGACAGAGATGGGGTGACAGCAGAGACGGGAAATGTGTGGGGATTGGGACAGGGACAGAGTCAGGGACAGGCTGGTGATGGGGACAGGGATGGGGTGGCAATGGGGACAAGGGATGGGTGCAGGTGGGAACAGAGATGGGGACATGGTGTTGGAGTGGCAATGGGGACAGGAATAGGGACAATGGGGACATGACAATAGGGGAAGGGATGGGGTGGCAATGGTGACAGGCAATGGCCGGTGTTGGGGACAAGGAACAGAGTGGGATGGGGTGGCAATGGGGACAGGGAGGGGGTGGCTTTGGGACAGTGATGGGGAGGGGGTGAGGACAGCAGGGGGAGGGTGGTGGGGTGGCAACAGGTGTGCAGCAGTGGGGTGGTGATGGGGACAGGGACAGGGTGACAAGGCACCCACTGCTGACACTTTCTCTTCTCCCCAGGGCCCAGCTGGTCCCCGTGGTCTCCCCGGCCCTCCCGGTGCTCCCGTGAGTGTCACCTCTTCCTGTCCATTTGGGTTTGGGGACAAACAGCCCCCAGGGCCCCTCTGGGTGGTGGGGGGACAGGTCAGAGGGTGTCACACCCTTCCTGACAGCTGCAGAAGCACGTGGGGACAAAGTCCTGGTGCCACCATGCGGGGGGACACCCCCACTGCCACTGGGGGATCCAGACCCAAACTTCTCACTTTCTGACCCATTTTTTTACCCTTTATTTTTTTCTCCACAGGGTCCTCAAGGTTTCCAAGGTCCCCCTGGTGAACCTGGAGAGCCTGGTGCTTCTGTGAGTGCTGTCACCTGCCGATGTCCCCTGGGGATGGGGACACTGCCACACTGTCCCTGCTCTGGGACCCACGGCAGTGGGGCTGGCAGGGCCTGGCACTGCCCGGGGTGGGTGGCAGGGTGACAGGGGGCAGCTGTCACCTCATCCCTGCCCTCCCTCTCTCCTAGGGTCCCATGGGCCCCCGAGGTCCCGCTGGCCCCCCTGGCAAGAACGGAGATGACGTAAGTGGCCTGCCCTTGGGGTTCCCCCCACTTTGGGGCCTGGTGGCCCTGCCAGCCCCCCCAGGTGAGCAGGAGCTGCCTGGCTTGGGGACATGCCACCAAGGCCCTGTCCTTGTCCTCAGGGTGAAGCTGGCAAGCCTGGCCGCCCCGGAGAGCGGGGTCCCCCCGGCCCCCAGGTGAGACACAGAGGGACACCCCCAGCTGTCCCCCCCTTGGGGACAGGGCACTCTGGTGTGGGGACAGCCCCCCCAGCACCTCCATCACCACCTCCCGTTTCCCCCAGGGTGCTCGAGGTCTCCCCGGAACCGCCGGCCTGCCGGGCATGAAGGGACACAGAGTGAGTCCCCCCCTCCCCGTGCTGGTGACACTCAGGGGACAAGGGACCCCTGACCTCAGCCAGGGTCCCCTCCTGACCTCCCACCCCTTCTCTCTCCTGCCCTCCAGGGTTTCAGTGGTCTGGATGGTGCCAAGGGTGAGCCTGGACCTGCTGGCCCCAAGGTGAGGAGTGGTGGCAGTGTCACCACTGTCCTGGCAATGTCACCCTGTCCCCTTTCCCTGCAGAGCAGGTCCCTCATGGTGTCCTTCCTCCCTAGGGAGAGCCCGGCAGCCCTGGAGAGAACGGAGCTCCTGGGCAGATGGTGAGTGCTGCACCCAGGGGGGTCTGGGTGGGGTTCTGGGCAAAAGGGGACAAGGATGGGGGGTGACACCCAGTGGGGACCCAGCTCATCCTCAGGGATCCACCAGGGAATGGGGAGGGGGGGGGGTTGAACCCCTTGGGAACGTGGGCAGCAGTGGGGGGCACAGGCATGGGAGGAAGCTCAGAAAGGGGGAAGTGTCCATGCAGGTGACACAAACGTGTCCTGAACTTGTCCTGTCCCCTCCCCAGGGTCCTCGTGGTCTTCCCGGCGAGAGAGGCCGTCCTGGCCCATCTGGCCCTGCTGTGAGTATTTGGGATGGGCAGGGCTGAGGCCCCTGCCTGGGCACGGGGACCTGGAGGTCACCTGTGCCACCCGTGGCTGTCACTGACGCTGTCCCCTCTCCCCCAGGGCGCTCGTGGCAATGACGGTGCTCCCGGCGCTGCCGGTCCCCCCGTGAGTACCCCCGACCCCACGGACCCTCCTCGGGAGGGGATCCCACCCTGCTGCCCCCATGGGGACCCCTGGCCGGGAGCCAGGGGGGGCTCAGCTGCCCGGGGATCCCCCCGGGCCGGGTGTGGGCCCGGATCTCCCCCCTGACCCGAGTCCTCTCTCCCGTTTAGGGTCCAACTGGTCCCGCTGGTCCCCCCGGCTTCCCCGGTGCCGCCGGTGCTAAGGTAGGGCCTGCCCGGTTCTGGGGGGCTGGGAGGGGCTGGGGGGCACCGGGAGCGTGGGCTGGGGGAGCGCTGGGCAGGGGAGGGGTCCCGGAGTGCCCAGGCTGGCACTGCCTGGGACGGTGGCACCCGTGGGGATGTCCCCGGCGTGTCCCGGGCACCTGTCCCGGCTGTGCCGCCACGGGAAGGAGCTGCGGGTGGAACCAGCCCTGCGGGGGTCAGGGCAGCCCTGGCGCTCACGGCTCTTCCTCCTCCTCCTCTTCCTCCCCAGGGTGAGACCGGTCCCCAGGGAGCTCGTGGCAGTGAAGGTCCCCAAGGTGCTCGCGGTGAGCCCGGTCCCCCCGGCCCTGCTGGCGCTGCCGGTCCTGCTGTAAGTGACATCCGAGGGCTCCCCGTCCTTCGGCCTCGCTCCCGCCAGCCCCGCCGTGACCTTCCTCTTCCTCCTTCTCTCCGCAGGGCAACCCCGGTGCTGACGGCCAACCCGGTGCCAAGGGCGCGACCGTGAGTGTCCCTCGCGTCCCCCCCGGGCGGGGCAGGAAGGGCCGTGCTGCTTCCTCACGGCCTCCTGTGCCTCTTGCAGGGCGCTCCTGGCATCGCTGGCGCTCCCGGCTTCCCCGGTGCCCGTGGTCCCTCCGGACCCCAGGGTCCCAGCGGCGCCCCCGGTCCCAAGGGTAACACCGTGAGTATTCCCGGGCTCCTCCTGCCGTCTCTTCCCGGGCCGGGATCGCTTCCTCGGCCCGGGTCGCTGCTGCAGCCCCACCTGGAGGTGCCTCCCGAGGTGTCCGCGCAGCCCTGCCAGGCCGGGGTGGTGCAGGGGGTGGCAGATGCTGCGCCTCTGTCCCTCCGAGGGCTCATCGGGCGTGGCTCGGGGGTCCCTCTGCTCCTCAATCCGCCGTTAAACTTTTCCTCTCTTCTCTCCCCTCCAGGGTGAGCCCGGTGCTCCAGGCAACAAGGGTGACACCGGTGCCAAAGGCGAACCCGTGAGTGACCCCCCGAAGTGTCCCTGGGGGCGCGGCCCCTGCTGGCTCCGACCCCTCCCGGGGGTCCTCATCCCTCCGCGTCCTTCCCCAGGGTCCCGCTGGTGTCCAAGGCCCCCCCGGCCCCGCTGGAGAAGAAGGCAAGAGAGGAGCCCGTGGTGAGCCCGGCCCCGCTGGGCTGCCCGGCCCCGCTGGCGAACGTGTGAGTAGCAGCGTCCCTGTCCCCACCCCGCCATGTCCCTGTCCCCCTCCCCGCCCTCCTCCCATCCCCCCGTGTCCAGCGGCTGAACCCTGTGCGTGTTTGGGGACCCCGTGGTGACATCCCCGGCCCCTTAAGGCCGCTCCCACTGGTGGCCGTGTCCCGCCTCCCCTGGCCCCCCGAGGTCCCCCCCGTGTCCCCACACTGACCCTGCCGTGTCCCCCTCAGGGTGCTCCTGGCAGCCGCGGTTTCCCTGGCGCCGATGGCATCGCCGGTCCCAAGGTAGGTGCCTTCGTCTGCGGGACAAAGTGGCGTCAGCGGGGCCCTGGGGACTCTGGCCGCTGTCACCTGTGCCCGCGCAGTGGCCACAGCGGCTCCGAGTCGCTGCCACCCGAGCGGACACGGCTCTCTGCTGGTTCCCGGTGCTGTCCCTTCCCAGGGTCACCATTGTCCCCCTTTTCCAGGGTCCCCCCGGCGAGCGCGGCTCCCCTGGCCCCGTTGGCCCCAAAGGATCTCCTGGTGAAGCTGGACGCCCCGGGGAACCCGGACTCCCCGGTGCCAAGGTGAGCGGGCGCGGTGGCACGGTGACACGGTGGCACGGTGGCACGGTGACACGGAGCCGCATCAGCACGGCCGCAGGGCTGTCCTGCTCTCGGCGCCGGAGGAGGAGCCGCTCTCCAGGACGCTCCCGTTGGAGCATCCCCTGGGAGTGCTGAGCTCCTGACCCCCCTCCCTCTGCCCCTCAGGGTCTCACTGGAAGCCCCGGGAGCCCCGGTCCCGACGGCAAGACCGGCCCACCTGTAAGTTGTCCCCGCTGATGTCCCCTCCTCCCCTGGCTCTCCACGGGCCCTGCTAAGGCGGCGCTGGCTCCCCCCGACAGGGTCCCGCTGGTCAAGACGGGCGGCCCGGCCCCCCCGGCCCTCCCGGAGCCCGAGGCCAGGCCGGCGTGATGGGATTCCCCGGTCCCAAAGGTGCTGCGGTGAGTGCCACCCCCCCCCGGGGCCACGCTGTTCCCTTGGGGACATGCCCAGGACCTGTCCCCCGGCCCCGGTGTCACCACGGGCTCATCCCGCTCTGGTTTTAGGGTGAACCCGGCAAACCTGGCGAGAGAGGAGCTCCCGGTCCCCCCGGCGCCGTGGTGAGTGTGGGGTGGGGCACAGACAGCCCGGGGGGGTGACAAGGGAGGGTGTGAGGTGACAAAGAGGGTCACCGTGGTGTGGGGTGGCAGGGAGGGTGACAGGGAGCATCACCCCGTGACAGGGTGGCAGGGAGGGTGACAGGGAGCATCATCCCGTGACAGGGTGGCAGGGAGGGTGACAGGGAGCATCATCCCGTGACAGAGTGGCAGGGAGGGTCTGCCTGGCTCGGACCAGCTCGATGGGTGGGAATGGGGTGGGATTGGGGTTGTGGGATGTGAATAGGTGTGAATGGGGTGGAACGGGGTGGGAATGGGGTGTGAACGCGGGGTGAGGGGCCGAGGCAGCCGGGGAAGGCTCCCGGCCCGAGGCCGCAGCGGGATGAGGTGTTTGGGATCCCGTCCCGGTGGCTACCGGCGGTGCTGGAGCGCGGACAGCGGCGGTGACGTGGCCGCGGGCAGCTCGCCGCGGTGTCTCCCGGCCTTCGAAGGATCCCGCGGCCGTGTCCAGGCCCACGCCCAGCTCGCGGGGGTGGGCACAGAGCCCTGCTGGGGCTGCTCTGAGCACCCTCCTCTCCCTCCTCCCCAGGGCGCTGCTGGCAAAGATGGTGAAACCGGTGCCCAAGGTCCCCCCGGCCCCACCGTGAGTATCCCCCGGCCCGCGGCCACGCCCGGCCACGCCCGGCCACCGGCCACGGACCTCGGGAGCCACCTGCCCCCCTCCATGCCTGTCCTGTGTCCCCCAGGGTCCCGCTGGAGAAAGAGGTGAACAAGGTCCCGCTGGTGCTCCTGGCTTCCAGGTGAGGGGTGTCCCCTCCCCGGCAGGGGGACAAAGCACCCAGAGCATGGGTGACATTGCCCTTGTCCCTTCCGTGGTGGCTCACGGCTCCTCTTCTTCCTCCCCAGGGTCTGCCCGGCCCCGCTGGCCCCCCTGGCGAGGCTGGCAAGCCCGGTGAGCAGGTGAGTGTGGGCACTGGGGACCCTCCTGTCCCCTCCCCATCGCCCCTGTCCCCGTCACACCAGGGCTGCTGCTGCTGCTACTGGGGTCCCCCCAGGGCACCCCCAGGTGCTCCATGGGAACAGTGGGAACCCCAGCCCTGCCCAGGGAATGAGTGACTCCTGGGGCACCCCGGGGTCCCCTCTGCCCATCCCTGGTGCCACCCGTTCCCCCCTGACTTGTCACCCTGTCCCTCCTGCTCAGGGTGTCCCCGGAGATGCCGGAGCCCCCGGTCCCGCCGGTGCCAGGGTAAGCTGAACCCCCAAATCTGCCCCCAACCCTGGGCACCCCAAGGTGCCCCACAGCCCCTGACGGGCTCGGGCCTGCCCTCCTCCCCTCCCCAGGGTGAGAGAGGATTCCCTGGAGAGCGCGGTGTCCAAGGCCCCCCCGGTCCCCAAGGTCCTCGCGGTGCTAACGGTGCTCCCGGTAACGATGGTGCTAAGGTAGGTGCCAGGCTGGGCGTGGGACTGTGCCCAGCTTGTGGGGCACAGCTGAGAGGGTGGCTGGGCTTGGCCTCACCCTCTGAGGCTGGGTTGAAGCCGGGAGGGATTTTTGGATCTCACTAATCCCTGCTCTCCCTCTCTGCAGGGCGATGCTGGTGCTCCCGGAGCCCCCGGGAGCCAGGGTCCCCCCGGTCTGCAGGGAATGCCCGGAGAGCGTGGTGCTGCCGGCCTGCCAGGCGCCAAGGGTGACAGAGTATGTGTCCCCAAACCCCTTGTGTCCCCAGAACCCTGCTCCCTGTCCCCCTTGGTAACCTGCTCCCCAGCATCCCTGTGCCCCCTCACCTTCCCCTCGGGGCTGGGTGTGCCCTGAGCCGAGGCCCGTGGGCAGCAGCGTCCTGGGCAGGGGATGCTCTGTGCCACCTCTGTCCCCATCCCTTGGGGACAATCCCTTGCTGAGAGCCCAGCTCTTGTGAAGAGGAGGATGAGGATAATTCCAGCCCATCCCAGGGAGGATGAAGAAGCGGGGATGTCTCAGTGCAGAGAGGGGTGAACCCCCCAAGGACCTGTCCCCGTAACCCCCACCTTGCGTCCCTCCTTCAGGGTGACCCCGGTCCCAAAGGTGCTGATGGCGCTCCTGGCAAGGACGGTCTCCGAGGCCTGACCGGTCCCATCGGCCCCCCCGGCCCTGCTGGTGCTCCTGGTGACAAGGTGGGGACATCCCGCAGGGACAGACGTGTCCAGGCAGTCACCGCCACCTCCTCGCCACGGCTCTGATCCCTTTTTTTCTGTTTTCCTGCCCTTTTCCAGGGTGAAGCCGGTCCCCCCGGCCCTGCTGGTCCCACTGGTGCCCGTGGTGCTCCCGTAAGTGTCCCCCACCTTCGGTGATGGCCCTGCCACTCCTCGGTGGCCTTGGTGGCCGTCCCTGCTGGTCTCATGCCGTTCCCTCCCGTCTCCTCCAGGGTGACCGCGGCGAGCCCGGCCCTCCCGGTCCTGCTGGATTTGCTGGCCCCCCCGTAAGTGCGACGGGCTGCAGCCCCCCCCTCCTCCTCGCGGGGGTCCGCTCCTGCCCCCCAGGGTGGCTCTGAGCCCCCTGGGCTCACGCTGGCCCCGTGTCCCCCCTGCAGGGCGCTGACGGCCAGCCTGGTGCTAAAGGTGAAACTGGGGATGCTGGAGCCAAGGGTGACGCCGGTCCCCCCGGCCCTGCTGGCCCCACTGGTGCTCCTGGACCTGCTGTAAGTGCCCCCCCTCAGCCCCCCCACTGCCCGGGCTGCAGCCCCACAGCTCAGCTCACCCCTCTCCTCCTCCTCTTCCTCCTCTTCCTCCCTCCCAGGGTGCTGTTGGTGCTCCCGGTCCCAAAGGTGCTCGCGGCAGCGCTGGACCCCCTGTAAGTACCGGTCTTGTGGGGAGGGGGCGCTTGGGGGAGTCTGGGGGCACCCTCGGGTGGGCACAAACCCGAGGGGCTTTAACTCTGCCTCTGCTGCTGTGGGGCACCTCCAGCCCTGCTCCCCCAAAACCATCTAGGGATGGCACCAGAGTGGGGTGACTTCATCCCCACAGGGGATAGAGCAGAGGGAAATGGGGGGGGTTGCCCCCCAAATCAGCCCCCCAGGTGGGCGCTTTCCCTCTGACCACCAGCCTCGGGGTTCCCTGTGGTGACTCCCAGCCAGGAGAGTCCCCTGGACCTTCAGATCCAGCCCCACTGACTGCAGCTCTCCTCCCTTCCAGGGTGCTACTGGTTTCCCTGGTGCTGCTGGAAGAGTTGGACCCCCCGGCCCCTCTGTGAGTACCCCTGGGGGGGAGATGCGGGCGGCTGGAGCTGGGGACAGGGGACGGGAGGCACTGGGGACAGGGGACGGGAGGTGCTGGGCACCTTCCAGGCGCTGCACGTGGCCGCCCTGTCCCACTTGGCACCGGGACACCCCTGGCCGCCCTTCAGCTGGCAGCAGGGGAGGTCCCAGCCTGACGGCATCGCCTCCCCCCCGTGCAGGGCAACATCGGCCTGCCCGGCCCGCCCGGCCCCGCCGGGAAGGAAGGTGGCAAAGGACCCCGCGGTGAGACCGGCCCCGCTGGCCGCCCCGGAGAGCCGGGACCCGCCGGCCCCCCCGGTCCCCCCGGCGAGAAGGGAGCCCCCGGCGCTGACGGCCCCATCGTGAGTCACCCCCTGCCGGACCCCTCTGCTCCTCACGGCCTCTCGCTGTCCCCTCCATGGTGAGGTGACGCCCGGGGCTGTCCCCGCTGAGGTGCCGTTTGTCCCCGCAGGGCGCTCCCGGCACTCCCGGACCCCAAGGTATCGCCGGCCAGCGCGGTGTGGTCGGTCTCCCCGGCCAGAGAGGCGAGCGAGGCTTCCCTGGGCTGCCCGGCCCCTCCGTGAGTACCGGGGGGGCTCCCAGCAACCGCAGGCTCTGTCCCCCCCCGCGGGGTGACCGTCCGACGGTGTCTGACCCCCGTTGTGTCCCCCCGCAGGGAGAGCCCGGCAAACAAGGTCCCTCCGGCTCCCCCGGTGAGCGCGGCCCCCCCGGCCCCATGGGCCCCCCCGGCCTGGCTGGACCCCCCGGAGAAGCCGGACGTGAGGTGAGCGCCCGTGGCCACCATCGGGGCTGGAGGCACGGAGCCTCGTGCTGAGGATGTGCTGATGGGCACTGCCCGTGGGGGGCTGTGAGACCCCCTCCCGTGAGCCCCCCACCCCTAACGAGGGTCTCTGCTCCCCGTAGGGCGCTCCCGGTGCTGAAGGTGCCCCTGGCCGTGACGGTGCTGCTGGTCCCAAGGTGAGTGGGGTCTGATGGGGGGGCGGGAGGGCTGATGGGGTTGTGCTGGCCCACACTGACCTCTCCTCTTCCTCCTCTTCCTCCTCCTCGCAGGGCGATCGTGGTGAGACCGGCCCCGCCGGCCCCCCTGGTGCTCCTGGCGCCCCCGGTGCCCCCGGCCCTGTCGGTCCTGCTGGCAAGAATGGAGATCGCGGTGAGACCGTAAGTGATGCTCTGCCCAGAGCCCCCTGGCACCCCCCGGCCCGGGGACACCCAGAAAGGACCCAGCTCTGGGGCCTGGCCCCGGGCTCAGCTCCTGCTGCTGCACGCAGCTTCCCCAGGAAGCCAGAGGTGCCAGCACCCTGCAAAGGGTGATGGCAGAGGTGCCACCGCCCCCTCGGGGCTCCCTGAGCATCTCAGGGTGGTTCTGCCTCAAGCCAGCAGCAGGAGGTGCAGGATGCTCTAACCTGTCCCCTTCTCTCTTGTCCCAGGGTCCCCAAGGTCCCGCTGGCCCCCCTGGTCCTGCTGGTGCTCGTGGTCCTGCTGTAAGTGATGCTCTGCTCTGTCCTCCTCGGTGCCTCTGTGTCCCCACAGGCGTGGGGACAGTGACTGGCCGGGACCCCACTCAACTGATCTTCTTCCTCCTCCTCCTCCTCCTGCAGGGTCCCCAAGGTCCCCGTGGTGACAAAGGTGAAACTGGTGAACAGGGTGACAGAGGCATGAAGGGTCACAGAGGCTTCTCCGGTCTCCAGGGCCCACCTGGTCCTCCCGTAAGTCCCACGGGGTGACGGCAGCTCTGCCGCACGTCCTGGAGGCAGCGCGAGCTGCTGGTGTCACCTCTGATGTCGCCTCTTCTTCTTCCTCCTCGACTGTCACAGGGCTCTCCTGGTGAACAAGGTCCTTCTGGTGCTTCTGGTCCCGCCGGTCCTCGAGTGAGTCCCGGGATGAGCTGGGACATCCGGCCACAGTGGGGGTGGGGGCCCCCACGGCCAGCAGGGATTCCCTGCGGGGTCTTGGGTCGGGGCTGGAGGCTCTGCCGGGGCCGCACGGCCGCGCTCATGATTTCCTCCCGTCCCGCAGGGTCCTCCTGGCTCCGCTGGTGCTGCTGGCAAGGATGGTCTGAACGGGCTGCCCGGCCCCATCGGCCCCCCCGGCCCCCGCGGCCGCACCGGCGACGTCGGTCCAGTCGTACGTCCCGACCCAACCCTCCTGGAGCCTCTCGCTTTCAGCGCCCGCTCCTCCGTCACCATCCTCCTCCTCTCCTCCCACAGGGTCCCCCCGGCCCCCCCGGGCCCCCCGGTCCTCCCGGCCCTCCCAGCGGCGGCTTCGACTTCAGCTTCCTGCCCCAGCCGCCCCAGGAGAAGGCGCACGACGGCGGCCGCTACTACCGGGCCGATGACGCCAACGTGATGCGCGACCGTGACCTGGAGGTGGACACCACCCTCAAGAGCCTGAGCCAGCAGATCGAGAACATCCGCAGCCCCGAGGGCACCCGCAAGAACCCCGCCCGCACCTGCCGCGACCTGAAGATGTGCCACGGCGACTGGAAGAGCGGTCGGTGTCCCCCCGGTCCCCGCCGGCCCCTCGGGGCTGTCACACCGTCTCTGTCCCCTCTGCTGCTCCTCAGCTCTGTCCTTCTTCCACCTCCCGGTGCATCTGCACCACTCCTGGTCTGTCCTGTTTCTCCTGTCTGCCCTCCCCTCCATCCTCCCTGCTCTGTCCTTTTCTCGTTTGCTCCTCTTCTTCTTCCTCTTTTCCTGCTCCACGCTCTGCCCCCAGCTCCCTCCTTTGCCTTCCTCACCTCCCTCCTCATCTCCCATGGCTGCTCCTCACCTTCCTCCTTCCTCCCTTCATCCTCAACCTCTCCCATCTTTCATCTCCCAGTCCCCGTCCCTCACCCATCCCTCCATCCTCTGCTCCTCAGCTGCATTCTCCATCCCCTGGGGCTGTTCTTCACCCTAACCCTCATCCTTCATCCCTCCTGGCTCTTCCTCACCTGTTCCCTCCTGAATTCTCCTTGCCTCCATCCCTCCTGGCTGCTCCTCACCTGTTCCATCCCTCCTGGCTGCTCCTCACCTGTTCCATCCCTCCTGGCTGCTCCTCAGCTCCATTCTCCATCTCCTGGTGCTGTTCCTCACCTTCATCCTTCATCCCTGCTGCCTGTCCCTCTCTCCCATCCCCTTGGCTGTCCCTCCCCTGTTCCCTGCTGGCTGTCCCTCCCCTGTTCCCTCCTGGCTGTCCCTCCCCACCACCCTCCCTGCCCCTCTCCTGACCTGTCCCTGTCCCCTCAGGCGAGTACTGGATCGACCCCAACCAAGGCTGCAACCTGGACGCCATCAAGGTCTTCTGCAACCTGGAGACGGGCGAGACGTGCGTGTACCCGACACAGGCGTCCATCGCCCGCAAGAACTGGTACCTCAGCAAGAACCCCAAGGAGAAGAAACACGTCTGGTTCGGCGAGACCATGAGTGATGGCTTCCAGGTGGGCGTGGGGGCCACTGGAGGGGTGGAGGGGACGGGGAGCCCGGAGCAGCCCGGCGGTGACCGATGTCCCCTCGCGCAGTTCGAGTACGGCGGCGAGGGCTCCGACCCGGCTGACGTGGCCATCCAGCTGACCTTCCTGCGCCTCATGGCCACCGAGGCCGCTCAGAACGTCACCTACCACTGCAAGAACAGCGTGGCCTACATGGACCAAGCCAGCGGCAACCTGAAGAAGGCCCTGCTGCTGCAGGGCGCCAACGAGATCGAGATCCGCGCCGAGGGCAACAGCCGCTTCACCTACGGAGTCACCGAGGACGGCTGCACGGTGAGTGCTGGGGACAGCGGTGGGAGAGGGGACCTGCTGGGGACAGGGGGTGACTGTGGTGTCCCCACAGAGTCACACGGGTGCCTGGGGCAAGACAGTCATCGAGTACAAGACGACGAAGACCTCGCGCCTGCCCATCATCGATTTGGCTCCTATGGACGTCGGCGCTCCGGACCAGGAATTCGGCATCGACATCGGCCCCGTCTGCTTCTTGTAACCCCGGATGCCCCACGCGTGACAGGAGAGAGTAATAATAATAATAATGATAAAAATAATAATAAAAAAAAAAAAAAACAACAAAAAAAAAACCCGACAAAAAAAAAAAAAAAAAAAAAAAAAGGAAAAACTTTCACATGAACTTGAATTTGTGTCGGTTTCTATCCAGCGTCTCTAAAACAACTCTGGTTGTGTTGCCGCAAGAGAAAAACCTCAAAAACCCTCCCCAAAAAGAAAAAAGCATTCAACCCCCCCCCCAAAAAAATATTAAAAAAAAACAAATAAATGACTTTTTCAAACAAAATCACCAGGAAGTGGGTTCGCTTGCTTGCCCCCCCTCATTCCTCAGCCCCGGAGATGGCAAAGCTCAGCTCCCCAAAGGGTCCCCGGGACCCCCAGGCCCCCTCCCCGCCCGCCCCTTGGCTTCTTGCATCTCATTAGAATTTTAATTTTTGCTGCGAGGAAGATGTTGAACTCCTGGCTATAATTTGCTTTTTCTCCCTTGTTTTCCCTCTTTCTCTCCCCTCTCCTCCTTATTTTTTATTTGGATAATGCTGATTTTGAGTTCTCTCGATTTCCTTTTGTTCTGGTTGTTTTTTACCGTGGTTTTTTTTTCTGTTCTCTTTTGTTTTGTTCGTTGTTTGTTGTTCATTTTATTTTTATTCAGGCTGCAAAACCAATTCACTCCCAAGCCACGGAGCAGCTCCGGCCCTGCGCTGATGCCCCTGTCCGGATGGCTACCTCACCACTCTCGGGGTGTTTCATCGTTTTTTGAGTCTGAATTTTGGGGTTCTTTTTGTTTTTTAGCTTCGTTTGGAGCTTTTCAGCCGTGCCGGGACTTTCCTGCCAGGTTCAGAGCAAAGGTGCTAATTTCCCCCCCCCTCATGTTCCCCCCTTTTTTCTCTTTGGTTGCTCTGTTGTTCTCTTATTTTGGTTTTCCATTTGGAGGTTTCTTTCCCTCAGGATTTTTATCCTGGTTTTTGGGGGTTTTTTATTATTATTTTTAAATATTCTCTTTAATTTTGGCCCCGGAACACCCAACCCCGGGACCGCCTGGTGCTACAACCTCCAAAGAGGTCTCAGCTTGCTCTGCTTTAATCCCCCTCTACTTTATGCTTTATTTCCCTCCTGTTTTTTTTTTTGCTGCTCAGCTCCACTGGGGAATTTTCCAAAGGTGCTATTCCCCCCCTTACCCCCACCTCCGACACCCCACGAGCAAATCCCGCAAAGCAAGAGGCATCAAATTCCAAGGGGAAAAGGAATAAATCGATTTTCCAGGTCGAGCAGGTGGAACTTCAGCTCTGCTCTCATCTTCCAGCAGCTTTTTTCCATCCATCCATCCCTCCATCCATCCCTCCATCCATCCCTCCATCCATCCCTCCATCCCCACATCCTCCCCGGGCACGGAGGGCCATGAACCCACTCCCTTTGCTGGGCCCGGCTCCTGGCAGATGCTCCAGCTTTTCCCCGGGTTTTGTACCTACTTTGTATGATGTATTATAATAATAACTAATTAATTAAGTAATTAATAATTTTAAAGTGGTTTGGGGTTTTTTTCTTCTTTTCTTTTTTTTTTTTTTTTTTTCGAAAATGGATATTATTTTTTTTTTCTTCTGACTGCTGAAATAAAGGCATGTGAAATGATCCAACCAACCTCGGGCTGCTCTGTGCTGCTCTCGGGGGGCTCGGGGGGGGTCTTGGCTGGGCGATGTTGGGAATTCCTCCTCCCTGATCCAGCTCTCGTCCTGGCCGATCCCGCTCTGCTCCCGGCGAGTTCTGTGCTCCGCTCCTTGCCCGTCCTCCCTCCTCTCCTCCTCCTCCGCCTCCTCCTCCTCCTCCTGCTGTCCCAGCCCCCCCATCCCGGGATGAAGGGGGGAGGAAGGAAGGGGAGGGGGTTGGGATGGGCTGGGGGCGCAGGAACCCCCAAAAGGAGAGGTCTGGGGGGGGGGGGTCTGTGTCCCCAAATGGGGAGGGGGGCTGGAGGGGAGGAAGGGCTGGGGACACTGGGGAGGCGGGGGGGGCTCAGCTCAGAGCGACCCCCGGAAGGGACAGCTGGGGAGGGGGGTGGGCACAATGAGACGCCCCAAAATTGGGGCAGAGGGGTGAGGGGCTAGCCCGGTGTGGGGGTGCCCGGGGGGGGCTGTGCCCAGTCTGTGCCCCCTCCCCACGGCGGGGGGCGCGCAGGGACCCCCGGGGCCCGCAGTGCCGGCCCTGTCCCGCTCCATCAATGGCTCCCCTTGTTCTGCGGGGGCCCCGCGCTTCCCTCTCCCCCACCTGGCGCCGCCCCGGCCGGGGGGGCTCTCAAAGAGCCTCTTTCTTCCGCGGGGCTGGGCCGGGGGCACCCCCCGGGGGCGGGGAGGGGTCCGGCCGGCTCCGAGCGGAGCTCGCGGAGCCTTCGGGGGCTCTGGTGGGATCCAGGCGGGCACGGACACCCAGGTGAGCTGCGGGGATTTGGGGGGGGGGGCACCGCGGGGCTCTGGGAGGGTGTCCCCCCCCTTTGTCCCCCCCTTTTCCCAGTCCCCAGCCCCATCCCGCTCCCCTGTCCCCCCACGGGGCCGGCCGGGGGGGGGTCACTCGGAGTCACCCCAGCCCTTTTGGGGGGTTGCGAGTTTTGATGGGGGGGCCGTGGCTGAGCACCCCCAAACCTACCCCGTAAATAAAGCAGATGAGCCTCATTTCATCACTGAAGACTCAATTTATGCACCAAAATTCACCCTAAAGCGGGGACACCCCCAAATTCTCCGGACAGAGCCCAGCCGGACCCACAACTCCTCCTCCTCCTCCACCCTGCCGGGGTTTTGTCCCCCCCAGAACCCCCCCCGGACACTCCGTCCCCAGCGCTGGCGGTGTCCCCGCGTCGCGGGTGTCCCCTCAGGGCGGGAGCAGCGGGGCTCGGGCCCCTTGGCGAGCGCTGCCCATGGGGTCGGTGCGCTGGCCCGTGCGGATGTTGAACATGGGCAGCGTGGAGAGCGGCCGGGGCACGTCCCGCCTGCCGGCCATGAGCCGCAGCTCCCGCGTGTCGCCCAGGATGGAGCTGTGATGGACCAGCTGGATGCTGCGGGGACAGCGTGGGATGGAGCCCGGGCTGCCAGCAGCGCCCCCCCCCCCTTAGGAACCCCTTTTTGGGGTCTCTGTCCCGTCAGTGGGGCCAGCGCAGCTGGTGTTTTAGGTGTGCACCCCAAAATTGGGATCTTCACCTCAAAATGAGGGTCTGCACCCTGTCAGTGGGGTCTGCTCCCCATCACGGGACTCTGCTCACCCTTCAGCGGGGTCTGAATGAATTTATTGGGGTCTGCACCCCAAAAGTGAGGGCCGAACCCCATCACTGGGGTCTGTGTGTCGTTTCTGGGGTCTGCCCCTCATCTTTGGGGTCTCATCCCTGCCTGGGGTCCCTCAGAGGCTGTCACAGAAGCGAAGCAGCTCTTTGAGCCCCACCCCGTGTCTGAGAGGGGTTTTGGGGGGCACCGAGGGGTGGGGAGGGCAGGAGGGGGCTGGAGGGGCCCCTTTGGGGTGGGGGGACCTTTAGGCTCCATGGCACCCCCGAAGAGTTGATTGTCCCCCCTCCCTGTCCCCTTTTCCTGTCCAGCCCGGTCCCCACGCTTGGCTGGAAGAAACCCCCCAAAGCAGCCCCCCCAAAAGCAGCCCCCCCCCAAAAGCAGCCCCCCAGAATCCCCACAGCTCAGCCAGGACTCACTCAGACGTCTGCAAGTCCCGTTTTTCCCTACAAAACAGAAGAAAAAGGGAAAACCCCCATAATTATGGTGAGAAGGGCTCTGACCACCCCCGGGCTGTGCCGGGGTCACAAGGGTCGGGGAAGGGACACCCGGGGCGGGGTCCCCGTGGCCTGGCAGGGTGGGGTGACCCCCGACTCACACTCCCTCCCTGCGGCAGCACATGAGGTGGCCCAGGAGCAGGCACAGCAGCGCGGCCACCGCCAGCGGCACCAGCAGCGTCACCAGGAAGGCGGGCAGCAGCTCCCGGGGGGGGGCCTCGCTGGGGGGCTCAAAACCGCCCCCCTCCTCCAGCACCCCCGGCCCCCACTGCGGCCCCGGTGGGGTGGGGCTGGGACCCACCTGCAGCTGCGGGGGAGGGGGGTTAGGAGGGGCTGGGGGGGGTCTGGGGACATGGGGGGACATGGGGGACACGGGGGACAAAGGGGACACGGGGGGACAAGGGCGAGACACAGGGGACACGGGTGGGACACAGAGGGACACGGGTGGGACACAGGGGACATGGGCGGGACACTGGGGACACAGAGGGACATGGGGGACACGGGGGACACGGGGGACCTGGGGGAACACGGGGGACAAAGGGGACACGGGGGGACAAGGGCGGGACACAGGGGACACAGGGGGACACAGAGGGACACGGGGGACACGGGGGAACAGGGGGACGTGAGGGAACACGGGGAAACACAGGGGGACATGGGGGACATGGGGGACACGGGTGGGACACGGGGGGACACAGGGGGACACAGAGGGACACGGGGGAAAAGGGGGACATGAGGGAACACGGGGGAACACGGGGGACACGGGGGAACACGGCAGGGACACGGGGGGACACGGGGATCTCACCAGGGTGAGGTTGCACCAGCGGATGGCGAAGTGGGGGGCAAAGGTGTCGTAGCAGGAGGCCAGGGGACGCTGGCCGCGGTGACAGCGGGCGCGGCTCTGCGGGGACACGGCCGAGGCCAGGCACGGCGAGAAGGGGCTGTGGGAGCCCACCTGGACATACACCCTGACCAGCAGGGCACCCCAAAACCCCCCACGGTCAGAAGGGGCTGTGGGAGCCCACCTGGACATGCACCCTGACCAGCAGGGCACCCCAAAACCCCCCACGGTCAGAAGGGGCTGTGGGAGCCCACCTGGACGTGCACCCTGAACAGCAGGGCACCCCAAAACCCCCCACGGTCAGAAGGGGCTGTGGGAGCCCACCTGCGGGGCGGTAACCCCAAACCCGGCACGGTGAGAACACCCGGCAAATTCACCTCCCACCACCCCAAAACGCCCTCAGGGGGACCGAGGACGTCCCCAGGACCCCCCCGGCCCTGCCCGTACCCCTCTTTGCGGCCCTCGATGGGCAGCGGGACGCGGCCGCCGCGGTCCAGGGCGGAGGTGACATTGACCAGGTGCAGGTCCCCGCGCTCCCAGAGCCCCTCCGTGGCCTGCAGGAACATCTCCCGCGCCGCCTCCGGCAGCAGCTCCTCCACGTCCCTGTTCCCCACCAGGAACTCGGCCTGGAACGGCGCGTCCCCACCTGCAGGGACGGGGGACACCGGTGGGGACGAGCCCTGCGGGTCGGGGGCGGCGCTTTGGGGGGGCTCGGGCCGTACCTGGGGCGGGGGTGACGCCGATGACGAGGCGCTGGGACGCGGTGGCGAAGGTGCGGCGGTTGTAGGCCAGCACCTGAGGGGACAGAGGGGACACCTGGGGTGGGCCAGCTGCACTCATGGCTCACCCCAAGGGCCGTGGGGCCGTACCTGGATGCCGTGGGTGCCCAGCTCTCACCTGGATGCCATGGGTGCCCAGCTCTCACCTGGATGCTGTGGGTGCCCAGCTCTCACCTGGATGCTGTGGGTGCCCAGCTCGTACCTGGATGCCGTGGGTGCCCTGCTCTCACCTGGATGCTGTGGGTGCCCGGCTCTCACCTGGATGCTGTGGGTGCCCAGCTCTCACCTGGATGCCGTGGGTGCCCAGCTCTCACCTGGATGCTGTGGGTGCCCAGCTGGTACCTGGATGCTGTGGGTGCCCGGCTCTCACCTGGATGCTGTGGGTGCCCAGCTCTCACCTGGATGCTGTGGGTGCCCAGCTGGTACCTGGATGCTGTGGGTGCCCTGCTCTCACCTGGATGCCGTGGGTGCCCTGCTCTCACCTGGATGCCGTGGGTGCCCAGCTCTCACCTGGATGCCGTGGGTGCCCAGCTCTCACCTGGATGCCGTGGGTGCCCTGCTCTCACCTGGATGCCGTGGGTGCCCTGCTCTCACCTGGATGCCGTGGGCGCCCTGCTCTCACCTGGATGCTGTGGGTGCCCTGCTCTCACCTGGATGCTGTGGGTGCCCTGCTCTCACCTGGATGCTGTGGGTGCCCAGCTCCGGGGCCAGCGGGCAGCCGTACAGGAAGCCGGGCTGGCTGGGGCCCCGCTGGGCCAGGCGCAGCCACCGTGGCAGGTCCGGGTGTCCCCACAGGTGGGCACGGAAGGTCACCGGGGCTGTGGGGACATGGGGGGTGGGCAGGGGCACTGCCAGCTGTGCCCCCCGCCCCGTCCAGCTGGTCCCCATGAAGGGATCGTCCCTGGGGGTGATCATCCCCCCTCACGGGGGACCCCAAGGTGGTGGGGTGGCACTGGGGGAGCCCCAAACAGGATGGATGGACAGACAGACAGACGGCCCAGCTGGGGTGATCCTGGACAGGACCATTGGCCAGTGTCCCCCCCCTTTTACCATCCCCAGCCCCCCGGCCTGGCCCTCACCATCGTCATCCTCGCTGCCACTGAAGGCCTCCAGGAAGGGCTCCCTCTCCAGCTCGTGGACGAAGATGGCTCCGGTCTCGGCGGAGACGCGGAGCTCGGGGAGGACGTGGTGGTCGGGGACAGTGGCCAGGGACACCCCCAGGGCCAGGGCTGTGGCCAAACACGGGGCTGGAGCCAGGACTGGCACCGTGGCCCCTCCCTGCCTCAGTTTCCCCAGTGCCCACAGACCCCTGGCACTCTCAGAGGGGTAGGAAGGTGTCCCTGCAGTGCCAGGTGTCCCCAGGCAGAGCGGGAGGATGTTTGGGGGGGGGGATGGAGATAGGGACAGAACGGGATCAAGGCTGGAACAGGGAAGGGGACAGGATAAGATGGGGACAAGGACAGGATGGGGACAAGGGCAGGATGGCCCCAGCACTTCCCTGGCCCTGGCTGTCACACCGAGTCCCACTCATTGTCCCCTGCCGTGCCCCAGACCCCGTGGCACCCGGGACAGGGTGGCTTTTTTTAGCTCTGGCACGTCCCAGCCCCGTCCCCCCCACTGCCCTCCCCTCCCTGCACCCCCCGTGTCCCCCCCACTTTGGGGTCCCACTCCCCTCGGCCCCCCAGGCCCGGCCGTGTCCCCCGGGGGGTGACAGGGCTGTCACTCGCCTGCCAGCACCCAGAGCCGGAGCAGCTCGGGGCCCTCCATGTTCCCGGCGCCGGGAGCGGGGCCAGCGCTGATTGACGGAGGCAGCGGGGCCGGGGGGGCCCTCGGGGGGGTCCCACAGGGGACACCCCTCCCATGCCACCTCCTGTCACCAAGGCACGGCGCTCTGGGGCTGCCCAGGGGCTCCCGTGTGCCCAGGAGGGGCCCCGAGGTGTCCCCAGGGCGAGCTTGTCCCGGTGCCCCCACTCGGGGGTAGCGGGGGGGGACACTTGGGGACACCTGGGGACAGGCGAGACCCCCCCCGGCATGGCCACCAGCGAGACGGGAACACGCGTGTGTGCTGCGTGGGGACGGTGACACGAGCGCTGTCGCGGGGGTGGCAGTGACAGGGACCTGGGGAGGGGGAGGGGAGGGGGTGGTCGTGTGGGGGCCGCCCCCCCGTGTCGCGTCACGCCTCGTCACGCACAAAGGGCCGGAGGTGCCTCGGGTGACACGGGGAGGGGACAGTCACACATCTGCAGGGTCCTGCTGCCTGTGCGCCTCCCCCACTGGGGACCAGGGGGGTCCCCTGTCACCCCCTCCCCGAGCAGGGACCCCAACAGTGCCACGGGAGCCGGGTCTGTCCCCCTCGCCCTCAGGAACGCAGTGGGAAGAGAAAAAAATGCAAATAATCCTCCCAAAATATCCTCCGGCCGTGCAGAAAGGGGGGGCCGCACTGTCCCCACCGGTCCGGGCCCTTGTCACAGTGTCCCCTCCTGCCACCACTGCCAGGGGATGTGCTGCACCCCCGGAGGGGTTGAGGGGGACATCGGGGTCCTGTGGGGACACCGGGGCCGGGGGGGACAAGTGGGTAAAACCGAGGGGACACAGGGACAGGAGCGGGGACACGGGGACAGAGCCAGAAGGGGCACAGGGACAGGAGGGGGGACAGGGGTACAAACTGGGGGGACACGGGGATAACGCGGGGAGGGGGTGTGGGTACAAACCTGGGGGGGGGACATAGGGACAGGATGGGGGGACATGGGGACAAACCCGGGGGGATGATGTGGGGACAGGCTGGGGGGGTGGGTACAAATCTGGGGGCTGCAGGGACGAGACTGAGGGGACACGGGGACAGAGCTGCGGGAGAGATGGGGACAGAACGGGGGACGGGGGGGGACAACAAGGGGACAGAGCTGGGGGAACACACCGGGACAGATCTGGGGAGAAGGACGTGGGGACAGAACCGGAGGGGGACGTGGGGACGGAACCGGGGGGGGGGGCCACGCGGGGACAGAAGCGGGGGACACGCGGGGACAGAGCCGGGGGGTGGCACCCGCGGCCGAGCCCACACTGCACAGCGCGGCTGCCGGGGGGGCCCCGCCGCAGGGAGGGGACCCCGGTGCGGGCGCGGGGACGGGAGCGCAGGGTGCCCATGGCCGGGCTGCGGCGGCGGCGGCGGCGCTGAGGCCGAAGCGCGGCTGAGGAAGAGGAAGAGCGAGCGCTGCTCAGACCCAGAGGGCTCTGCGGGCAGCGGGGCGGGCAGAGCGCGGCGGCGGCGGCGGCGGCGGCGGCTCCTCTCCCGCCGGGGACGGGGCGCGGCGGCGGCTCGCCCCTCCGGTAAGGCGACGGTGCGGGGATGGGGCGCGGGTACGGGGGTGCGGGGATGAGGATACGAAGATGGGGGTGCGGGAATGGGGGTGCGAGGGGCGCTGCCCGCCCGGTACCGAGGCCGCCCTTTGTTTGCCCGCACAGCGCGGGGAGGGGACAAAACCCCCATCCCGGTACAACCGGCGCTCCGGGATGAATGGAGCGGGGTGGGCGCCGTGCGGTGCGGGCGCTGCCCCCGGGATCGGTCGCCCCCCCCCCCCCGCCCCGGGTCCCTCCTCTGGCCGGTGGCACCTGCGCCCCGGGCGGCCCCGGTACGGCGGGGGGGGCGAGGGGGAGGGACGGGGACGGAGGGGCGTGAGTGACACCGAGCGGTGCTGGGGCCGCGGGGCTGGTCCCCGGGGTCTGCCGGCGGGTTTGGGGGTGTCTGGAAGGGTGCACTGAGCTGGAAGGCAGCTGGGAACAGGGGAAGGAGAGAGCAGGGAGAGGCGGCCTCGGGGGCAGCTCAGGCCGTGTCCCCTCATGTCCCCTCATTGTGTCCCCTTGTGTCCCCTCACCACCTCCCCACCCCATCTCCCCTTGTTTCCCTTCATGTTCCCTCACGTCCCCTTGTCTTCCCTCACCAGCTTCCTGTCTTCCCTATTACCTCCCCTCATGTCCCCTCATGTCCTCTTGCCATCTCCCCTCATGCCCCGTCCATCATCTCCCCTCGTTTCCCCTCATTGTCTCTCCTCATTGTGTCCTCTTTTGTCCCCTCATCATCTCCCCGTGTCATCTCCTCTCGTCATCTCTCCTTGTCTCCCCTCGCATCCCTTCACCACGTCCCCTGCCGTCTCCTTGTGTCCCCTCACCACCTGCCCCAGCTCCCCTTTCACCTCCCCTGCCGTCCCCGGCTGTCCCCGCTGTCCCC
>JAYDZK010000112.1:657438-669864 GCA_034509185.1 Euphonia xanthogaster | reverse complement strand
GGCGGCTCGGCAGCGCCCTCCGCTCCCACCGGCCCCAACACCGGCCCGGCCCCGACCCCGGCCCGGCCCGGCCCGGCGGGAGGCGACCGGGGGCGATCAGGATGCCCCAGGAGCGTGGGTGAGTGGGGAGGGGGGGATTGGGCAGGGCGTCACCCCGGGACAGCGGCCCCGGTACAGACCCGGTACAACCCCCGGTACAGCCCCGGTAATGCCACAGCCCCAGTACAGCCCCGGTAATGCCATAGCCCCGGTACAGCCCCGGTACAGCCCGGTAATGCCACAGACCCGGTACAGCCCTGGTAATGCCACAGCCCCGGTACATCCCGGTGGCTCCCCTCCCCCGGGACAGCCCCATCCTCTCGGTTCGATATTCCCGGTCCAGACTCATTCCCGGTCCGGCATTCCCGCTCCAGCCCCACCCCGGGGACACCATTCCCGGTCCAGCCCCCCCCGCCGGTACCGGCCCCTCCCGGGGCTGGTCTCCCCCCCGCTCCCGATGCTGCCGAAACCCGAGGAGCCCCCGCCCCCCCCGAGACTCCCCGAGCACCGGAGGGTGGGGGGATTTAACCCCTTCCCGGCCGCTCTGCAGTGGGGGTCCCCAGCCCCCCGTCCCGCGGGACACGAGAGGGAGGCATAGAGGGACTGGTCCCTCCTCCTCAGTGTCCCCTCTGTCCCCAGCCCTGTCCCACCATGTCGGTCTCCAAGCTGCAGGACACGGACGAGGTTTTTGGTGAGTTCCTGAGGGGGGGCCTGGGGTGCAGAACCCCCCGAGGGGCGCAGAGCCACCCGTGGGTCCCCACCCACCCTCAGTGTCCTCCCGTGTCTGGGCTTGGGGACAGTGTGTGCTTGGGGACACGGGGATATGCGTGGGGAAGGGGACATGGGGGCACACATGGGGATGTGGGGGTGACAAAGACATGGGGACACATCCAGGGCACACAGGAATGGGGATCAGGGGGGCACAGGGATGTGCAGGGGGTGACAGGGACCTGGGGACACAGCAGGGACATGGCCCAGAGCCACCCCTCGGGGTTGGAGTGCAGGGCTCAGAGCAGGGTGGGGATATTGGGGAGATCCCAGTGGGACCTGGGCAAAGTGTGTCCCCCCTGGGTGACAGGGACACTCTGTCCTCAGGGTCACCCACTCCTCTGTCCCCATGCTGGGCCATCTCTTTGAACACTTGTCTCTGTCCCCCTGTCCCCTGTCCCGCCCCACTGGGGTGCCCCATCCTTGTCCCCAATGCTCCCCTCTCCTTGTGCTCCCTCCTGTCTTCCTGGGACCACGCACCTGCCCTTTGACTCTCCTGCCCTGTCCCTGTCCCCATCCCTGTCCCTGTCCCTCTGTCCCCTCTCTGCTGGGCTGGCCTTCCCTGTCTGTGCACCTGCCTCCAATGCTTTCCTGTCCCTTTCTCCCTGCTCATCCCTCCCTCCATCTCCCATCCATCATCCATCCATCCATCCATCCATCATCCATCCATCCATCCATGATTTCATCCCTCTATCCATCCATCCGTCCATCCATCCATTCATCCATCCATCCATCCATCCATCCATCCATCCATCCATCCATCCGTCCATCCATCCATCCCTCCATCCATCCATCCCCATCCATCCATCCATCATCCATCCATCCATCCATCATCCATCCATCCATCCATCCATCATCCATCCATCCATCCATCCATCCCTCCTCGTCCATCCCTCTGTCCACCCCCGCATTCCCGCTCTCTCCCATCCCACGCCATCCTGCTGTCCGTGTGTCCGTCCGCCTCTCTGTGCCCCGGTGTCTCTTTCACTGCCAGATTTTACCGCTGTGGTTCCAGAGACGCCGCGCTTGGACAGCAGCCTGCACAAGGCCCGCGCCCGGCTCCTGGCCCGCGGCCGCCGCCAGCGGCCCTCGCGCTCCCGCCTGCGCGACAGCGCCAGCTCCACCGAGGGCGACGAGGGGCCCGAGGCCGCGGTGAGACGGGGACAGCGGGGCACGGGGACTGGGGACAGCGGGGCTGGGGACACCAGGGATGGGGGGGCACGGGGACTGGGGACAGCGGGGATGGACTCAGGGGACACCGGGGCTGGGGACACCGGGGCTGGGGGGGCACAGGGACTGGGGACACTGGGGCTGGGGGGGCACAGGGATTGGGGACACTGGTGCTGGGGGGGCACAAGGACTGGGGACACCGGGGCTGGGGGGCACAGGGATTAGGGACACCAGGGACAGGCCTGGAGGGCACCGTGGACACCAAAGATGGTCTTGGGGGATGCCAGGGCTGGGTTGTCACAGGGACTGGGGACACCAGGGACAGAGTCGTGGGGCACTGAGGGCTGGGGGGGTCACAGAGACTGGGGACACCAGGGATGGACTCAGGGGACACCGGGGCTGGGGGTGTCACAGGGATTGGGGACACCAGGGACCCCAGGGACAGGCCTGGGGGGCACTGTGGGCACCAAGGATGGGTTGGGGGACAACCCCGGGGGGCTGCAGGGCTCTGACCCCCTGCCCATGCCCCCGCAGGGCACTGAGGGCGAGGGCAGCCCCCCGGCCCCCTCGCCCTTCTCCCGCACCGATGGCTTCTCCTTCGAGCCGGGGGTGGCACGGCCGGGCCTGGGGGACCCTCCGGCACCCACGCCCCCCCTCAGCCGCTACCGGCCCCTCACCAACACCCCGTCCCAGGAGGGACTCTCGGGCCCCCCCGCGCCCCAGTCCTGCCCCAGCTCCGACAGCTCCCCCGGCTTCGCCCGCCGTGACCCCCGGCCCCGGCAGCACAGCGAAGGTGAGACCCCCCCCGAGCCCCTGGGGACGCCTGGGGGGGACAGCGGGTGACAGCCCGGTGCCACCCCTGCAGATGACAGCCGGGACATGAGCCCCCCCTCGCCCGCCAGCCCGACCGTGGGGCTCGATAAGAAAACGCGGAGGAAGTTCTTGGATTTGGGGTGAGAGGGACGGGGAGGGGACGGAGGGAGGGAGAGGGGTAGAGGACTGGGGGGATGGAAGGGGGATGGATGGATGGATGGATGGATGGATGGATGGATGGATGGATGGACGGACAGATGGACAGAGGGGATCCTGGTGCCCCAGCCATCGGGTCACCACCTCTGTCCCCAGGGTGACCCTGCGCCGGGCATCCTCTGGGAAGAGCCGCAAGGAGAAGAGCGGCAACCGCCTGTCCATGGGCAGCAGGTGAGGGACTGCCCCGGGACAGGGGGACGGCCTGGGGACAGCCTGGGGACACCTCCTGACACTGCTCTGTCCCCAGGGAGGCAGCGGAGGGGCCCGGCCGCCCCTCGGGGTCCCCGTTCCTGCCCTTCTCCTGGTTCTCGGACAGCGCCAGGGGCTGGGGCTCGCCCGGCCCCGCGTCCCCCGCGGGCTCCCCCCGGCACGAGGGGCTCAGCCCCACCAAATCCGCCTCGCAGGTGAGCCCCGGCCCTGGGCACGGGCCTGGGGACCCCATGGGCTCTAAGAGAGGAGGTGACACCAGCTCTGGGGACAGGGGACAAAGCCCAATAGGGTCAGGTAACAATAGGGAGAGGACTCGAAGCCCCACGGGATCAGGGGGGCTTTGTGGGGGTGTCAAAGCCCTGCAGAGTCAGGACAGGTATTGGGGGTGTCCAAAGCCCTTAGGGTCGGGGTGGCTTTAGGGGAATCAACGCTCTGAGGGGTCTGGCAGCCAACTGGGGGGCTGCAGGGGGTGGCTGGGGGCTGTGGGGTGTCTCTGGTTGTCACTGGGTGGCTCTGGAGGTCACTGGGGGCTGTGAGGTGGCTCTGGGGGTCACTGGGGGCTGTGAGGTGGCTCTGGGGGTCGCTGTGGGTCCAGCCCTGCCCCTCCCGCTGCCCCAGGACTCCGAGCTGAGCGAGGATTCGCCGCCGTCCAGCGCCAGCCCCCGCCTGCCCGGCGCCCCCAAGTGCTCGTACCCCTACCACACCCTGTCCCAGTCCTCGGACGAGGTGAGAGCGGCGCGGGGGGCGCGGGGCCGGGGCTGTCCCCCCCCTCAAGGTGGCCCCGGGGACCCCCGGCTGACCCCTGTGCGCAGCTGCTGGAGGAGCCGGCGGGCGCGGCCGCGGGCTGGACGTGCGGCCAGGTGGGGCAGTGGCTGCAGAGCCTGGGCATGGAGCGCTACGTGCGGGAATTCGCGGAGCGCGGCGTGGACGGGCCCCGCCTGCTGCTCCTCGACGGGGCCAAGCTCAAGGTGCGGGGCCGGGGGGGCGCCAGGGGCTCCAAAAGATGGAGGGTGAGAGGCTCTGGGTGCTCCAGGGGGGACTCCGTGGGGCAGGAAGGGCTGGGAGGGTTCAGGGCACCCCAGTTCTGTGGGGCAGGAAGGGCTGGGATGGGTCGGGGTGCCCCAGTTCCGTGGGGCAGGAAGGGCTGGGATGGGTCGGGGTACCCCAATTCCGTGGGGCAGGAAGGGCTGGGATGGGTCGGGGTACCCCAAAGGGGGTTTCCATGGGTATCCAAACCCCGTTGTCCGAGCTGGCCGCTCCATGGGTTGGGAAGCCCCAGGTACCCCAAGGGAGGATCCCGAGGGAGGGATGGGCGGTTCTGGGAACCCCAAGGAGCCGCTGTGCGGCGAGGGTCCCGGGGGGCAGGGGGCGCGGGGGTGTCCGTGCCCAGCCCGCGGTGCCGCAGGCGCTGGGCGTGGGCAGCTCCCAGGACCGCGCGGTGCTCAAGCGGCGGCTGAAGGAGCTGAGCCTGGCGGCCGAGCGGGAGCGCAAGGCCCGGGAGAAGGCGGACAAGCAGCGGGACAAGCAGAAGAAGAAGGACCAGGAGCAGCGGCGGAGCTGAAAACCGGAGGGGTCCCGCACCCCCTCCCCACCCACAGCCCCACGGGACACACCCCGGGGACACGGGGCACGGCCAAGGGACAGCGGCTCCAGCCGCCCCCTCCCCGCCCGGATGCAGAGGGCACTTGGGACACCCCCAGCCCATCCTGCCACCCCCACCTGTCACCACCCCCGAGGGGTCCCAGCCCCCTCCCCACCCCGTACCCCTGGCACAGGAGGGGACAGGGCGTGACCTGACCCCCTCCACACACGGGCACCCCCAAATCGGGGGCAGGGAGTGAACCCCGCCCCCCCACAGCCCCAAACGCGGCCCCCCCGAGGCCATCCCAGGAAATAAAAGGGTATCAAGGGCCAGTGCAAACCGGAGTGACCAGTGTCACCTGACTGGGGGGCACAGAGCAGGTCCCCAGGCCCCGTGTCCCCAAGTGCCACCCCGGGACTGAAGCCTCAGCCCCCTCCCAAGGCTGGAGGGGGTAAACTGAGGCACCAGGACCCCAAACGACCACAGGGGTTCAGTTAACATCCAATTTATTGACAGTGGGGAGGGGTCTGGGGGGTTAGGGGGGAAATTGGGGAATGGGAGGAGGGGGTTGAACAGGTCACAGCAAGTGGGGGGGTGGGGACAGCTCAGTAGTGCAATAACAGGAGGGGAGCAGGGACAGGAACATGGGGAAGGAGGGAGGGAGGGGGGCTCAGGTCCCCCCACCCCATCAGGGCCATGGGTGCAGGGAAGTGCTACTGGTCCTACTGGGATAGGACCAGTCCCTTGCTGGGATGGGGGCACCCCTGGGGCGGGTGGGAACTTCGGGGGGCAGTGAGGGAACAACAGGCACAGCAAAACCCCCCCAGCTCCGTCCCTAAGTGCCACCAAGGCGGGGACACCAGGACACACCCACACCCCACACTTCCCAAAGAGCCCAAAGAACCGGGATGCCAAACACCCCCCCCGGGGCACTCGGGGACTCCTCGTGGGTGGGGCTGAGGGGTCCCGGTGCCCGGGGGGGAGGCCCGGGGGGGCTCAGGGCACGCGGTAGGTGGAGGTGTTCTTGGGCTCGGTGCTGGGCACGCACCAGTCCCCGGCCTCCTGGCTGGCCTGGTAGTGCCGCCACGCCGACTTGTTGTACACGGGCAGCCGCTCCACCGAGTCCGTGGACAGCGCCTGAGGGGCACAGGGGGCTCAGCGAGGGTCCCGAGCGCCCCCCCGGGGCGGGCCTGGGGACAGGCACCCACCTTCAGGTAGATGACAGCGTCGGTGCCGAAGCCCTCCATGGAGAAGAGCTGCAGGTCTCCCTGGAAGTACTTGGCGTAGAGGCGGGAGATGGGCAGCCCGTAGCCAAAGCCGGCCTGGGAGGGGGCAGGGAATTGGGGTGGGGGGTCCCCAGGGTTGGGGGAGCACCCCCAGGGCACCCCCGGCCTCCCCACAGTGCCCCAAGAAGCGCCAGGAGTGTCCCTGGCACTGCCAGTGGTCATGGTGGCACCGTCAAAGGGCCCCAGAATGGCCACAGGGGCACCCTGCCACCCCAAAGTGTCCCCAGGCCAGCCCAAAGTGTCCCACTGCCACCCCAAAGTGTCCCACTGCCACCATAAAGGGTCTCTCTGCCACCCCTAAGGTTCCCCAGATCACATCCAATCCTACCAAAGTGTCCTTGCGCCACTTCCAAGCACCCCCACGCCACCAAATGTCCCCATGCCAGCCTAAATGCTCCCAAAAGGTGCCAGGCCAAGCCCAAACCTCCCCGTGCCACTCCAGCCCACCCCAATCACCCCCAAAACACTCCCAGGCCACTCCAGCCACCCCTAAACCTCCCCTTGCCACCCCCAAACCTCCCCAAGCCACTCCAGCCCCTCTCAAATGCCCCCAAACCCCCTCAGCTGCAGCCCCCCCACCCCTGGGGGGTGGTCACGTACCAGGGGGGCCCCCCCAGAGCCCAGCTGGGGGGTGGGGGCTGTCGAGTACATGTAGCTGAAGAGCCGCTCGATCTTCCTCAGGGGCACCCCCATGCCCCTGTCACTCATCTGGGGACACCACAGCAGGTGACAACCCCGCTCCTGTCCCCCCTCCCCACACCCTCCCATCCCCCAGGACAGGGCAGGGGTCCCTCACCCGGATGGACAGGTCCCCACCCCCCCAGGACAGGGCAGGGGTCCCTCACCCAGATGGACAGGTCCCCACACCCCCCCCCCAGGACAGGGTAGGGGTCCCTCACCCGGATGGACAGGTCCCCACACCCCCCCCAGGACAGGGTAGGGGTCCCTCACCCAGATGGACAGGTCCCCACATCCCCCACAGGACAGGGTAGGGGTCCCTCACCCGCATGGACAGGTCCCCACACCCCCCCCAGGACAGGGCAGGGGTCCCTCACCCGCATGGACAGGTCCCCACGCCCCCCCAGGACAGGGCAGGGGTCCCTCACCCGGATGGACAGGTCCCCACGACCCCCCAGGACAGGGCAGGGGTCCCTCACCCGGATGGACAGGTCCTCCTGGCCCAGGGCCACCATCACCCTGATGGCCGGCAGCCGGGGGCTGTTCTCGTGGCTCTCCACCGTGGCTCTCATGGCATTCTGGGGACACAGAGCCCCAGGGGGGGTCAGAGGGTCCCCCACAGCCCCCCCCAGACCCCCCCAAAAGGGCTGGGCTACCTTGAAGAGCTCGAAGAGCATGTGGTACAGGTGGGACGGGACGTAGACGATGCTCACGGGCTGCTCCGAGTTGCAGGCTGGGGTGGAGGGGACACTGGGATTGGTGGGGACAATCCTGACCCTAAACCTGCCCCAGCCCTAAATGGGTCACCCGAAAACCTCCCCCACCCCAGGGACCCCCAAACCTAGATAAGCCAAGTATCCCCTGTCACAGGGACCCCAACCCTAAAGGAGCTGAGAACCCCCTGAAATGGGAACCCTCAACCCAGAACGAGCCACACAAAAATCCCCCTGGCCCAGGGTCCCCAACCCCAAAGGAGCCACCTGAGAACCCCCAACCCCAAAGGAGCCACCCACAATCGCCCTGCCTGGGCTCCTGCTGTCCCCTCAGCCCCCTGTCCCCTCACTGCCACTGTCCCCTCAGCCCTGCTGTCCCCTCAGCCCTGCTGTCCCCTCACCATTGACCTCCTCGATCTCCAGCTCAGGTGAGGCCATGTAGTATTTGTCACACAGCAGCTTGGCCATGTTGTAGGCGTCTGGAAAAGGGGAGGACGGAGGGCTCAGCACCCCCAGGACCAACAGGAGCAGCCTTTGGGGTCCCCCCACCCCCAAACATTCCCATTCCCACAGACCCAGGATGTTCCTGGGGTCTCCTGCAGTGACTGCACAGCTCAGGGGACAGTGTGGCTAAGGCCACCCCAAACCTGTGACACGAGTGGTGCCAGGGGGGGCTTTCAAGCAACCCCCACCCCCCTAAACTGCCCCCAGATGCCGTGGGGTGGGACCCCAGACCCCCCCAGACCCCACCAACCTCTCACCACGTTGGCCACGTTGCAGTGGGGGTCGATGCTCCCGATGTGCTTGGGGTGCGCGGGGTTGGTGCTGCCATCAAAGAGCAGGGCTGGGGAGGGGACAACGAGCTGGGGGCACGCCAGGGACACCTGGGGACACCCCCAGAGCACCCGGGGGCTGTGGGGGGAAACATCTGACACCAGGGAGATGCCCAAGACAGGATCCCTGGGGTTGGTAGGGACCCTCAGGACAGACCCCTCGGGTTGGTAGGGACCCTCAGGGCAGGGAGAACCTTGGGGAGCTCCCTGGGGCTGGAAGGACCCTTGGGACAGGCCCCTGGGGTTGGTGGGGACCCCTGGGAGAAGCCCCTGGGGTTGGTGGGGACCCTCAGGACAGACCCCTGGGGACACTCAGGGGGTTCTGGGGACCCCCCAGGCCCCCCCAGCCCATCACTGTGCTGGTTGATGAGCATGCGGATGGAGATGCGGCTCAGGTAGAAGCGGTCCAGGAAGTACTGGATGTTCTGGTTGGACACGGGGTCGTCCCCGTACGTCTCCTTGTACTCGATCACCCCCTGAGCCATGGTGGGGACAACGTCATTGTGCCGGTTCCGGATTGTCACCAGCGCGTTGGTGAACCTGGGGACAGGGACAGCGCTGGGGACACCCGCTCCTGGCACAGCCCCAATCCAGGCCGGGATTCCCCAGGAGCTGGGCGTGCTGGAAAACCCGGAGCTGGCTCTGGAGGCACTGGAGTGGGGGCACTTTGGGGTGACCCCGGGTGACACCAGCACCGGTCAGGGAGGAGGTGACACCCCGGGAATGGGGACAAGGCCACGCTGTCACCTCCTGACTCACTGTCCCAGCGTGGCTTGATCCTCGGGGTCCCTGTCGTGGAATTCCATGATGTCCAGCAGGCTCTGCACGTACCTGGGGGGACACGGGCATCCCACAGCTGGCACCCCCAAACGGAGAGGACAGCCCAGGTGACACCACGCAGGGCTGGGGGCCAGCACACCTCAGCCCAGGCCCACACCCCAAAATCTGCTGAACCAGGGGTCACTGTCCCACAGCACTGCTGGCACTTGGGGACACCTGGGGACATGGCCCCTCTGATGGGGTTGGGGCTGTGATGGGGGGTGGCACGGCCGGACACCCTGGCATGGCCTGACCCCTTGGCACGGCCTGACCCCCTGGCACGGCCAGATCCTGTTGGCAGTGGCCCAGGACACTGGACAAACAACGTGTCACGTGGCGGCCAAGTGAAGGGTCACGCTGCTGGCACTACCACGGGGACATGGCACTTAAAGGGACACTCAGACCCACTCAGGACAGGGACATCCTGTGGCCCGGCCTCTTCAGGGAGTAGGTGGCACTGGTGTCCCCCCTGCTGACTGGGGACACCCCTCTGGCACACGATTGTCCCCAAAAGACCTGCAGCCCATGTCACCCAAGGAGTGGCACCAGCTGGGGAGTGCCCTGCCTGTCACCCCTCCCTGGGTCCCCCCCGTGCCAGCAGGGGAGGACAGCTGGTGACAGTGTGGGACACATGGTGGTGGTGGCACCCGAGGTGACAGCGGAACTGTGGTGGCAACAGCAGCTGTGCAGGGGACCCAGGAGGGTGACAACAAGGGGACCTGTGGCAGTGAGACCCCAGGCGAGTGGCAGTGGTGGCACCCCCAGCAGGCCCCAGCCAGGTGCCAGCTGTGCCAGCTGCGCAGGAGCGGGGGTGGCAGTGCCAGCAGCCCCGTGGCAGTGTCCCCGTGTCCCCAAGGGCCACACTGACCAGCTCTGCACCAGCTGCACGGAGGGTGTGCGCAGCACCCGGTCCGGGAGCAGGTTGATCTCCTTCATGATGTTGGAGAGGCGCACGGGCAGCTCCTGGCGCAGGAAGGCGAACGACGTCTTCTCACAGGCATTGCTGGAGCCTGGGGACACGGCGGGGGACACGGGTGAGCCCCCCCAGAGCCACCCCTCTGGCAGCAGGGACAGGGGACAGCAGCAGGTCCTGCTTGGCTGGGGGGGGTGTGAGGGCTGGGGGACACTGGGGGACATTGCAGGGGACAGGGAGGGTGGAGGGGGGGGTCAGGGCTCAGCCCACTGGGGAGGACAGGCTGGGTGTCCAGTGCCACCCAGAATAGCCCAAATTGGGGCTGGGAGACCCCCGGGTGCAGCTGGGAGGGGAGAAGGAGCTGGGCCAGCACCAGGAACCAGAGCAGGCCCAGGGGTCCCCAGGGACACAGAGAGGGGACCCCAACCAGGAGCTGTGCAGTGGGGGCACAGCTGACCCCAAAGGCCAGGGGACATATCTGGGGACAAAGGACACTGGGATGGAGCTGGGGGGACAGGGGGGACCCTGGCGTGCAGCCCCCAGCCCCTGTCTGGGGAGCAGGGACAAGAGAGGGCCAGGCTGGGTGACAGCCATGGGGACATCCCCACCCCCGGGGACATTGGAGAGGATTGGGGGTCCCAGCTGCCCACTCTGGGGGGCAAGGGTCCCTCACGGGGGGTATCTACTGGGGGGGGATCAGGATGTGCCCCAAATGAGGGGGTCTGGGGGGCAGAGAGGACACCCCCAAAAGGGGCCGATGAGGAAACCACGTCCCAACCCCACTTATTCACCCGGGGGGTGCTGTGAAATCCCCTCACCCCCAATAACAACGGGATATTTGGGGGGGGGGTCAGGGTTACCCGGGCCCGCACTCTCACTGAGCGGGGGGAGGAGGGGGAGCCCCCAGAGACCCCAAACTTACGGGGTGGGGAGGGGAGAAACTCCCTGGGGAGGGGGCAGGAATTCCCGGGGAGGGGGGTGGGAAGGAATTCCCGGGGGCGTGCACGGAGCTCCCTCCCCCGAGCACCGCCCCCACACCGGGTGTCCCCGTGCCAGAGCAGGGTGGGGGTCCCGGGGCTGGGCCGGGGTCGCGCTCGGGAGGGGAAGGGGGGGGGGTTGGAATGTTCCTTTATTTACCGAAGTCCAGAAACTGCTTCATGGAGAGCGGCGACGGCGAGAACTTGCTGAAGTGCTCGATGTAGGTGGGGACGCCGGCCAGCGCCGCGCGCTTCCCGAGGCACCGCAGCAGCCGCATGGCTCCGCTGTCCCCTCAGGGTCCCCTCAGGGTCCCCTCAGGGTCCCCTCAGCGCCCCCCGACCCCCTCAAGCCCCCCGGGCCCGGACCCGGCCCCGCCCCCGCCGCGCCGCGCGCAAACAACACACCCGCCGTCAATCAACCGACCTCAGCCAATCGGCGCCCGGTATGCAGCAAACCCCGCCCCTCCCCCGTGCCAGTCCGGCTTCACCGTTCGGCAAGCCCCGCTGTCAATCACCGCGCGCCTCGCGGCCAATCAGCGCCCGCTCTGCTTTCCGGCCCGCCCCTCCCGCGGTTAACCCCGCCCCTCGCTGACGCACCGGCGCTGATTTGCATAACCGGGGCTCCCATCAGCCCCTGGGGGGTCCCAGACATTTTCTCGGGGCGTTTTGGGGGGGTTTAAGCCTTTCCCGAAGGTTTTGGGGGGCTCAGAGCCCACCCCAATCCCAGCATTACCCTCCCATCACCTCCTGCGCCCCGGGTACATCATCCTCCCCCCGGTCCTCTTTTTGCCCCAAAAGCCCCCAAACCGCAACCCACCCTCCGCTAACGCGGCAGCCACGGCACAGAGGGGACAAAAGGTTACAAATCCCAGAGCGAGGCTTTATTGGGCCCCGGCGAGGAAGGGAGGGGGGGTTTGGGGGCCGGGTGGGGGCTGGGGGTGCGGGACCCCCTCCCCAGCCGCCCCCGGTACCGACCGGACGCCGGGACTCGACACCGAAACACGGAATAATTTAACCCCGCGGGGCGGAACAGGGACCCCCGGGGCGGGGATGGGATGGGGGGGGGACACGGCCTGAAGTGCTGCACCCCCCCCAAGGCAAAGCTACGAGAAGAGCACGAGGGGTCTGGGGTCGGGAGGGGAGACCCCCATGGGGTGTGAGGTGAGGAGGAGGAGGAGACCCCCGTGTGGTTTGGGGTGGGGAGGGGGTGCAGGAGGGAACGAGTTCCCCCAGCGCCCCCCTCCCGGGGAAAGCAGAGGGGTCCCGCACCCATTGCCGAGGAGAGGAGGGCGAGCGTGTCCCGGCCTGTAGGGATAGAGGCCGGGACGTGTCCCAGGGTGCCTGGGGACAAGGGACAAGGGACAAGGGACAAGGGACAAGGGACAAGGGACAAGGGACAGGGAGGTGGC
>JAYDZK010000112.1:635660-649915 GCA_034509185.1 Euphonia xanthogaster | reverse complement strand
ACCCCGCAAATCCCACCCTGGGCCCCTCCAGCCCCGGGTATCTCGGGGGGGAGCACTGGGAATGGCTCACACCCTCCCTAAGTGTCCCTAAGTGTCCCTAAGTGTCCCTAAGTGCTCCCAAGTGTCCCTAAGTGTCCCTCGTGCCTTTACCATCCACGCCCAAAACTCACAGCCCCCAAAGCTCCTCCTCACTCCATCTTCTCTCTCCATGCCCAACGCCCCCCCAGTCTCACCATCCCAGGGGGGTCTTCAAGCCTCCCTAAGCCCCCCCCCCCCCTTTAACACCCATTCCCTCCAAATCTCCTCCTCCTCCTCACCCCAAACCAGCCCCGGGGGTCGTCCCCCCCACCTATGTAGGTGTTGCCATTCCTCTTGTTGGGGTAGGAGAAGTCGTGCAGGTCCCACGTCTCCCTCTGCAGCATGTAATCGGTGCCTGGAGTGGGGAGGGGGGGTCACCCCTCAGCACTGGGGGGTCCCACAGGAGCATGGGCACCTCAGAGAGGGGCTGGGGGGTCCCACAGGGGCATGGGCACCGTGGGGAGGGGCTGGGGGGTCCCACAGGGGCATGGGCACTGTGGGGAGGGGCTGGGGGGGTCCCACAGGGGCATGGGCACTGTGGGGAGGGGCTGGGGCTTCCACAGGGGCAT
Organism: Euphonia xanthogaster; assembly: GCA_034509185.1. Taxonomy (NCBI): domain Eukaryota; kingdom Metazoa; phylum Chordata; class Aves; order Passeriformes; family Fringillidae; genus Euphonia; species Euphonia xanthogaster. The sequence continues at coordinate 649,268 of JAYDZK010000112.1, read as the reverse complement.
GGGCACCTCGGAGAGGGGCTGGGGGTCCCACAGGGGCATGGGCACCGTGGGAATGGGCTGGGGGTCCCACAGGGCCATGGGCACCTCAGAGAGGGGCTGGGGGGTTCCACAGGGGCATGGGCACCGTAGGGAAGGGGTCCCATGGGGGTCCCAGGGGGCACAGACCCCCCGGGGAAGGAAGTGTCCCCAAAGGTAAGGGGAACCCCCATGAAAAGGAGTGCCTAAAGGGGTGACCCCAGGGGTGGCACGTCCCCCCCTGTCCCCCACCAGGACCCTCACCCTGCCAGTTGTAGGCGCCGGGTGCCCCGAAGTAGATGATGTTGGCGCTGAAGCCGGCGCTGGTGCCCATCTGGCACATGCCAGTCTCGTCGGTGTCGGTGTTGGCGTTGCACATCTCGTTGTGGTAGGTCTGCCACTCGTCCCCCAGGTCCAGGCGCAGGTCATTGCCACGCACGTAGCAGCGCCCGACCATGCGGCGCTGAGCCTCCGCCCCCGACCACAGCACCCGCGTGTAGCGGTGGGCACAGGCCTGGGGACAGGGACAGGGACAGCTCAGGGACAGGGACAGGGACAGGGACAGCTCAGGGACAGCTCAGGGACTGACCAGGGACAGCTCAGGGACAGGGGACAGCCCAGGGACAGCTCAGGGACAGCCCAGGGACTGACCAGGGACAGCTCAGGGACAGGGGACAGCTCTGGGACTGACCAGGGACAGGGGACAGCCCAGGGACAGCTCAGGGACAGCTCAGGGACAGCCCAGGGACAGCTCAGGGACAGCCCAGGGACAGCCCAGGACAATGAGGTTCAGGGGACACCCCAAAGGTGCGGGGACACCCCAAGGGTGTGTGTGTGTAAAGAACCAGGATCTGGGCGTGCAAGGATCTTGGATCTGGGTGTGCAAAGCTCCGTGGTGCCCCCCACTCACCAGGACCCTCCCCGGTGGCTGCCGCTGGCTGGCCACTGTCACCCCCAGCCACATGTCCTCGATGATGGCCTTGTCCGGCTCATCTGCAGGGGAAGAGTCGGCCTGAGAGGGGGTCCCCCCCTCCTGGGGGGCTTTGGGGTGGTCACACACCCCGGGGGGGGGGGGTCACCCACCCTTGAGCTCGATGGCCAGGCGCTGGCAGTCGCGGGTGGTGGCACTCAGGGGACAGGCGTACACGGCGCCCGTCCGTGTCCCGTTCACCGGCTCCGCGTCCTGGGGGGCCCCCACCAGCAGCCTGGGGGGCACCAAGGGGGCACGTGGGTGGCTGATGGGGGGAGCAGGTCCAACCCCCCAAATCCCTCCTACTCATTTTGGGGTGCGGAGCCGGGTGGGTGCCCTGGGGAGGGGACACTTGGGGGACACCGGAGCTGCTTCCCCGGAGTTTGTCACACCCTGACACCCCCAAATAATGGGGTCGGCCCCATGTCCAGAGCTGGAAGGGGACACAGGGACTCCAAACGGCCTCAGGGACAGACTGACTGAGTCATTGCTCCCCCACTCCTTCCCAGACCCCATCCCATGGCTGAGCTCCCATCCCCGTGCGTGGGCGGTGGGAAGAGGGGTCACAGTGACCCCCCCCAAACCTCAGTGATCCCCCCCCCCAACCAAACCTCACTGAGGCGGGGGGGTAAACAAGAGGGAGGGGCCGCTCTGCGCCCCCAGGGCAGCCCCGGGGGGGCCCCGTCCCTGTAAACACCCCCAGCCCTTCCCGGCCGGGCTTTGATCCCTCCGCAGCCCCGGCAGCTGCGGCGTGTCCGGCCGACAGCGCCGAGCGGCCGTGCCAGGGAATGCGGGACAGGGACACAGCCCCGGGAGCGGGGAGGGCAGCTGGGACGGACACCCCTTATCCGGGAAGCGCACCCCTCATGGGGGACAGACACCCCTCATCTGGGACAGACACCCCTCATCCGGGACAGACGCCCCTCACCCCGGAGGGGCTCGGGCAGCACGGGGCTGTCCCAGGACAGGCAGCACCTCCCAGGAAGGGCAGTGCCATGGGGGACATTGGCATTCCAGGCTGGATGTGCCCCCAGCTCCTCCAGGTGATGCTGAAGGGATCCCTCACCCCAAAGGAAGATGCCAGGGACCCCAAGCAAGGCCCCGTGGGCCCGGCATGGGGACTGGCACGGCCGGAGGGCTCCGGAAGGGCCAGCCTTTCCGCAGGGAAGTCCTCTGGGAGCGCCGGGACAATGGCGTGGAGGTGGCCGGGCTGGGGGAGGAAGTGCCTCCCTGTGGCAGGAGGGACACAGGGGGGACACGGCACCCAGGACATGGAGAGGACATGGCACTCGACACGGAGGGGACACGGCACTCAGGACACGGAGGGGACACGGCACTCAGGACACGGAGGGGACATGGCACTCAGGACACGGAGGGGGACACGGCACCCAGGACATGGCACTCAGAACACAGAGGGGACACGGCACCCAGGACACAGAGGGGACATGGCACTCAGGACATGGCACCAGGACACCCAGGACTCAGAGGGGACATGGAATCCGGGACATGGAATCCAGGACATGGCACATAGGAGATGATGTTGACACAGCACCCAGGACATGGCACCCAGGACACGGAGGGCACATGGCACCCAGGACACGGCCCCCAGAGCTGCTCACGGGGCACTGGGGTACCGAGCTGGCCCGTCCTCAGCAGGGCCACCGGCGAGGACAGGGCCGAGCGCCGCTGTCCCCGCGGCAGCGCCCGCGGGCAGGGAGTGCCGGGAAGCTGAGCAATGCGGGGCCCGCAGCGCGGGCACGTCCGGGCGGGCCGGGCGCTGACTCAAAGCCCAGGCGCAGGAGGAATGCGGGGCCCCGGGCAGCCCCCGCCCCGGCACGCCGGGACCCCCCCCCGGGGCGGCTGAGTCAGCCCGGGGCTGCAGGTGGGGGGGGGGGTTGGCACCGCTCACCCCAAAGGGGGGTCCGGGGGGGCTGCTCCCCGCAGGAATGCCAGGATGGGGGTGCCGGAAAGGGAGAGCAGCTGGGAAGGGAAGGGAACGAGGGGGGGATGGCTCCTGGTGATGCCAGCTCGGCACGAAGGAATCTGCGCCCCCCCAGCTGCAAGGCGGGGCACAGGGGGCACCATTGTCCCCTCTTACCTGGGGGAAGTGACTCAGGACAGCTGCCCTGACTCAGAGCTGGGGGGGGGTCCTGCCCCCACAGCCCGAACCCCACTGGGACCTGCAGCCCCGGGAGGGGGGTGCCCCCAGGCTCCCCCGGTGGTCCCCGCAGGTCCCGGGGGGCGGGAGCCCACCCAAGGCAAGCAGCTCCGGCATGCCGCTGCCTCCGGCCAAGATTCCCGGCACGGCACGGCACGGCAGCCCACCCGCAGCTCTGCTTCTGAGAAAGGGGGAGCGCGGGACGCGGGGCCCTCCCGGGGGAGCAGAGCTGCGATTCTGGGGGGCCGGAACCAGTTTGTGGCACTGGTCCCACTGGGCCGGGAGGACGGGGAGCTGGGGTTGTGCTGGAGATGGTCAAAGAGCGGCACGAGGGGGAGGCCGGGACGGGAGGGAAGCAGGAATGTGAGGCCGTGCTCCGTCCTAATCCGCCCTGGCAAGCGAGGGGGGGTTGGATGGAAGCGGGGGGGGCTCCCTGCCAGCGCTGGCTCAGCTGGGAGGGGGGGCTGTGGGAGGGTCCGGGCACCAGGACCCCAAACTGCGCCCCCCCCCCGGAGTGGGAGAGGCGAGGATGGCAGAGAATCCCACCCGGCCACCTCAGCACGGTCTGGAACGGGGGGGTCGTGTAACCCCCCAGCTCCAGAGCCCCCTCCCCAGGGAGCAGCTGGGCAGCGAGGGGAGCTCCTCATCCATCTCCCACCACGCTCCGGGGGTGACGGGAGGGGAGGAGCAGGCGGGGGGGAGCCGGCCCGCCCCCGGTTCCTCCCCAGTGCCGCTGGGTTTGTTATGGGGGTCCCCGGGCACGCAAATCCAGCTGGGCCCCTCTGGGAAGGAGCCGGGAGAGGGGAAATGGCTCCTGGAGGGAGGGATGGGATGGATGGATGGATGGATGGATGGATGGATGGATGGATGGATGGACGGATGGACGGACGGACAGACGGCCCCACATCCGTCCCCCTCCTCCTGCCGAGCAGCCGCAGCCCCGCAGGACCCCGGCGGATTCGGGCCAAGGCAGGGGGAGCTCAGCCAGCTCCAGCAATCCGCAAAAGCCCGGCCGGGGGGAGGGAAAGCCGGGAACACAGCCAGGACAGAGCTCTCCTCACCAGCCAGCTGGAATCAGGAAAGACCCCCGAGCCCCAGGCAGAGCCCCAGTTCCCACAGGACTGCAGATGTGGGTGCTGCCTCCCCTCTGGCTGCAGATTTTGGGGAGTGGGGGTGGTCTTCAGCTTTCCCGGAACGGATCTGCCGTGCCTCAGTTTCCCTAGGTCACTCAGGGACCTCCAAACCCACCCGGGCCGGACCAAGCCAAAGCGGCTCCCGGTGGGAGCGGCCGGAGCCGGCGGGAGCGGCCGGACGCGGGCGGCGCGGGGAGCTCGGTAATCTCGGGAGCGCTGATAAGAGCCCCGCTCCCAGCCCGCGCTCACCTGGCCGGGGAGGAACGAGCAAACAAACCTTTGCATGGGCACAGCTCCGCGGGGCGCGCAGAGCTCGGCGGGGGCGGAACGGGGGGGCTCCGGCATCGCCCCCGCCCCGCCGTGCCCGCCTGGCCCCCCGCCAGCGCCCGCCCGGGAATTCGGGAGTGCCGGCGCTGCCCCGGAGCATCCCTCCGGTCCCACCGCCGTCCCGACAGCCAGAGCTGGAGCCAGCCCCCCAAATAAAGCACGGGACACCCCCTCCCGCGAGCAGACGGGGGATGACGGTGGCAGGAAGTGTCCCTTTCCTGTCCCCACCCTGCACCTGCGAGCAGAGGGCACCGCAGCCTTCGCCCGGCACCGGGGCGCGGCTGCGACCCCCGGGGGTGCTCCGGGACCCCCCTGCGCCGGCCCCACCGCGGAGCGGCTCCGACACCCTGAACCGGGGCCACCCCAAGGACGTAGAGAGCCCCGCGCTGCTCGCGGCCCCGCCACGCGGACGGGTGGCGGAGGCTCCCGGGGGACGGGCCGCGAGTGCCCGAGGGGTTCTGGCTGCGGAGCCGCTCCCCCGCAGCCGGCGGAGCCTCCGCGCCCCGCGGGATCGCGCTGGGACACGCTGGGACACGTGGCGCAGGTGTGGGGGTGGCGCGTCCCTGTCACAGCCCCCCCAAACCCGCCCGGGGCCGTTCCCGGGGAGACACGAACGGATCCGTGCCGGTGCCAGCAGCGGCCCCCGCCCGGTGCCCCCGCGGCGGCCGCTCCGGGGCCACCGGTGCGGGCAGGGCCCGGCCGCGGGTGGGGCACGGGTGTCCCCGAGGGCAGGGGGGGGTCCCGCACCCCCCGAGCTCCGCAGGGAACGGCTCCGCTCCCTCCTGCACGGGAGCAGCAGCAGCTCCTCATCCCACGGCCCCAAATGCATCCCTGGAATGCGGAGCGGCACATGCCTGCACCGGCAGCTGCTGCCAGCCCCCCCGGGAAAACCGGGAACCCCGGGGGTCTCCAAGGACCCCCCCCAGCAGCCGGGAGAGCCGCGGGAAGGTGATCCAGCAAAAAGCCGTGTCCTTGAGGGGGACAAAGCCAGCCCGGCCCCTGCTGCGGAGCCTCTCCCGGCACGGACGGGAATTCCCGGCCGGGAGGGAACGGGGACCGGGAGGGGGCCGGTGGAGCGGGGGGGACAGCGGGGGACACAGCGAGTGACAGCGGTGGGACGGCACGGGGACTGCTCCGGCTGAAAAGGGCTTTTGTTGGGGCTTTGCCCGGTAGGCAGCAGGAACCACAGTCCAACAGGTTCCCGGGCACGGGGCCCCGCCGGCACCGGCGGCAGCTCGGGGGGCGCCAGGGGCTCCGCCACCGCCCCGCTGAGGGTCGGCGCCGGCCGGGACCGCTCCGCTGGGGAAGGATTTCCACCCCCCGAGGGGCTCCGAGCCCACCCGAGCGGACACGGGGTGTTCCCACGCCGTGCCAGACCCCCCCCCCCCCGGTGTCACCGGGACCCCGCTGCGGGCGCTCTGCACGCGGGGAATGAGGAGGGGACTCAGGGTGGGACCCCCAGCGATGGGACCCCCGCCAATAGCGGGGTGCGGAAAAGCCACGGGCAGGGGATCCCCCCTCCCCGAGGACCAACTGCGGAGCGCAGACCCCCCCCGCAGCTGGGCTCTGGGACCCCCCGCGCCCACCACCCCCCACCCGGAGCCCCGGGCGCGCCTCTCCCGGGCCCCCCACCCCCCTCCAGGTGCGCCCCGCCCCCGCAGCGGCGGCGCGGGCTCGGGACTTCGCCCTGACACAGAACGGGAACCCCCCCATAGGGACCCCTCCCCACAGGGACCCCTCCCCCCCGGGACCCCCAACACCCCCGGAGGACCCTCCGTGCCACAGGGACCCCACCCCACGTGGGAACCCCATCCCAAGGGGGGGCTCCTCACCCCCCTGTGGGACCCTCCCCGCTCTGCCCCACCCCACGGGGGATCCGCACCCCACGGGCGACCCCGACCCTAACGGGGACCTCTCCCAACGCCTCCGTCCCCCACGGGGGACCCCCCCCCCCTTCACGGGGACGCCCCCGCCCACAGGTAAAGCGCTGTCTCACTCCCCTCCGCCTCACGGGGGTCCCAACCACCGGAGACCCCCGCGATCCTCCCGGGGGACCCCTCCCCGTTCTTCCCCGTCCCAAACCTTCCCCCCCCAAGGTGAGCCTCCCCTCGCTGTCCCGCAGCGCACGGGGCTCGCCCCCCGCCCCCCGGCCGCGCTCACAGGCTCCGCTCCCGCCGCTCCGTCTCCCGGTGCAGCGCTACCGAGAAGCCGAACAGGGCTCCGCCGGGGCCCTCCTTGAGCACGGGGAAGGTGCGGTCCAGGTTGAAGGCGGCGGCGGCGCCGAGCAGCACCGGGCCGAGCCCGAGCAGCAGCCCCGGCAGGGCCATGTCCCGCACCGGCCGCCGTAGGCTCCTTGCCGCCCCACCGGGACCGGTGCGCGGAGGGGGCGTGGCCGGGCGTGGCCGGGGCGGGGCCTCGGCGCAACCGGACACGCCCCTTAAAGGGGCCGCGCACCCCTCTGCGCACCGCGGGTACCTGCGAGCGCAGGTGTGCGGGGAGGGAGGGGCGGGCGCACCTGGGGCAGCGGTGGCAGCCCCCTGGGGGGATCACGGCCCCCAGACACCGCCCCCTACCGGACCCCGCCCCCTTCCGGACCCCTCCCTGTGCCCCCCACCCACTGTCCCCTCCCCACATCCCCGCGGGACAATCCCTCCTCTTCTTCCCGCCCTGATCCCCCCGGGGTGGGACCCCCCCCTACCTGGCCGCTCTTTGGGATGGGACCCCCCCTCGCCTCGCCCCTCCCCCATGGGATGGGGATTCCCTCAGGAAAGGGAATCCCAAGTTAAGACCCTTTATGGCATGAGACACCCCCCCCCGCATGGCAGGAGGTCACATCGGGACCCCGAGCGCGGCACCGGGACAGCCCCGCCCCGCGGGGACAGGGAGGGGACGCCGCGGTGGCCGTGGGGACATGGCAGCATCGCCGCTTCCCTGCCGGGGGTGGCGGCCGTGGCTGTCACCGTCCCATCCCCGGCAAAGGTCACCGGGAACCACCGCACCGCTCCCACCGTGCCGGGAAATCCGGCCTGGGGGAGGCTGCAGGATGTCCTGTGTCCCCCGCCCCGTGCCCCGCGCCCCCGTGCCGTGTCACCGGCACTGGAAAGAGTGACGGCAGCAGGGACACCGCGGGCAGCAGTGGCACAGGGACCTCCCTGTGCCCATCCCCTGTCCCCATCCCCTGTCCCCCATCCCTGTCCCCATCCCTTGTCCCCTGTCCCCAATCCCTGTCCCCATCCCTTGTCCCATGTCTCCATCCCTTGTCCCATGTCCCTATCCCTGTCCCCATCCCTTGTCCCCTGTCCCCATCCCTGTCCCCACGCCGGCCCCGCCCCTCGCGCCCCCGGTGACACCGATGACGTCACCGCGCGGTGTCATTGCCCCCGAAGGCCACGAGGTGACGCCATTGACCCAAAGATGCTCGGTGGGGCTGGGGGGGGGGGGTGGGGAGGGTTGGGGGCGATCGGGGACCCCCCAAGCCCAACCCCCGCGGCTGTGGCAGGGCCAGGGGACACGCGGGGACTCCCGGGGACACTGCCGAGCTCCGGGACACCCCTCCCAGCCTTTTTGGGGGACACGCAGAGGAAACCCTTCAGCCCTGGGGGGCCACAGGGGGGCTTGGGGGGCACCCCCAGCCCTGTGGGGGACACTCGGGGGGTCCTGACCGGACCTTGTGCTCAGCCCTGCCCGTGGGGTCCCCCCAGAGACCCCCGGGTGCCCCAGAACAGCGACGTCTGTTCCCCCCCCACTGCCCCAGCTCCCCCAGACTGCCCCCCCAGCCCCTCCCCACCCCGGAGCTCCCGGATTTGGGGTTCCCCAAATCAGCCCCGGCAGCTCCAGAGCTCCCAGTCTCAGACTGGTCGGGGACTGGCCGGACCCGCTCCCCCTCCAGCCCGGCTCCCCCGCTGCCCTCCCCGGCCTCCAGCAGCTCCACAACCGGCTTTTCCTGCCGCAGATGCCGCTCCCGGCGGGGCCCAGCCCTGGCGACAGCCCGGCTGGAGGGCGACAGCCAGGCTGGGGACCTGCGGATGGCCCAGCGGCTCCTGGGGACCCTGGGAACCTCCCAGGGAATCCCGGCGCAGGTCCCAGGGCTGGGCTGGGCTGCTCCCAGACACTTCTGTCCCCTCGCAATGAATTCCTGGAATGCCCAGCCACAATTCCCACGTGGGAAGTGAGGCCGTGCTGTTCCCCCAGCTCCGGGGTCACGCTTGGCCTCCTGCAGAGCCTCCTGCTCCCCTTGGGCATTCATTCATCCCTGCTCTCTTTATTTCTGCTGATCTGTTTCTATTATTTCCATTCCTTTCTCTTTCTATTTCTATTATTTCTATTTCTGTCATTTTCCTGTTCTCATTCTTATTCCTATTCCTGTTCTTTCCTATTCCTACTTCTAATCCTATTCCAACTCATATTCCTGTTCTTCCTATGCATTCCTATTCCCCTTCCTATGCATTCCTATTCCTATTTATCCGTGCTCCTATTCTTATTCCTATTCCTATTTATTCCTATGTATCCCTATTTGTATTCCTATCCTATTACAATTCCTATTCCCGTTCCTGTTCCCGTTCTCATTCCCATTTCCCTCTTCCCATTTCCCTCTTCCCATTCCTGCTCCTTTCCCACTCCCCATTTTATTCCCTCTTCCCCCGCGGTTCCGGCGGTACCGGGACTCGAACCCGCGCTCCCCGGGGCGGGGCGCAGTTCCCTCCGTGGCCGCCAGGCGGAGCCGTTGCCCCGTGCCGCGGGACGGGCCGGGGGGGACCCGGGGGGCACCGTGGGGACAATGCTGGGGAGGGGGGGACACCACACACAGGGGACAGGAAGGGACACACGGGGGACAGGAGGGGACACACGGGGGACAGGAGGGGACAGCCCCGCGGGGGTCACGGACCCAGCCCCCTCGCAGCCCCCCGGTTCCTGTCAGGGGAAGTCCCTGCCCGCAGAAGCAGAGACCCCTCCTCAAAAACAAAAGCCCCCCGGTGCCCCCCGGGCAGCCCGGCGGGTGGCCAAGGGGGGGACCAGGGCTTGCCCGGGACCCCCGGCTGGGTCACGGTGCTGGGGGTCCTTGGGGCAGCAGAGGGGCCACGGCTCTGAGTGTGGGTCTGACAGGGGCACAGACCCCCGGGGATGTCCCCCCAAAATCAGGGCTTGTCACTGCCCCGGGGTGCCCCCAGCGCGGGGGGAGCGTGGCAGGGTTGGGGGTACGGGAGGATCCTCTGGGGGGGCTCTGCCTGGGGGGTGGTGTTGGGCTGGGGGACGCTGCTGAGAGAAGGTGGGAGCAGGGGAGAAGTGGGGGGGCCACAAACAAACCCCTAAAGCCCCCAGCCCCAAGCACAGATCCGTCCCAGTCCCGAACCCCAACCCCCCTTCCCTGCCCCACAACAAACACCCCCAAACACTCCTCCAAAAAATCCCCTCACAGCCCCAAAGTCCCCTTGTAAACAGCCCCGTCCTGCCCCCCACAGTGTCCCCTGTGTCCCCAGGACCCCCCTCCTGCAGACAGGACCCCGCACACTTTATTTATTCCCTCACCCTCCTTCACCCACTCTTTGTTGTTTCTTGAGAGACAGAAAGAAAAAAGAAAAAAAAAAAAAGAAGAAGAAGAAGGGAGAGAGAGAGAGAGGAAAAAAAAAAAAAAAAACCCACACAGGAGGAGGCAGGAGCCTATTTTGCCTCCCAGGCAATATTTCTGGAGCCAATCGGAATGCGCACCCACCCTGCCCTGCTCCCTAATTAAAGGCTTTAAGCAGGCGGCCGGGGCCGGAGGTTTGGGCACAGTCTCTCGGTGGCTCCTCGCGAAGCAGCCGCAGCGGCGGATCCCGCTCGGGGCGCTCCAGGCCGCGGCCGCCGCCAGGTTGGGGGGGGTCCCCGGCGCGGGCAGGCTGCTGCCCCCTCCCCGCTGCCCGCCATGAGCGGCTCTTTCGATAAGAAGCTCTCCAGCATCCTGACGGACCTCTCGGGCTCGCTGAGCTGCCATGCAGCCTCCAAGGACTCTCCCACCCTGCCGGAGTCCTCGGTCACCGACCTGGGCTACTACACGGGCCAGCACGACTACTACCCGGGCCAGTCGTACGGGCAGCCCGTGGGCCACTACCCCTACCCCCAGTTCAACCTCAACGGCATCGGCGCGGCCGGCACCTACTCGCCCAAATCCGAGTATTCCTACAGCCCCTCGTACCGCCAGTACGGGCACTTCAGGGAGCAGCAGCTCCCGGCGCAGGACGCAGGTACGGACAGACCGGGGGGACCGGGGGGACCGGGGCCGTGCCCGCCCCGCTGCTCCCGCGGGGCTCCGGAGGGGCTCTGTGGGGTTTTACCCCCAGTTTTTGTGGGGTTTTACCCCCAATCTTTGTGAGGTTTAACCCCCGAGCTCTGTGAGGTTTTACCCCCAGTCTTTGTGGGGTTTTACCCCCGATCTTTGTGGGGTTTTACCCCCGGGCTCTGTGGGGTTTTACCCCCAATCCTTGTGGGGTTTTACCCCCAGTCTTTGTGGGGTTTAACCCCCGGCCTCTGTGGGGTTTTACCCCCGATATTTGTGGGGTTTTACCCCCAATCTTTGTGGCGTTTTGTACCCGGGCTTTGTGGGGTTTTACACCCCGATCTTCGTGGGGTTCTACCGCTCGGAGTGTCCCCAGGTTTTGTGGGGTTTTAGCCCCCAGGTCTTTGTGGGGTTTTACCCCTCCGGAGTGTCCCCGGTCTTTGTGGGGCTGTGCCCCTCCGGGTGTCCCCGCCTTGGGGACAGGGGGCTGCTGGCGGCTCTCGGGGCTCACCCGTTCCCGTGGGGACGCAGCGGGACGGATCCGTGCTGGATGCAGAGTCCGGGATACGTCCCGGGAGTGTCGCAGAGGTTGTGGCAGGGACGGGGCGATGCCAGCACCCCGAGCGGGATGACAGCGAGCTGGGGACGGGGTGGCACCGAGCTGGGGACGGGATGGCTGCCCTGAGAGCCCTTCACGCCTCACTCTGCGCCCTCCCGCAGTGTCCGTGAAGGAGGAGCCGGAGCCCGAGGTGCGGATGGTCAACGGGAAGCCCAAGAAGATCCGTAAGCCCCGCACCATCTACTCCAGCTACCAGCTGGCCGCCCTGCAGCGCCGCTTCCAGAAGGCGCAGTACCTGGCGCTGCCCGAGCGCGCCGAGCTGGCCGCGCAGCTGGGGCTCACCCAGACCCAGGTGAGGCTGAGCCCCCCACCCCGACACCCCAAATCCCCCCCGCGGGCAGCAGAGGGGGAGCCGGAGCTGCCACCCCCCCGTAAATCCTGGATTTGGGAAGGGCTCGGCTCCCGGGGGTGTCACGGGGATGGAGTTCTTCATTTGCTGGGAGTTGTGGGGTCCCCGGGTGAGATTTCCCTGCTGGAGCAGATCCGAGGGAAAGGTGGAGAGGCAGCAGGGAGAGGGGACCCCAGCCGTGCCCCACTCGGCAGTTTTGGGGTTTATCCCATTCCCTCTGGAGACCTCACTGTGCCACGGGGTTTGGGGCTGGATCCTGCCCTGGCACCCGGGACAGTCCCGGGTCAGGGCACACCCGCTGTCCCAGGAATGTGGGGCACCGAGTCCCGGCTGCTCGGGATGGGGCTCTCGGGACACCCCATCCCCACAGCAGCTCCTGACCCCAAATCCTGCCAGAACAGGCACCTGAAGCTCCCTGCTCCTACTGCCCAGACTTCCCAAGGTTTCCCCTGGCCCTGGCTGCCCCATCCCGCTTGGTTCGTGCAGGGAGAAGGGATTTGGGGACCGGTTCCACGCCCGCTGTCCCCAGCGCTGGGGTGGCCCTGCAGGCTGGACTGGAAGAGCCGGGACGTGCGGGATGGGCTTCTCCTCCTCCCGCGAGCCGCCCGCACTCGGGGCCAAACCCTCTTGGGGCTCTTGGGGTCCTGCCTGGCGCGGGGACAAATCGTCCCCTGGGCTCTGCGGGTGGGAGGGGAGCGCGCTGTCCCCGCTGTCCCCGCCGTCCCCCGCAGCCCGTGACTCCCCCGCGCCCCATCGCGGTGCCCTCCCTGCCTCGGGGCCGGCGCCGGCGCCCTTGTGCCGCCCTTGGCCTTCCTCCTCCTCCCTTGGGCGATGAAGCAATCGGGGACACTCGGCAAAGGGCTGACGGAGCGCGTCACCCGCTCCCAGAGGGACATCCTGTTTGGGTGACAAGCAGCGCCACCCCCGCCCCTCGCCCAGGGCCAAGGGCGTCCAGCGCCGCCTCGCCCAGCGCGGGGACGCTCCCGACTCCCGGCGTGTGGCGTGACGGGCTCCTCGTGACGCCCGTGTCCCCAGAGGGGTCTCTGTGACACCCGCTGTCACGTGGGTGCTGTCCCCAGAGCACGGGGTGTCCCTGTCCGTGGAATGTCCCTGTCCATGGATGTCCGTGGACTGCCCATGGTGTGCCCATGTCCGTGGAGTGCCCATGTCCCTGCCCATGGTGTGCCCATGTCCGTGATGTGTCCGTGTTCTCCGCGACACTCACACCAAGGGTGACATCCCATGTGTCCCATGACTCCCCTGTCCCGAGGAGTTTCCTGCCATGCACCCTGTGGGGTCTCCATGATGTCCCTTCCCTTGGTGCTTCATGTGTCACCTGTGTCCCTTGTCCCTTCCTAAGTGCCAGAGTGTGTCTGGGGTCACTGTGACTCTCATGTCACTTCCTGTGTCTCTGGGGTCACCGTGACCCCCCTGTCCCTACTGTGACCCCCGTGTCCCTTCCCATGTCTCTGGGGTCACTGTGACCCCCATGTCCCAGACTGGTTCCAGTGCCCAGGGAAGCCCCCTGTGACCCCAACATCCCTTCCAGTATTTCTAGGCTGCCCGTGACCCCCATGTCCGGTGTCCCTACGATCCAAACCATGCCATCCCTGTCCCCTCCCCTCTCCCCCATTCCTCCCATTCCTGTGCCAGGTCCTGACCCTTTTCCCTGTCCCCATCCCACCCTCCCATTCCCTTCCCGCCTCTCTGACCCTTTTCCCTGTCCCCATCCCACCCTCCCATTCCCTTCCCGCCTCTCTGACCCTTTTCCCTGTCCCCATCCC
>JAYDZK010000112.1:593723-604850 GCA_034509185.1 Euphonia xanthogaster | reverse complement strand
CGCGCTCTTCCGATCTGAGGTGCCGCCCGCGCTGAGCGGCCCCGCCGCCACCATGGGAGCGAGTGCGGCCGCTGGGCTGCCCGAGCGCCTCCGCCTGCCCGTCTGCTTCCTCGGCGTGTTCGCCTGCTACTTCTACTACGGCATCCTGCAGGAGAGCATGTGAGCCACACCGCGGGAGCGGGGACACGGGGCGGGAAGGGCTGCGGAGTAACGGGGCTGGGCCGACACGGGACGGGGACACCGGCGAGGGGCGCGGGGCCGCGGAGACACCCGGGGTTGGGAGAAGGGACCGGGCAGCCGGGGCCGGCCGAGGCGCGCCGCTCCTTCCAGTGCCATGGGTTCTCTCCCCGGTGTCACCGGTGTCCCACTGTCCGTCCCGCAGCACCCGGGGCCGCTACGGTGAGGGCGCGAAGCAGGAGAAGTTCAAGTACGCGCTGACCCTGGTGTTCATCCAGTGCGTGATCAACGCCGCCTTCGCCAAGCTCCGTAAGTGCGGCCCCCCCCCGGAGCCCCGGGCCGGTTGTGGCGGGGCCGCTCCTGAGCCGTCCCCGTCCCTGTCCCCGTCCCCGTCCCTGTCCCCGCAGTGATCCGTTTCGTGGACGCGGCGCGGCCGGACCGCACGCGGGGCTGGCTGTACGGGGCCTGCTCGCTGTCCTACCTGGGCGCCATGGTGTCCAGCAACTCCGCCCTGCAGTTCGTCAGCTACCCCACCCAGGTGGGCACGGGGACGGGGGCACACGGGGACAGGGGGACACGGGGACACAGCTACCCCACCCAGGTGGGCACGGGGACAGGGGGACACGGGGACACGGGGACACAGGGACACAGCTACCCCACCCAGGTGGGCACGGGGACAGGGAGACAGACACAGGGACACGGAGACACAGGGACAGGGGGACACGGAGACACAGTTACCCCACCCAGGGGCGCACGGGGACGGGGGGGACACGGGGACACAGGGATACAGCTACCCCACCCAGGGGGGCACGGGGACACAGGGACACAGCTACCCCACCCAGGGGGACACAGGGACAGAGGGGACAGGGCGGCACGGGGACAGGGGGACACAGCTACCCCACCCAGGGGACCCTGGCTGTGACCCTGGCTGTGACCCTGGGGGACCCTGGCTGTGACCCTGGGGGACCCTGGCCGTGACCCTGACCCCGGCTGTGACCCTGGGGGACCCTGGCCATGACCTTGACCCCGGCTGTGACACCGACCCCGCCGTTTTCCTGGGGTCACTTTTGTGTCCCGGTCCCTGCCGGGGGTGCAGGGAGGGCTCTGAGGAGGGACAGAACCCCCCAGAAATGGTGGCAGTGTCACCTGGCAGGGAACTGGGCTCACTCCCTCTGAGCTCTCCCTGCTGAGGCTCGGCTGCCCCGGGGCTGTTTGGGGTCTCACATTTGGGGGGTCTCACTTTGGGGTCTCACTTTGGGGTGTGGATCATTAATGCCCCTCTGCCCTTCCCAGGTCCTGGGCAAGTCCTGCAAACCCATCCCAGGTAAAGAATTTGGGGGGGGTTTGTGATTTCCTGGGCCTCCCTGGCAGAGCCACCTGGGGCTGGGCTGGCATTCCTGGGTGGGGTTTGGGATCAGTTGGTGACATTCTCTCTCTCCTCAGCCACGATTTGGGAATGACTTTTTGGGGGGTTTAATTCCGCTGAGAGGATTTTGGGGCAGTTTTTGATGTCCCTTCTCACAGTGATGCTGCTGGGGGTGATTTTTTTTTAGGGGTTTAATTGTTGTGGGTGGATTTAGGGGCAGTTTTTGGTGTCTCTTTTGCCAGTGATGCTGCTGGGGGTGATTTTTAGGAATTTTAATTCCTGTGGGTGGATTCAGGGGCAGTTTTTGGTGTCTCTTTTCCCAGTGATGCTGCTGGGGATGATTTTTAGGAGTTTAAATTCCTGTGGGTGGATTCAGGGGCAGTTTTTGGTGTCTTTTTTTTGCCAGTGATGCTGCTGGGGGTGACCCTGCTGCGGAAGAGGTACCCCCCAGCCAAGTACCTGTGCGTGCTGCTGATCGTGGCAGGCGTGGCCCTGTTCCTCTACAAGCCCAAAAAAGGGACAGGGGACACCGAGCACGTCTTTGGCTACGGGGAGCTGCTCCTGGTGAGGACCCCACGGGGCTGGGACTTGTGGGGTGGCACCTGGGAGGGGCCCCAGGGACTCAGGTGGGATTTGCTCCTGGAAGAAATCCTGGGGCTCAGGTGGGATTTACACCTGGGATACACCCCAGGCTCTCAGGTGGGATTTGCTCCTGGGATAAACCCTCAGGTGGGATTTGCACCTCACCTGGGATGCACCCTGAGCTCCCAGGTGGGATTTACACCTGGGATACACCCTGGGCTCCCGGGTGGGATTTACCTGGAATAAACCCGGGCTCCCAGGTGGGATTTACCTGGGATAAACCCGGGCTCCCAGGTGGGATTTACCTGGGATAAACCCGAGCTCCCAGGTGGGATTTACCTGGGATAAACCCGAGCTCCCAGGTGGGGTTTACCTGGGATACACCCTGAGCTCCCAGGTGGGATTTACCTGGGATAAACCCGGGCTCCTGGGTGGGATTTACCTGGGATAAACCCAGGCTCCTGGGTGGGATTTCCCCTCACCTGGGATGATCCCAAGCTCCCGGGTGTGCCCTGGGGCTGCAGCAGGCCAGGTGTGCTGGGAGGAGCCTCCTGCATCCCTGCATCCCCAGTGACAATCCCTGTTGGTAGCTGCTGGGAAAGGGGGAATTGCCATTTTCCCTGGGGAGAAGAGCCAGGGCCTGACCGTGTCCCCCTGTCTGTGTGTCCCTTGTCTGTCTGTCTGTCTGTCTGCCTGTGGGTGCCCAGCTGCTGTCGCTGACCCTGGACGGGCTCACGGGGGTGTCCCAGGACCACATGAGGGCTCACTACCAGACAGGCTCCAACCACATGATGCTCAACGTCAACCTCTGGTCCACGCTGTTCCTGGGGGCAGGTGAGGAGCCAGGGCTGGATCCAGGCCCGGCCCGGAGCCCCCTGGAATTTGGTTTTGTTGGGGGTTTTTTTGGGGTTTTTTGCTCATGGCCCAGTCCTGCCCCTCCCTGGGCTCTCCTGCAGCTCCCAGGTGGGAGCACAGGAGGCCAGGAGGGCTGGGAGCTGCCCCTGGCACTGGAGCAGCTTTAAGGTCCCTCCCAGCCCAAACCATTCCAGGATTAGCACTCCTGATTAATTGCTGGGGACTGTTCTGTTGGAATTTGATCCCAATTAATGATCTTCTTTCACTAATTAACCAGGAGGGCGATTGCTTCTGCTGCTGGTGTTTCCTGCTGGAGTTTGTGGGGTTCACTGCCTGCTTTGGGGGTTCTGAGCCCTGCCTGACCCCAGCAGGGTGGGGATTCCCATCCAGGCTGCTCCTCCTGGCTGTTTTCCAGGGATCCTGTTCACGGGGGAGCTCTGGGAGTTCCTGAGTTTCATGGAGCGTTATCCCAGCATCATCTCCAACATCCTCCTCTTCGGCCTCACCAGCGCCCTGGGCCAGGTCAGGGGTCAGGGATGGGATTTTGGGTGGGGTTTGCTTCCCTGGGAAGGGCTGGGATGGAATTCCCAGGGAATCTGTGGCTGCCCCATCCCAGGCCAGGCTGGAGCACCCTGGGATCGGGGAAGGTGTCCCTGGATGAGCTCCAGGGCCCTTCCAGCTCGTTCTAGGATGCCACAAACCCGCTGCAACCCAGGAAAAGCCAGGCTTTGAAGGGAGATCCTTGGGGATTTCCCCCTGGCTGCCTGTGCTGGCAGTGCCAGTGACGGGGGCTCTGTTCTGGCGGGGCAGAGTTTCATCTTCATGACCGTGGTGTACTTCGGGCCCCTGACCTGCTCCATCATCACCACCACCCGCAAGTTCTTCACCATCCTGGCCTCCGTGGTGCTCTTTGCCAACCCCATCAGCCCCGTGCAGTGGGTGGGCACCGTCCTGGTGTTCCTGGGTGAGTCTGGGGGCAAACCCACGGGATCCCTGCCCTGGGAGCTCCTCAAACCCACGGGAGCCTCTGCAGGGAGCGTGGCACTGGCAGATCAGTCCCTTGAGTGAATTTGGGGATATTCAGCTGATTTTTCCCGAAATTCCCATCTCCCTGCGGGTTGGAAGAACTCAATCCTGGTGTTTTGTCTCCTGCCAGGCCTTGGGCTCGATGCCAAATTCGGGAAGGGGGTGAAGAAGACGTCGCATTGAGGTCGGGCAATGCCGCAGTTGGAATGAACTTTTAATTTATTGTCTTGTACCTCAGAATCTGGAGTGGGACTGGACTCAGGACAGGGAATCAGAAGGAAACCGTGTGGAATTTATTTTTGGGTTGAGTTTGGTTTGTTTTTTTTTAATTCTAAATGGTCTCTAAAATGTAATCCTTTAGTTTGAGGTGTAATTTTGCTTTTTTTTTTGTGTAATCAGAGCTGCCCCCTGAGGCGAGCAGCAGCAGCAGATCCTTGCCTTAACAGGAAAACACAAATCCTTCCTATCTTTATTAAAGAAAACCAGACAGTGGCCGCTTCTCCAGGACTTTTGTTGGGGATTTGGGTGATTTGGGGGGGGAGGACCCAGCTCTGCTCTCCAGGGAGGGAGAGGAATGATCCTGATCCTTTGGGGTGATCCCGGGATTAAAGCCTTTTTGGAGGCACCCCCTTCCTGTTTTGAGGCTTTCCAGAGGGTCAGAGCAGCCCCTTGGATTTTCTCCTACTGGGATGTGTCAGCAGGGAAATCCCAAATGTGCCTCAGGAAATGAGAATTCCCCAAATTTGGGGCAGCTCCTCTCCCATCCCCTGGGATCTCCCAGCAGGAATTTCCAGAGCAGCTCTCAGGGGCTCCTGACCCCTCCTGAAGAGCCTTTGGGATGTTCCTGCCTGGATCCAGCTGTCCCTCGGAATAAATCCCAAAGGAATGGGGTGAGATTCAAGGAATTTCCGTCCTCTGCTTCTTTTTCTTCTCCAAGGCACTTTGGGAGAGGGACAATTCTGTTCCGTGGGTTTTGGGCTCTGCTCCCTTTTCCCATCCCAAGGCAGGGCTTGGACTGGGGAGAAACGTCAGGAAAACTCCTCCTGTTCCCAGGGAAGGGCAGAGGTGCACAAAGTGCTGCCAGAGCATCCAGGGAAGGGCAAAAGGGATTTTAATTCCTGCTGCCAAGGCCTGTTGGGTTTATTCCTGGCAGGAAGTGACTGAGGGAGTCCCATCCAGCCCTGGGATCCTGGGAGCTGTCCCAGGGTGGGACTGGAGGGGATTTAAGGTCCCTTCCAGCCCCAACCATTCTGTGATTCCCAGTGTGAGTGCACCTGGAGGCAGCTCAGGATTCCCAAGGGATAAATCCCAGTGCCCAGGCCCTCCACAGCTCTCTGGGCTTCACCTGCCCTGGCTCAGTCCCAGCTTGGACCAGACCTTCTCCAGCTCATGGGATGCAAATCCAGGTAAATCAAAGATTTTGGGGCGTTTCTCAGCCCTGGGAGCTCCCTCTGCCTGTGCAGCTTTGGGATCAGGAGCTCTTTCCCAGCAGGAATTCTGGGGCAGGAGCGAGGCTCTGGAATGTTCTGGGGCTGGCCTGGCTGGGCAGGACATTCCCGCAGGGAATTCCGGGGGTTGCTCCCCCACGGGCTGGCCCCGGGCAGGAGGGGAATTTGTTGGGTGCCTCGGGCGGGTGCAGATGGCTCAGCAGCTCTGAACCGATCCCAGTTTTCCTCCCTCCCGGCTTTTGTTGGCTTCGGATCCCAATTTCAGCCGCTCCATCCTCAGTTACCGGCAGGGGGAACTCTGCTTTAACCATTCCCGACCAACACCGGGAGAAACCCAACAAAAAAACCCAACAAAAAACCCAGGAAAAAGCGGCTCCTGTGCCCCCCCTGCTCCAGCCGTGCTGCTGGAGCCAAAGCCAGCTGCAAATCCAGCTTTTCTCCAGTTTTTTCCCCCCATTTTCGTTGTGTTTAATCCATCCCAGCCACCAGCAGAGCCCCCTGGAGCCGGGCTGGGAGCTGAAATCCTGCCCTGCTCCTCCCAGCCTGGAGAACATTCCCGCTGGAATTCTCCCGGGAAGCTCTGTCCCGGGTGGGGGATCGGAACCGGGCTGGGAAGGGGGGGTGGGATCGAGGAGCTGAGCCCGGCTCCCGCAGGGGGAATTTGGCAGCTCTGCTCCCTCTCCTTTCATCCCCGCTGCTCCTCCTGCAGCTCCAGCAGCTCCAGCAGCAGATGGCTCAGGAAAAAAAACCCAAATGTTTGGAGAGGGGACTGAAATTTTGGATGTTTTGTAGGGATGGAGATAATCCTGTGAGTGATGATTTTCTGGTCATGGGAGAGTAAAGGTGGATAAGGAATCGTTGCTATTCCCTTGGGATCTTGGTGTCCCTTTGAAATACCTCGAGGATGTTTTGGGGACAGCAAGGAAAGGCTTTCAGGTTGGTGAACGATTTGATGATTTAATGATTTTCTTCCCTGCAGGTTTGGTTTAATTGTCCCCACATCGAATCAAATATTGGGATTTTCCCTTCATAAACTCCCAGTATGGAGCCCCCAGGAGGGACCTGGAGGCAGCCCTGGGGCAGGAGCAGAGGCCTCTCCCCGTGGTCAGCAGAAAACTCTGCTCCAAATATCCCAAACCCTGAATATTCCAAGGCAATAAACCCCTTGTTTGTTAATTTGTTTTGTGGTGAGCAGTGGCTGGGCAAACAAAATCCTGGAATGGTTTGGAATGGGAGGGAGCTGGGCTGGAGGCTGTGCTCCCCAAGGATGAGCTCTTGTGGGTGGGAAAAAGAATTTGGGGGATTTGGGGACAACGCTCAGGGCCCCCCCACCCTGCAAGTGCCAAGGTGTGGGGAGGGGGAAACAATCCCACAGCAGGACCAGGTTTTAATGAGTGCAGGATCAAAAGCAGCCTGGAAAACAGCAGCCTCATCAGGAGCCGCTGCTAACGAGCACCAAAGCCCGCTCGGGGCTGGGGGAGCTGCTCGCTCACCGTGCTCAGTTTAAGGGCTGAGTTCCTCCTCTCCTCCAAAATGAGCTTTGATGCCTCTCTAATCCAGGTAAAAATAGCAGCCCAGCAGATTCCCTGCGACTGAAACCTCCAGGGCAGGGTTTGTTTTAAGCGGTGTTTGTTTTCTCCCAAACAAAAGTGGCTTTTAATCATAGCAGCGAGGGCTGAGGCAGGGTTTCTGGCAGGGTTTGGGAAGGAAACCTGGGTGGGAGATGTTCAGAGCAGGGAACTGGGAATGCTTGGAGAGGGAGCTGTCCCTGCAGAGCAGCAGGAATTCCCTCAGGGAAAGGCTGGGCTGGCCCCCGTGGGTTTGCACTGAATTTCGGGCTGTGCTGGACTGTCCTGGTTTGGGATCTGTGTGCCTCCATCACACAATTCCAGAGTGGGTTTGGGTTGGAAGGACCCCCAAGCTCATCCAGTTCCATCCAGGGCCACCTCCCACTGTCCCAGGGCGCTCCAAGTCCCAATGTCCAGCCTGGCTGGGACAATCCCAGGGATCCAGGGGCAGCCACAGCTGCTCTGGGAATTCCATCCCAGCCCCTCCCTGCCCTCCCAGGGAAGGAAAATCCACCTGAAGGAAAATCCTGCAACCCTCTGGATTCCTACCTCGAACCTGGAAGGAGCCAATTCCCCCACTCTTTTCTACACATACATAAAAACCATCAATATTTGATGTATTTCTGTAAGAGACACCGATATTTTATTTACACACCAAAATTACTGCTTAGCCTCTCTCCACCCGCGGAGCTGTTGAAGGTGGGGATATTTCCCTTGCCCTCCTGCCCCGTGGATTCACAGGGAAGGGAAGCTGGCACTGCTGGGCTCAGCCTCCCACTCAGGTTTTGCTGTTCCACTGTGAATCCCGCCCGGAGGAGAAGGGCTGCAGCAAATACAAATTTAAAACAAAAAAACAAAAACAACAAAAACCCAGGCTCTCCATTCCCCTTCCCGGGAGGATGCTCAGCCCTCCACGGTTCAGGGATTGCAAGATCCAGCAGCTCTGCCTGTCCCCAGCCCCCGTGCATCCCCTGGGGCACGCTGAGGTGCCAGAGCCGGGGCTGCTGTGACAGGAGAAACCTCCAGAGGGGCTGGAGGGAGCAGGAGGGATGGAAACACCCCGGCACCAGCGGGAGAGAACGGATCCTTAATTGGCTGCGACCAAAAAATGACCATTTCACAAGGAAACCATGGCAGCCTGTGGCATCCACGTTATTTAAGGATTTAAATCACACACAAAGCAAGCGTGTCCCCAGAGCTGGCCGAGGCTCCGTGGCAATCCGTGGCACGGCGTTCCTGGTGCTCTCCAGATGGGAAATGGGCTCCACAGGTGCCCCTGGCACGGGCAGAGGGGAGCAGCACCTCGCACTGGCTCCGTGAGTGCTGCACAAATTAAAGCCTCATTAAGTCTCCCCCGCGACTGAGCCGGGCTTTGTTTGCAGCGGGTTTGTTTGGGTTCGTAACAGAGCTGGCAAATCCAGGAAATAATGAAATAACTGCGTTTTCATCCTCTCCTGATAGGGGAGTTTAATTAGTGCTGCATTTTCAATAGCTCTGATCCCGCCGTGCCGCAGATCCTTCCTGGATAAGGGGATAATGATTGGAATCCTGTCCTGCAGCCCGCGCTGGAGGCTGGGCTGCGCCGTTTCATCACTGGCAGCTCTCTGCAGCTCAGCCTCTCCCTAATTACATTTCTGGAGTTTTGGTAAATTGAAAGGGAAAACGCAGGAACAAAATAATTAAACCCGAAGAGGAAGTGAATATTAAAAAGCAGCAGCTAGTTAAAATTCTTGCACACAGCTCCTGTTTAATCAGCTTCCCGTGGAAATCAAAGTGAGAGGGTGACACCTCCAGACCTGGGGGTGCTGCAGCATTTGGTGTCCCTTGTCACAGGGAAATGCCACCTGCCTGCCACCATCCAGGTGGGAATTGTCCCTAGAACCAGGAATTCAGAGCTCTCGCTTCGCACACATCGAAATCCCCATCCCAATATCCAAGGTTCAAGCACCTGGAATTGTTTATTTATCGCAGAATCGTGTCCCAGGCACGAAGAAGTGACAATAATTCTCTTCTCCCAGCCACCAAGGGGGACAGAGCTGAGCCTAAATAACTTTAGCAAAGGGAGGAGAGGTGAAATTCCACCTCCATTTCCACAGGTGCCCAATTTAATTTTTCACTTCCTGGGAACAAGAGAATTTTGATCAGGAGAACCTGAAAAGGAACTTGAATTCCCCACTGCAGAGTGACACTTGGCCAGTGCTGGATTAAAGGAGAATTTCTGTTTGTTCTGCTTACAGAATGAGGGAGAGGGGAGGAGGGGGGGAATCTCTTTGTTGTCTGTAAAACCGGTGCTGTAATTTCCTCTGCTACTTCAGCTCTGAGAGGAGAAACACATCGCTAAAAAGCCGCAGCTTAGGTGGGAATGTAAAACGGGAATGGAAGAGGGATGAAAGGCGGTTTCCAGGAGAAGAGTGTGGCCAGCACGGGAATGCAAACACCAGCCCTGCACCTCCCAGAGCCATTCCTTCATCAGCACAGCATCACCTGCTGCTCTGTCACCACGGGCAGCCCTTGGGGACACGAAGGAATGCAGCAGGATCCGAGGATTGCTCAGAGGAGGATTCGCTTGCCAGGAAAACCTGGGACGCTGCGGAGAATATTCCCAATAATCCAGGAGCCAGCCGTGGGTGGACGTGGCAGCCCCTGGCCCAGAGCAGCATTTCTCACCTGGGAGAAGGAGAGAGAAGACAAAAATATTTTGCATTTCCCATTTCAATAAGCGTGGCTGTGCTGTGGAACCTGGGTGTTTCAGTTCTTGGGGTGCTTTGTGTGTAGTGGAATTAATTCACCCTGAGGCTGGAAGTGAGGAGGGGAAGGCTGCTCTAGAGTTCAGGTAATTAAGAACTGGTAACAATGACATCTTTCCTTCACTGGTTACAAACCACTACAAAGTAGCAGAGAAGAGCCATACCAATGAATTAATTGCTTCCTTTGCTTAAAATGTATAAATAAGTTAGAAAGTCTTGTATCAGCGTGGGTGTGGAGCAACTTCGTCAGCCACACACCAGCCTGGGCCAAGGAGCGAGCAAGGCCAGACTCGATAACGCTGAAAAACGGGTGGAGTCTCATTTTTCACTGTTTTTGGAGGATTTTGGTAACATTTCCTCACAGAGCTGTGAGGGGAAACAGCACCCGCCATTCCCTCAGGCAGACAGGCCCTCATGGAGCCATGAGGGAAGGAGAGATGGCTCCCGCCATTCCCTCAGGCAGGCATCCCCTCATGGAACTGTGAGATGGCTCCCGCCATTCCCTCAGGCAGACAGGCCCTCATGGAGCCGTGAGGAGAGCTGGCTCCCGCCATTCCCTCAGAAAGGTGTCCCCTCATGGAGCCATGAGGGGAGATGGCTCCCGCCATTCCCTCGGGCAGGTGCCCCCTCATGGAGCTGTGAGGGAAGGAGAGATGGCTCCCGGCATTCTCTCAGGCAGACAGGCCCTCATGGAGCCATGAGGGAAGATGGTTCCCGCCATTCCCTCGGGCAGGTGTTCCCTCATGGAGCCGTGAGGGAAGGAGAGATGGCTCCCGCCATTCCCTTGGGCAGGTGTCCCCTCATGGAGCTGTGAGGGGAGATGGCTCCCGCCATTCCCTCAGGCACGTGTCCCCTCATGGAGCCGTGAGGAGAGCTGGCTCCCGCCATTCCCTTGGGCAGGTGTCCCCTCATGGAGCCGTGAGGGAAAAGGCAATGGCACGCCAAGAAACCTCCCCAGGGACGGGGGAAAGGCGGTGCCGCCTGCGAGGGACATGTGTGGCGGACATGTGGGCAGCGAGAGCGCCGCCCGCGCCGACCCCGCGGTGGAACGGCATGGCGACAGCAGCAGCCGGTGCCGGACGGGAACAGCGGGGCCAGCGAGGCACAGGGCGCACGCTGAGCGGCGCTGCCACCCGAGCACTCATCAGCGGGGAGCAGAGGGGCAGGGCCGCCGGGGCACGCCTGCCACAAAGTGAACTGAGTGCGAAAGCGCAGGAGGGACGGGACCGGCCACAAAGAGCGCCTGGGACACAGCGCACGCGCAGGAGCCGGCCCGCCCGCGCGCGCTCGCGGCGGGGGGAGAGGTCTCGCGCGACGGGCGCGCGGCTATAAAAGGCGGTGGGCGTGGCCGGCGGCGT
>JAYDZK010000112.1:548192-565477 GCA_034509185.1 Euphonia xanthogaster | reverse complement strand
GAAGGAAGGAAGGAAGGAAGGAAGGAAGGAAGGAAGGAAGGAAGGAAGGAAGGAAGGAAGGAAGGAAGGATCGGCTCCTGTGGCTCCCCCAGCCGCTCTTGTTGTGGCTTTTGAGGTTTTAACCAATTAAAGCAACAAATTGTCCATTTGAGTGAAACCCACACTGCAAATCCCAGTCCCAGGGGATCCTGATCCCGGGCCAAAATCCCGGCCAGCAGCAGGAGAAAAATCAATTTTTGTCCGAGAAATCGAGCGAACTCTGAAGCTTTCTCCCTTCTGTCTGCAAAACCCTTTTTTTTTTTTTTTTTTTGCTGCCTTTTTAATTTTTTTTGGCTCAGATGTTCCTGTTCTTTTTTTCTAAAGGGTTGGGATGAGGAGACTGAACTGAGATTTAAGGAGAGAGGGATGGGGACATGATCCCAGCCAGGCTTTGTCTGGAAAAAAGGCGGAATTTGGGGCTAAAATCTGTTATTTTGATATGGAGCTGATTAAAGCGCAGCCCTTTTCCAGAGAAATTCTCCAGCCTAATTGGATTTGCTTTCCCTGTTCCCGTGCACTCCTTGTTTGGTTATTTATGGAAAACATCTGTCCAAGGCCTGGCAGCTCCCTGAGCTGGGAATTCAGGGAAAATCTTGGGGATTTTCTTCGGGAAAAACATCAAAATATTGGGGACCCTCTGGGGGGACAGCGGGGGCTGCCAGGAGCCCCCGTCAGGGCAGGGAAAAGCCCCAGTTCCATGGGAAAAATGGAATTTTCCTGGCTGGAAAACCGAGCTTCCTCCCCCCGACTGAGCTGGGACGAAGCCAGGGATGGTTTTTCCAGGTAAAAATCGGGATCCGTGTCCCAGAGCTGACTCAGCTGTGATTAACCTGGGTAATTAATCCAATTAATCCCAGGGTGGGACATGGCAGAGGCCGAGCTTTTCCAGGCTGATCGCTCTGGAGATGTCCATCCTCCCCCGCGGATTTTATGGATTTGGGGAAGTTTTCCTCATTTTCCCACTCCCAGGGGGGGCTGGGGCTGAGGGAATTGGTGCCACTGGAGCCAAATTCCAGCAGGAATCTCCCCAGTTCCAGTGGGAATCTCCCAATTCCAGTGGGAATCTCCCAGTTCCAGTGGGAATCTCCCCAATTCCAGCTGGAATCTCCCCAGTTCCAGTGGGAATCTCCCAATTCCAGTGGGAATCTCCCAATTCCAGTGGATCTCTCCCCATTCCTGGGGTCTGGCCCCAGCTGCGTGCAGCCGCCGGCACAGCCCAGTTCCAAATCCCGGGATTTGCAGGGTGGGAAAGGGCCGGGAGCCAGGAGCCCTGGAATTCCCAGGATTTGTGGCCATTCCAGTGGGATTTTCACTGGATTTCCCCCGATTGCAGCAGGGATCTTCTTCCCAACCCCTCTCTCGTCCCTCATCCCTTTCCCTCTGTCCCGAGGTCTCCAATTCCCTTTTCCAGCCTTTCCTCTCCCCGTTTTTCGGAGCCACCGGAGCCCTTCCCGCCCCTCTCCCGGTGATCCCGGCTCTGATTTCCCGGGATCCTGCTCACATTCCCAGGCTGGCTCCGTGTGTTCCCGCTCAGGCCGAGCTTCCCGAGCTCCCCCCGCTGGGAACGGCGGCTCCAGAGCTGGAAATGCGCGAAAGGCGAAACCCGAGCCGAGCCCAGCTGATGCCAGAGCCGGCTGGGAGGGAAAAGGAGGGAAAAACATCCCAGACCTCCCCGGGAAAGTGGGAATAGCTGCAGGAATCCATTCCAGAATCGCTTGGCTGGATCCCAGGCTGGGGTTGGGACAGGGGCAGGTTCCTTTGGAGGGATCGGATCCCAAATTCGGGGTGGGAATGGGGGGCTGGAACCCCAAAATCTGGGGAATCGGCGCAGTTCCGGTGGCACGGGAGCGGCTCCCGAGGGATTTGGGAGGCGCAGAGGGCGCGGCCGAGCCCCCCCGGCCGCTCCAGGGCTCCTTCCCAGGGCTCTCGGCATTCCCGAGGCTCGGCCGGGCCGGCGCCGGGGCCGGGATGGGGACAAAGGGACCTTTCAGGGTCGGGATGTGACTCAGGGCGCTGCCCCCACAATCGGGGGTTTATCTTCATCCTTCCCGGCTGGAGGCAGAGCCAATTCCCGATGGTTTACCAGACAATTCCTGGTTTTTCCACCAGCCAGTTCCCAATGTTTCCACCAGAGAATTCCTGCTGTTTTACCAGGGAATTCCCGATGTTTTCCCAGTGAATTCCCGATGTTTCCATCAGCCAATTCCCGATGTTTCACCAGCGAATTCCCAATGTTCTCACCAAGGAATTCCCGATGTTTCCACCAGCGGGAGCTGCGGGCTGGGATCCCCCCCTGGCTCAGGATCGTGGCCACCACGGGCCCCCAAAAGTGTCCCCAGGTGTCCCCAGGTGTCCCCAGGTGTCCCCAGGTGGGGCTGGACAGGCGCCTTGGCTCAGCCAGGGGGCGTCCCGGGGATCATCCCAGAGATTCCCAGCTGGATCAGGGGTTTCCAGCCAGCTCTGGCCACGGGAAAGGGGATCCAGGGAGGATTTGGGATTTGCATTCTTCCAGGGAGGATTTGGGTCTCTCCAGGGGGGATTTGGATCCTTCCAAGGAGGATTTGTGTCCCTCCAGGGGGATTTGGGTCCTTGCAGGTGTATTTGGGTCTCTCCAGGAGGGATTTGGGTCCCTCCAAGGGGGATTTGGGTCCTTCCAGGGAGGATTTGGGATTTGGGTCCCCAGGGACAACACTTGGGGTGGCCAAATGCCCGCAGCTCCTCCGAACCCCTCCGGATCTGGGACCAGACGGGAGCAGGATCTGGGAGGTCGGGACTGGGAAGGAAAAACAACCCCAGGGCTGGGAAATCGGGCAGGGAATCATTCGGGGATAATCAGGGATATTTTTAGGATCCCAGCCCTCCCTGGCCCAGCTCAGGGTTGGACTCAGAGGGAACGAAATCGGTGTCCAAGGCGGAATCTACGGGGTCAGGGCAGCAGAAAAATCCCACAAAAACAAACCGGGAAGATCCCCCGGGAGCCGAGGGTTTATCCCAAGCCCAGCCTTGGCTGCGCTTCCCGGGAAGGGCCGGCAGGGCAGGAGAGGCCGCCGGGCTCCGTAATTAACGCCGCGTTAATTAAGGCTGGGATGACATTTGGGAGGTCTGGCTTGGCCTGGCTCTGGGCTGGGATATTTCTGGGATGGTTCTGGGATGTTCTGGGATGTTTTTTGGGATGTCTTTGGGTATCTTAGGGGTAATTTTGGACGTCTTAGGATGTTTTGGGGATGTTTAAGGATATTTTTGGCATATTTTTAGGATGTTTTGGGATGGTTTTTGGGATGTTTTGGGATGTTTTGGGGATTTTCTGGGATGTTTTTGGGATGTTTAAGGATATTTTTGGGATGGTTTTTGGGATGTTTTTGGGATGTTCTGGGATGTTTTTGGACATTTTTGGGATGTTCTGGGATGTTTTTGGGATGTTTTGGGATGGTTTTTGGGATGGTTTTGGGATGTTTTGGGATGTTTTTGGGATGTTTTGGGATGTTCTGAGATGTTTTTGGACATTTTTGGGATGTTCTGGGATGTTTTTGGGACGTTCTGAGATGTTTTAGGATATTTTTGGGATGTTCCCTCCCACATCTGGGGCAGAGATAGGACACAGCGGTGGCTCCGTGGTGATCTTGTCCCATTCCCTGGGGGTCTCCAGGTGCTTCCAGAGCCCCCTGGGCTGGGATAGCGCTGGGATCAGCTGGGATGAGCTGGGGTGGGGCTGGGATGAGCTGGGAAGAGCTGGGAAGAGCTGGGATGAACTGGGATGAGCTGAGATGAACTGGGATGAACTGGGATGAACTGGGATGAGCTGGGATGGAGCTGGGATGAGCTGGGATGAGCTGGGATGAGCTGGGATGGAGCTGGGATGAACTGGGATGAGCTGGGATGGAGCTGGGATGAGCTGGGATGGAGCTAGGATGGGGCTGAGCGCTTTCCCAGATTCCAGGCCTGGCTGGGATATCCATGTCCTGGCACAGGGATCTGCTCCTCCTCCTCCTCCTCGGGCTCCTTCCAGGACCTCCAGCGGGCCGGGGCTGTGTCCAGCTGCCTTTCCCATCCATCCCGCTGCCGCCCCCGGGCTGGGAGCTCTGCCGGCAGGGAAGGCGATACCCGCGGCAGGGAAGGACAGATGGACGGAGCAGAGGCTCTGGAATCTTCCCCAGGAGCCGCCGGAGCCTCCTCCGGGTTTGGAGGAACGGATTGGGGTGGAAGGGGGAACCCCAAATCCCGCTCCCACCCCAAACCTGGGATTCATCCCGGTGAACTCCTGGGCATCCGTGCCCAGAAAGTCGGGCAGGGTTAATGAGCAGGAATTCGGGATTAATGAGAGGCTGCTCAGGTCCTGCTGAGGGCAGCAGAATTCCCGGGCACCCTCGGGGCATCCATCGATCCCGGAGGATTTATCCCCGAGGCGCTGCCAGGAAACGGCTCCAATCAATCCAGAGCCAATTATCGGGAGAATTCCCTCCCTGCGGAGGCAGCAGAGCTCCGGGAAAGCTGGGACGGGCTCCGGGGACATTCCGGGTATGGGCCAGGACAGGATTCCCGGGGAATGGGGGAAAGGGGAGCACTCCAAAACACGAGGATCCCGTGGGATTCCCTGCTCCCGATTCCCCTCCCTGCTCCCAGTTTTCCCTCTCCTCTCCCCCAAAAGCCGGGATCCGAGCCCAGGGAGCCTCGGGAGCTGCTCCTCTCCCTCCTTTCCCCTTCTCCCGGGTTTTTTTGGCCAGCAGGATGCCGGGTTTCCATTTCAGCCCCGATCCCCTCGGAGCAGGGCCGGTTTCAGGGAGCTGTAATTCCTTTGCCTCTTCCTTTCCCTGGGAATCCGAGCCCCCGCAGCTGACAGAAAGCAGGGAAGTGTCAGCTGCTGGAAACTCCAATTCTGGGAATATTCCCCCAAACCTCCCCCGGGGGGAAGCGGGGAGGGAAATCGGGATAAGGTTTCCCCTCGTGCCGGTGCTGGGCTTTGTTTGGGAGGAGGTGATGATTTCCCGGGATGATCCCGGGCTGGGAGGGATTTATGGAGCACTAAAACCCAGCAGCTTTTCCCTCGGCCTCAGCTGGGAAATTTTTCCTGCCGAAAAGCTCCGGGATTTTTCCTTCCTTCCGGCACAAATCCAGGGAAAGCCCTCCCAGCTCCTTCCAGCCTCGGAATTCCCACAAAATTCCCGTCCTGAGCCCTGATTCCCACACAAATCCAGCCAAGGTCCCATCTGCAGAACCCCAGGATCCCATTCCAGGGAATTGGGGGCGTCAAGCCCCTTCCCAAAGGATAACGGATCTCAGTCTTGGCCCTGCATCTGCCCTGGAATTCCCACATCCCCCCAGATTCCCACATCCCTCTCAGAATTCCCACATCCCCCCAAATTCCCACATCCCCCCCTCCATCCCTCCCTGCCAGGTGCAGCCAGAGTTTCCTCGGCTCTCACAGAGCGTGGGAAGTGTGGGGGAAGCTGGAGCAGGGAATTTTTTCCCGGGAAAATTCTCCTTTTTCAGGTGGCCCCGGGAAGCTCTGGGTCCATCCCCACCCAGAGGATCCCACCTGGATTCACCAGCCCTGGGATCCTCCAGGATGCACCTGGGATATCCTGGGGGTTCCTAAACCGGGATTGGGAACCCTGGGGGAACATTCCAAAGGAATTCCCTGGAGTTTCACCCCTCACACCCCAAAGGGTGGCTTGGGGAACAAATCCCTCAGGATCCCAGATCCCTCCAGATCCCAAATCCCTCAGGATCCCAAATCCCTCCGGATCCCAAATCCCTCAGGATCCCAGATCCCTCCGGATCCCAAATCCCTCTGGATCCCGAATCCCTCCAGATCCCAGCTCTTTCCAGATCCCAAATCCCTCCAGATCCCAAATCCCTCCGGATCCCGAATCCCTCCAGATCCCAAATCCCTCTGGATCCCAAATCCCTCCGGATCCCGAATCCCTCTGTGCCCGTCCCAGGTGGGGGTTGGGGCACTTCGGGTTTTCCCCCATTCCAGGGGGATCCCAGGGATCCCGATGGGCTGGGGCAGGGTCCCCTCCCCCAGGGGACCCCGGACCGAGCCCGGCCCGGCCCAGTCGCTCCCAGTCCAGACTGGGAAGGGGCCGGGATCGGGAAATGGGAGCGGGAGGCGGTGCCAGGGTCGCGACCCCGCGCCGGGAGGGATTAAAGGCTCAACCCCGATCCCAGAGGAGGAAATTGGAATTCAATCCCCTTCCAGGGGGGGCCGGGAGGGGCATTCCCGGCTCTCCCGAGGGTCCTGGAAGGGTTGGAGCTGATCCCGAGTGCCCGGGATGCGCCTCCCGCGGGATATTTTGGAAAATCCTGGGCTCCAGCTGGGCCCGGGGGATGGAGCAGCGCCCTTTGCTCCAACTGCTTCCCATTATTGGGGAATGCGGCTCCATCTGGGAGGCAGATTGAGCCTGGGGGGATCGGGGGGGGCTGATCCTGCTGGCATCGGGAAGGGCTCCAAGGTCCCCCCTCCCTGCGGGAGCTGCACCCCAAAACCCGGGATGGCAGCCGGGAGGAACCTGCGGGAAAACGGGGGAGGGTTTGGGAGCAGCTCCGGGAGGAAATTCCGGGGAGATTTGGGATCGTCGGCTGCAGCTGGCCCGGGAGCCGCTGCTCCCCGGGAAGTCCAACTTTCCCTTCCCGCTTTTCCCTTCCCGCTTTTCCCGTCCCGCTTTTCCCGTCCCGCTTTTCCCGTCCCGCTTTTCCCGTCCCGCTTTTCCATTCCCGCTTTTCCTTTCCCTGCTCGGTCCCGCTCCAAGGGAAGCTCCCGGCTCCCCGCGGGGGGTGAGGGAAAAGCGCCTCCGCCGAGTTTAATTTGGAATTTTTCCCTCGTTTTTTTCCCAGTGTCTGCTGCGTTTTCCCAGGGCCTGGGGCTGGGGAGGGGTTTGGGATTTTTCCCGGTGCATCCAGCCGGGATCTGGCCCTGTCACCCCCCTGGCAGCAGATGTGGGATTAAGCAGCTCTGGCTCTCCCCGGAGTCCCATTAAAAAGGGGAAGGAGCTTTTCCAGGGATTTCCCCCAGCCCATGAGAACATCAGGCCCCTTTCCAGATTTATTCCCAATTTTCCCTTTTTTTTTTCCCTCTCTCCCCATAAATCTGTTGTCCCTGATCCCACACACGAAGCCCACCTTGTTTCCTGCTTTGCATGCTCTGGGAATTCAGGGATTTGGGATCAGAATGGGAAATGGGAAAGGGATGGGAATGGGAAAGGGTGAAAATCCCATCAGGAAGGCGTTGAGGGCTTGTTCCCATCCTGGATTCCCAGATTTTTTTGGGAGAGTGGGAAGAAGCGAGCGGGACGACGACAACGATGCTCTTTATTGGCATCCCAAGGACACACACGGACAAATTCCACCCCCCTGGGCCTCCCCCGTGCATCCCCCCCGGCTCATGCTGCCCCCAGACCCCCCCCAGATCCTTCTACTTCCTACAAAATCGGCCCTGGAATTACAGAGTGGGGAGTGGAGGAACACACGGGCTTGGTACAACACGAAACGAGCTCTGGCTTTGGCTTGGGTTTCCCTCCTGGCTTTGGGGATTGTTTTTGGATTTTTTTCCTTTTTTTGGCGTTTTTTGGAGTTTTATTTCTGTTTCTTTCCCGCAGCCAGGGGGGTTTGAGGCAGCTCCTGGCTCCTCTTTGGATGCTGAGTTTGTCCCCGTTCCCTCGGCCCTGAAAATCTGATTTTGGGGATTGGGGGTGCTGAAATCCCTTCCCATGGCAATGAAACCCTGAGGGTGAGGCAGGGATGTCCTGAGGAACAGAATTCCCAGCGGGAGAGGCCGGGCTGGGCTGGCTCTTCCAGGAAATTCAGTTTGGGTTTGGGCACCTCGTTCCAGGCACCCTCAGTTTGTCCTGGAGTCGCTTTCCAAAAAACCCAGAGCAATGGGAGCTACCTGAAGGTGGCCAGTGATGGAATCCATCCCAAATCCATCCTGAATTAATCCCAAATCCATCCCAAAATTAGTCCAAAATTCATCCCAAATCCGTCCAAAATTAATCTAAATCCATCCCAAATTGATGCCAAATCCATCCCAAATCCATCCCCAATCCATCCCAAATCCATCCCCCAAATCCATCCCCCAAATCCATCCCCAATCCATCCCAAATCCATCCCAAATCCATCCCAAATCCATCCCCCAAATCCATCCCCAATCCATCCCTTCGTGGGGCTCGATCTGGCAGGAGCTGGGTGTTTCCAGCCCAGAGATGCCCACCGTGAATGGGGTTGGAAATTTGAGGCAAATTTCCTTGGATTTGGGTGGTGGGAGGAGTTTGGGACTCGGATTTGGGATTTTCAGCACTTCCAGCCAGAGGTGGCTCTTCCCAAGGGATCTTGGCAGGAATCCCCCAAATCCCAGCCTGGGTTCTCCATCATCCAGAGCACAGCAGGGAGGGAAATTTCCAGAAGATTCTGGGGGGATCTGGAATCCCATGGATGCAGCTCCAGCCCCTGGGAGACTCCGAGCTCTGCCGGGAACATCCCAACCCTGACATGGGATTTTGGGGGGTGAACGTTCCTCTGCCTCCCCGGGGAGCCTTTAAGGCCAGAAACGAGGTGGGACCAAAAGGTTGGGATGGGAATTCCCAGCTGGAAGTGGAGAGGGGACAGGGCTGTCCCCAGGGGGGGTCACATCGAGCACTGGGTCAAACACCAAATTCCTATTTACAGATTTCTCCTCTGGAAGGGGCCGGAAAATCCCGTTCTGGGAAAATCCCGTTCTGGGAAAATCCTGTTCTGGGAAAATCCTGTTCTGGGAAAATCTCGTTCTGGGAAAATCCTGTTCTGGGAAAATCCAGTTCTGGGAAAATCCCGTTCTGGGAAAATCCTGTTCTGGGAAAATCTCGTTCTGGGAAAATCCTGTTCTGGGAAAATCCTGTTCTGGGAAAATCCCGTTCTGGGAAAATCCTGTTCTGGGAAAATCCTGTTCTGCCTTTGGGGAGGAATCTCGGGATGAATCCAGAGGGGAGGGAGCGGCCACACCTGGCCCGGGGCAGTGCCCATACCTGGTGCTGGGGACATTGCCGGGAGCTTGGTGACAGCTCAGGGGACATCCCCAGGCTGGTGACAGCTCCAGCTCGCCCAGCCGGGCCCCCAAAATGCCCTTTGAGTGATGTCACCTCCCCGGGAGGTGCCGGTGTCACCCCGGGGGCAGAGGGACCCGTGGGGACATTCCCAACCCGTGGGGACATTCCCAACCCGTGGGGACATTCCCGAGCCGCCGTCACAGTGCTGGCACAGCAGGAGCCCTTTCAGCAGGGTGGGGACAGCGGGGACAGTGCAATGGTGGCAGGGTGGGGACAGGGCAGGAGCGGAGCCCTGGGGGTGTCCCCGCGGGGGCAGGCACTTGGTCAGCGCTTCCCACCTTCAGTGTCCCCTCGGTGTCCCCTCGGTGTCCCCTGCAGCCCCCACGGGGGGGGTCGTGGCACCCCAAAATCTGCTCCTCAGTGTCTGGGGAGGTCCCGGCTGGGGCTGCATCCCAAATTTCACAGTGTAGGGAGCCGGGTCCCCCCCCCAGCCCCCTCCAAGCCCCCAAATCCCGGGACAGCGGCTCCAGGGCCCCCCCGGTTTGGGGGAGCCCAGCCGGATTTGGGGGCGTGGGAGGGGAACGGGCAGGGCAGGAGGAAGAGGAGCCCCAGGGAGAAGGGGCTGGAAGGAGAGGAGAGGAGAGGGCTGAGAGCACGGCGGTCTCTCCCGTGTCCATCTGTCCATCTGTCTGTCCATCCCGCAGCCGGGATTTGGGATCGGGGCGGCGCCGAACCCCCCCCCCCACCCCGACACCATCAGGGGCCGCCGGGCGGGGCCGGTACCGGAACCGGGAGCTGCACCGAAGGTGGGGAGGGGACCCGGGGCGACCCCGCCACGTCCCTCCCCGGAGCCGGGCGGGGACAGCTCCCTTCCCAGGGCCGCCCCTCACTCAGACGGGGGAGGTGGCCGTGGACTCGCTGGCCAGGCTGTCGGCGATGTCGCCGCGCTGCAGGCGGCGCAGGGCGGCCAGGAGCGCGTCCAGCGTGGCCGACTCGCGGCCGGCCCAGTGCGCCAGCAGCGCCCGCGCCGGCGCCTCCTCGCGCGTGAAGGACTCGATCAGCTCCTCCTTGTAGCCCAGCTCCCCCGCCAGCTGCCGCCACGTGTCCTCGGCCGAGCTGCCCAGCAGCTTCTCCACCTCCTCCTGCTTGCTGGCCGGCAGCGCCGAGTACGGGCTCCCGTCCGCCTTGGGAGCTGCCGGGAGCGAGGGGGAGACGGCTGAAAGCCTGCCCGGGGCTGTGCCCGCCCTCCCAGCGGGTCCCTGTCCATCCCAGATTGTCCCTGCCCATCCCTGGGTGTCCCTGCCCATCCTTCCTGTCCATCCCAGCATGTCCCTGTCTATGCCAGGGTGTCCCTGTCCATCCCAGATTATCCCTGTCCATCCCAGCATGTCCCTGTCCATCCCAGATTATCCCTGCCCATCCCTGGGTGTCTGTTCCCATCCTCCCTGCCCATCCCAGGGTGCCCCTGCCCATCCCAGTGTGTCCCTGTCCATCCCAGCATGTCCCTGTCCATCCCAGATTATCCCTGTTCATCCCTGGGTTGTTCCTGTCCATCCTTCCTGTCCATCCCAGCGTGTCCCTGTCCATGCCAGGGTGTCCCTGTCCTTCCCAGACTATCCTTGTCCACCCCAGGGATGTCCCTGTCCATCCTTCCTGTCCATCCCAGTGTGTCCCTGTCCATCCCAGATTGTCCCTGCCCATCCCAGGGTGTCCCTGCCCATCCTTCCTGTCCATCCCAGCATGTCCCTGTCTATGCCAGTGTGTCCCTGTCCTTCCCAGGGTGTCCCTGTCCTTCCCAGGGTGTCCCTGCCCATCCCCAGATTGTCCCCACCCATCCCTGGGATATCCATGCCCATCCTTAGGCATCCATGCCCATCCCGGATTGTCCCTGCCCACCCCAGGGGGTCCCACCTGGCCCCTGGGTGCCCCCTGCCCACCCCAGTGGGTCCCACCTGGCCCCTGGGTGCCCCCTGCCCGCCCCGGAGGGTCCCACCTGGCCCCTGGGTGCCCTGCCCGGGCGGCTGCTGCTCGTGCAGGCTCTGGCTGTCCACGGAGATGCCGCTGTCGCTGTGCAGCTTCTCCCCCTCGGGGGACGGCGTCTGGTTCACCGGGCGGTTGTTGGCCCCTTGCTTGTTCTGCTTGCAGCTGTTCCACCTGCGGGGACAGCGACACGCAGGTGACATCCCCGACACGCTGGTGACATCCCCGGGGCTGCCAGGGCGTTGTCCCCTTCCCTGGGGTTTGTCCCATCCTCTGGGGTTTCTCCCGTTTTCTGGTTTCTGCTCTGGTGCCAGGACAGGGACAGGGACAGGGACAGGGACAGGGACAGGGGACAGGGGACAGGGACAGGGAAAGGGAGGGGGACAGGGACAGGGGACAGGGACAGGGGGTGCAGTGGGTCCCCCACTCTGCTGCCACCTCCCTCCTCACCCCTCACACAATTTTGGAAATCCACCCATCCTGGTGCCCTCGGGCGGTGGCAGCTGTGGCTGTGGGACATCCAAAGCGGGGTCCCACTGGTCCCTGTCCCTGTCCCTGTCCCTGTCCCTGTCCCTGTCCCTGCCCTGCCCTGTCCCCGTCCCTGCCCTGTCCCCATCCCTGTCCCTGTCCCTGTCCCTGTCCCTGCCCTGTCCCCATCCCTGTCCCTGTCCCTGCCCCTGCCCTGTCCCCATCCCAGTCCCCATCCCTGTCCCTGTCCCTGTCCCTGTCCCTGTCCCTGTCCCTGCCCTGTCCCTGTCCCTGCCCTGTCCCCATCCCAGTCCCCATCCCTGTCCCTGTCCCTGTCCCTGCCCTGTCCCTGTCCCCCTCCCTGTCCCTGCCATCACCCGGTACCTCTTGAAGGCGATGTAGGCCACCAGCCCCACCACCACGGCGGCCAGGATGGAGCAGTAGACGGGGATGAGGTTGTCACTGGTGCCGTGGGTCACCACGGGCTGCGAGCTGCCCATGACGGTGGTGGCCGCGTCCCCCGCGGTGCTGGCTCCCCCCTCGGTGCTCAGCAGCTCCCTGGTGGCCGCCTCGGGGCTCTCAGAGCCCCCCAGGGACGGGGCCTGCGTTGTCCAGCGAGGGTGGAGTCCTGCCAGGGCGGAAGGGAAGGGAAATCGGGATCAGGATGAGCCACGGCTGTCCCCTGCCCCGGGGGTGGCTGGAGGTGGCCGTGGCTGGGTCAGCGCTGTCCCAGCACAGCCCCCTTGGGGCACAGCTCCAGGGAAGCCGCCCCAGCTGCTCCCACCTCCACCCCAAATCCAGCCAGGAGCGGGGTGACACAGCCCAGGTGCCCCGGGCCCCGCACGGAGCCGCTCCCGCGGCGCCAGGCCCTGGGTTCTCCCCTTTCCCGGCCCCCGCGGCTCCGCCCGGGAGTGACCCCGCTCCTGCCACACCCGGGCACGGCCCCGGAGCAGCCTGGGCTTGTCCCAGGGAAACTCGTGGGTGCCCCATCTGATCCCATCCCACCCCGCATTCCCTGTGCCCTCTCCAGGCCTTTGCCCGGTGCCAGGGCTGGGTTACATCCCCCAGCCCATCCTGGAGTGAGGCTGAGCCGGGAATCATGGCAGGAGCTGGGACTTCGCCCTGCCAGCCCCAGCCACCCCCTGCCAGCCCCCTGGGATCGTGCCAGGCTGGGATTGTGCCAGGTTGGGATTGTGCCAGGCTGGGATTGTGACAAACTGGGATTGTGCTGGGCTGGGATTATGCCAGGCTGGGACCAGGACTGAGCTGGGATTGTGCCAGGCTGGAATTCTGTCCCGCCAGCCCTGGGGCAGCAGCGCTGTGGCTGTCACGGGGGGGTTGCTGGGGGTTGGTGCCATCCTGCCCTGCCGTGTCCCGGTGCCATCCTGCCCTGCCGTGTCCCTGTGCCATCCTGCCCTGCCATCCTGCCCTGTCCCAGTGCCATCCTGCCCTGCCGTGTCCCTGTGCCATCCTGCCCTGCCATGTCCCAGTGCCATCCTGCCCTGCCGTGTCCCTGTGCCATCCTGCCCTGCCTTGTCCCAGCCCCCCGCTGCCCTTTGGGAGCCACTCCCGGGCCCACCACGGACAAAGCCAGCCCTGTGTCCTTGACTTGTGGCTCCATTTACTCGACCCTTCGGCGGAGCTGCCCGGCCCGGCGGCTGCCGGGACAAAGCGCTTTTCTCCCGCCGCACTCGGGGCAGGGAGTGACGCCGCTCCCGCCCGGGAACACTGCAGGGCTGCCAAGGAGCCCCGGGGGGAGCAGCCCTGGCTGGAGCAGCTCCCTCTGGAGCAGCCCCTCTGGAGCAGCCCCTCTGGAGCAGCCCCTCTGGAGCAGCTCCCTCTGGAGCAGCTCCCTCTGGAGCAGCCCTGGCTGGAGCAGCCCCTCTGGAGGAGCCCCTCTGGAGCAGCCCTGGCTGGAGCAGCCCCTCTGGAGCAGCCCCTCTGGAGGAGCCCCTCTGGAGCAGCCCTGGCTGGAGCAGCTCCCTCTGGAGCAGCCCCTCTGGAGCAGCTCCCTCTGGAGCAGCCCTGGCTGGAGCAGCTCCTCTGGAGCAGCCCCTCTGAAGCAGCCCTGCTTCCTCCAGGACCTCAACACAGCTCTGACTTTTGCTCTGTCCCTTTTTTCTCCCTTTTTTCCCCCCCTTTTCCCCTTCCCCGCGGGGCTGGAGCTGTGTTTGGGATGCTGATGGGGACAGGCACGCAGCCCCTGCTCCTTTCCCTTGCCCAGCACTGCCAGATCCCAGCACTGATCCCTAAACCCAGACCCAGCCACGCCTCGGCAGCCTCGGACCCTGCGGTGGCAGCAGAGCAGTGACAGTGACACAGCCACACCGGGAATGGCCCTGCGGTGGCAGCAGAGCCGTGACAATGGCACACACCGGGAACGACCCTGCGGTGGCAGCAGAGCCGTGACAATGGCACAGCCACACCGGGTGTGGCAGCAGAGCCGTGACAGTGACACAGCCACACCGGGAGCGACCCTGCGGTGGCAGCAGAGCAGTGACGGTGACACAGCCACACCGGGAATGGCCCTGTGGTGGTGACAGTGACACGGCCACACCGGGCACGCCTCTTACCCCGGCACTCCGCGTCCGCCGCGGCCGTGCACTCCCGCACCAGCACCTCGTTCTCCTCGCACGTGGTGCAGGGCAGGCAGGGATCCACGAAGTTGGCCTCGCTGGAGAAGGTGCCCTCGGGGCACTCCTCGCACACGGTGTCCTGCGAGTCCTTGCAGGGGAACATGAGGCCGAAGCCCACCTCGCAGACGCGGCACTCGCGGCAGCTCCCGCTGGCCTCGTCCTGGAAGTATCCGTAGGCGCAGCGGCACACGGCGTCGTCGGTCTCCACGCAGGGCGCCGACATGCTCTGCAGCCCCTCGCACTGCGTGCACGGCTTGCACGGCTCCGTGGCGCTCGCCGTGTCCGAGAAGGTGACGCCTGATGGAGGGAGAGGGTTGGGATCAAAGCCCGGCTGCTGCTCGCGGGGTTTTCCCTCTGGGGTCAGGGGGAGAGGGGTCCCCCCCTCTGCGGCTCCTCTCGGGCTCAGCTTCCCGTCAATGCCTCCAGCATTCCCGCAGAAATTCCCAGCTCCTCATCTCCCAGGCTCTTCAGCCCATTCACACCTTCCCCATTCTCCAGCGATTTGGAGCATCCT
Organism: Euphonia xanthogaster; assembly: GCA_034509185.1. NCBI lineage: Eukaryota > Metazoa > Chordata > Aves > Passeriformes > Fringillidae > Euphonia > Euphonia xanthogaster. The sequence goes on along the minus strand of JAYDZK010000112.1, from coordinate 550,823 downwards.
TCCAGGTTCATGTTCCCAGTAACAGCCTCCCCATTCCCGCCTCCTCATCCCATTCACACCTTCCCCATTCTCCAGTAATTCCCAGTTCCCAGCATCCTTCTCAGTTTCAGGCTCTTCAGCCCATTCACACCTTCCCCATTCTCACCTCCTCACCCCATTCCTGCCTTCCCCATTCTCCAGCGATTCCCAGTTTGGAGCATCCTTCCAGGCTCATCTTCCCGGTGACATCTTCCCCATTCCTGCCTCCTCATCCCATTCCCGCCTCCTCATCCCATTCACGCCTCCTCATCCCATTCACGCCTCCTCATCCCATTTCTCTGCAATTCCCAGTTTGGAGCATCCTCCCAGGCTCAGCTTCCCATTGACACCTGCACCATTCCCGCCTCCCCATCCCCATTCCCACCTCAATTCCCAGCCCCCCGAGGGCCCAGCCCGGCTGCGCTGCCCCAGCGCCCATCCCAGCGCTCTCTGCTCTAATTCCCGATTTTATTCCCCTTTCTGACCTCCCGCCGGTCCCTCTGTGCATCCCGCGGCCATTCCCGCCGCTCACATCCCATCGCTTTCCCCTCCCCATCCTGCCGGGGTCCCCGGGGCCCCGCGCGTCCCCGGTCCGGCTGCGGTGGCGCTGCGGTGACAGCGCTGGAGCGCTGACTCTGCCTGACCCCGCGGCTCCTGCGCTCCGGTTTCACCCCGCAGGGGGAAATCAATGCCCGCGCCTCGCCGTGCCCGCTCCCGGAGGAGTTCCGGGATATTTTTAGCCCCGGAAGAGGCAGCGGAGCCCGTCCTGGAGGGCGCAGCTGCTGCTGCTGCCCCCGCGCCGGCCGCTCCCGGCGATCCCACCGGAGCTCCCGCCCCATCCCGGAGAAATTCCAGCCCCAGGGATGGAGAAGGGGCCGGGGAGCCCGGCTGCGATCCCTGATACCCCCGGTCAGCCCCGGGGATGGTGTCGGGAATGGATTCCTGCTCCCAGCAGCTTCCCTGGGTGGGGACATCGAGAACAGGAATTTGGGGCTGCTCCAGAGGGGGATGGAGCACCCCGGGGGAGGGACGGAGGTTCCATCCCAGCCTCGGCAGCGGATTTTTCCCATCCCCAACACCTTCCCTCGCCCTGGGCCTGTGCCTGGGTGTCCTGCCCCTCCCCTGAGGCTTTCCCTGGATCTGTAGAGGATAAGGAGTCACAAAATCCCGGAATGATTTGGGTCAGGAGGGCTCTTAAACCCCACTCAATCCCCGGGCAGGGACACCTCCCGCTATCTCAGGCTGCTCCCAAGGCCATCCTCGGCCCCTCCCGGGCACGGGGCAGCCGCGGCTCCCCCGGTCCCGCTGTCGCTGCCGCTGCCGGCCCCCGGTGGCCGAGCAGCCCCTGCCCCGTGCCCGAGCAGCGCCGGAGCAGCCCCGGGGCGGCACACGCGGCTCCCATTAACCTGGGCTCATGCCTCGCATTATCCTGAATTATTGATGGGCGCCATTAGAGCGGGGAAGTGGCCAGGAAAGGCTTTCGGCTGAGTGGGCACATTTGCAGTGGCAGCCGAAGGTATCTGAGCTGAGCAATTACAGCCCAGCTCCAAACGGGGCCCTCGCCCCCAGCCCTCCCTCCCCCGGAGGGATGAATAAATCATGAGGCAGCCCCCGGGCACTGGGGAGGGGCTGGGATGGGGGGAAAAGGGGGAATTAGAGCAACCCCCCCCCCCTTTTGGGGTGGTTTCTGGCAGCCCCCCCCCGGGGTTTTGGCAGGGCCGGGCTTCGGTTGCCGCGGATTTTTTCCGGAACGATTCCCCCGCGGGTCGGGAACGCGTCCAAGGGAGTGCTCGGAGGAGGCAGCCCTGGGTGCAGGTGGGGACCCTCGGCCCTGGGCCGTGCCCACATTCCTGGGCCGCAGTCTGGAGGCTGTGCCAGGAGCGGGGCTGCCTCCACCTGCCCGGCCTGTGGCAGCAGGATCCGGGGGGATCCAGGGGGTTCCAGGGGGATCCAGGGCCACAGGGGTCCTCTCCCCATCCCAGCAAATGACAGATGCAGGGTTTGCAGGTTTCCTTCCCTCGACCCCCCAAAATCCCTCTCAGGGAAGAGCTGAGAGAACTTTTCCCTTACTGGGATCCATCCCTCACTGGGATCCATCTGCCACTGGGATCCATCCCTCACTGGGATCAATCCCTCACTGGGATCAATCCCTCACTGGGATCCATCCCTCACTGGGATCAATCCCTCACTGGGATCCATCCCTCACTGGGATCCATCTCCCACTGGGATCCATCCCTCACTGGGATCCATCCCTCACTGGGATCCATCCCTCACTGGGATCCATCCCCCATCAGGATCCATCCCTCACCGGGATCCATCCCCTCAGCCAGGAGGGATCCAGCCCCGTTTCCCGGCCGGGTGCAGGGAGGCAGAGCTGTGTCCATCGATTTCTCAGGACGCTGAGGTATTTTTAGCCCTGCCCTGGCTCTGCTCTGTCCATGCTGGGCTCCTCCAGCCTCCTCTGCCTCCTGCCTGCTCCCTCCCTGCCCCAAACCCCCACCCCGAGCACATCCCAAACCCCCCCGAGCACATCCCAAACCCTTCCGTGCACGGGACCATCCCAAACCCCCCCGAGCACATCCCAAACCCCCCCGAGCACATCCCAAACCCCCC
>JAYDZK010000112.1:502742-517441 GCA_034509185.1 Euphonia xanthogaster | reverse complement strand
CGCGCCGCCCGGCATGGACGGCGGCGGGGGCGGCCCCGAGGGCACCGGCCTGGGTGAGTGCGGGGCGGCCCGCGCGGCCGCCGAGCCCCTTCCCCCTTCCTTCCCCCCCGAGCCTGGCGGCGCAGCCGAGCAGCGCTAGGCCCGGCCCGGCGGGGGGAGCGGGGCACGGGAGCCTCGGGGCCCGCGGGGGAACCGGGGGAGCCCCGGGCAGCGGGAGGAGGGGAGGGGGCGGGAGGGCAGGGATGGGGCCGGGGGACTCTGCCCGGGGTCGGGGGGTTCCCCTGGGGCTGGGGGCTCTGCCCGGGGTCGGGGGGTTCCCCCGGGGTTGGAGGCTCTAGCCGGGCTCCGGGGATCTGCCGCAGCTCGGGGGGCTCTGCCCGGGGGTCCCGGGGGTCCCGGGGCTGTGTGTCCCCTCCCGCGGGCACGGGGCCGTGTCACCTGCCTGGGGGAAGGGAGGGAAGGTGAGATCCCGCAGCGGAGCGGAGGGAAGGCAGCATTCCTGCGGGCTCGGGGTTTGGAGCGTGTCCCCGCCGCCCCTGCCCTGTCGCGGCTGGTGTCACCACGCTCGGCTCCGGTTGGCGGCGGTGCCCGGTGCCGTGGCCCCGGTGTGGATTCGGGGGGTTTTTCTCCCTCTCAGCCTTTTCCTCCGGGTGTTTTCCCCTTCCCCGTGCTCCCGGCTCGCGGTGCTCTGCGTGCGCCCCGGGGCTGGGATTTTGGGCGTGATTTTTGAGCGCCTTCCGCGCAACTTTGGGTGTCGCGGTGCAGGGAAGAGCCGAGTGGCATCTCCTGGGTTTCGCCAGAATTCCACCACGACCTTTAATCGCAGGCGAGTTTGGTGGAAGGGACGCAAGGGAGAAGCCCCGGAGGTGCCGCGGGCAGGGGGAATGTGAGGAACGGGAGTTTTTATCCTCCCGGGGTTGGCACCGGCAGGGGATGGGGAGATGAGCTTTGGGAAGCACCTGGGCTCTTCCCAGCTGGAGGTTCTGTGCTGTTTCTCTCCCTGGCCGCCTGATCTGTGCTAAAAAATGGATTTTTTTTTTTAGATGGTTTTGAAAGAGCTGTGGGGCTGCCAAGTGTGATTTTCAAAGGGCTTTGTGCCTCTGATATCTGATAATTTCCCTCGTGTTTATCAGATCTGATAATTTACCTCACCCTGGTTTTACCCCTCCACCTCCCTGCCTGGGTGCCAGGTGCATTTCTCGGCTGCTTTTTGTGGCTTTTCACCCATCCCTGCCCCGGGCAGGCAGTGCTGCAGCTCCAGATGTGATCCCAAAAATCTGGGAACAGCTCTCGGGGCAAACAGGGACAGGAGTTCCCAGAGCTTTTCCAGAGGCTGCGTGAAAGAAAAGTGCAGATTCATGGAGGCTTTGTGGTTTTTCCAGCTGGGCAGTTGTGTTTCCTGGGCTGCCAGGGGGTTGAGGGCTGGTTTAGAATTTGATAATTTTGATTTTTTTTTTGCGGGGGGAAGCTCAGAGCTGCTGTGGGGATTTGGGGCCATCCCTGGGATTATTTGTTAAAACACCTTTGGAATATTGTTGTGATCAGAAGAGGCTTTGGCAGTGGAGATGATTGTGAAATTTGAAGGGTTTAATTGACTTTATTATCTAATAATGCTATAGGGAGCCTTTACTTGATGCTTTCAGAGGAAATCTTGCTGTGGGAAGGGAGGAAATTGGGGTAAATCATCCAAAAATAGAAGATATTGGGGTGCTGTGCTTTCCTCCTCTCTGCCACAATCACGGAATGCAGGGATTTTACCCCGAGAGCTGCAACTTCACCTGAAAATGTCAAGTTTTTATCTATCCAAAGTCTCTTTTTGGGCTCAGAGCAGGAGATTCCTTGTGGGAGCGCCTTGGGAGGGGTTCCCCGAGTTCTGAGATGGATTTTTGCAGTAAACAGGAGGAGCAGGGACGTGCCCAGAGCACACCTGAGATGGCACAGGTGGATTTCAGGTGCTTACAAAACTCCTCTCCTCACTGACCTATTTCTCTCTGCAGCTCTCAGGGGCCTGGCCAAAAAAAAAAACCCAAAAAATTAAATTTATTCCTGATTCCACAAAAAAAGAAAGCGGCAGAACTGAAAGGAAGCAGCAGGCAGCTGAGGAGAGGGAGATTTCTCTGATATTCTGTGAATAATTATTATAGTAAAACATTTAATAATATACCCACTATATAGTGTTATAGACAATATTTTATATGCTACATATTTTATATTAATATATAATTTAATACAGATATATTATTTATCACACATTATATAATATGTATTATATTCTTTATATTCTGTATATTATATAGAATATAAAATACATTATTTTCTTTCTCTTGGTTCAGTTCCTCCAGCAGAGACTCTCAGCCTGCTCTGCTCTCTCCCTGCCAGATCCAGCCCTTCTAAAAGGGAGATGAAGTCAATTTTTAAAGATAATTTTACTTTTCAAAACAGCCTTCATTGACATTTTGCTGAATTTTTGCTGTTTGTCCTTTCAGGATTTTATTAAGTGAGTATTTGGAGGTTTCCTCACGCAATAATGAGGGAAAAAAAGTGGATTTTTTCTGCAAAGTTCATTTTATTCTCACAGAGTTTCACCCCTTAAATATTAAAGCAGATCCAGGTGAGATCTCCCTGCTCTGTCCTGAGCTCCCTCAGGGGAATGTGGCTGAATTTTCCCACCAAAAATGTGGATTTTTTAACCCCTTCTTGCCTGGATCCCAGTGCCTCATTCCCAGCTGTAAACACAAGGCCTTAAAATCCTTTCCAGCAGCTCCTGGATTGGGGCAAAATTTAAGGAATCTCTGGACCCCAAGGGGTGTTTCAGTGGGGTCTGTCACGGCTTTGAAGCCTCAAAGAGCATTTTAATCAAAACCTGATTTTTTAAAAACACATCCCCATAAAAACGAGGCAAATTCCATCCCAGTTTGTGCCTTTCCAGGGAGTTTTTCCAGGATTTGGGGGCAGAATTCCCGACCTTCTCCCAGTCAGCCCAGCACAAGAGACAGACTTCCCCAAAACCTCCATTTCCCCTGCCCAATTCCCAAATTCCTGGCGTTTTCCAGCCGGTTTTTGGACCTGGGATTTTGTGGGCTGCTCCTCCCTGGAGGAAAAAAAAAAAAAAAAGTAAAAAATTAAAAACAGGGAGTGAAACCCTGGCAGGTGCCAGCAGCAGCTCCAGCTCCTGCCCTTCCCGACACCCTTCCCTCGGGAGGTTTCACACTGGGACTTCTCCCAGGAATTCCCAGCAGCTTTTCCAGCACCTTCTGCTGGGCCTGCTCTCTCTGGAATTTTTTGTTGTTGTTGTTGTTGTTTTTCCCTGGAAATTGGATTTGTCCCCCTGGAAATGAGGTTTTTTATACCCCCTGGAAATGGGATTTTTTCCCTCTGGAAGTGGGATTTTTTTCCCCCCTGGAAATGGGATTTGTCCCCCTGGAAATGAGGTTTTTTTACCCCCTGGAAATGGGATTTTTTCCCTCTGGAAGTGGGATTTTTTTTCCCCCCTGGAAATGGGATTTGTCCCCCTGGAAATGGGATTTTTTATACCCCCTGGAAATGGGATTTTTCCTGCCAGGGAAATGTCCAGGTAGGAATTCCAAGGTGGCTTTGGGGCGGGATATTCACACTTCATTTACACCTCTGCATATCCAAGGGCACAGAGACACCTCCGGGGCCTCTTTGGGGGAAAAATGCTAATTTTGGGCAAGAGCTCTTGATGACAGATTTCCTTTTTGGGGCTTCCACCGTTCCTGGACCTCGGGGTCAGTGGTGCTCAATGGGAAGTGCCATAATTGAAATAAAATCTGAATCAAATCTTAGCACAGCTTTAATTTTCTTCAAGGTGCATCAGCAGAGAGGGATGAAAATAAGATGTTTGAAAGGAAAAAAGGAATTTTGGCGTCTATTTGGACAATTTGACAAAATTTTTTTTGGTCTAAAAATGATCAAATAATGATAAAGAAGTGATAAATGGGAAATGTGAACCAGGGAACCATCTGGAGATGTTTTAATCTTATTTTCAGGACGGTTGTTTGCATTGAAAGATGCAGGAATAGATTGGAATACCTGGAATTTCCTAATTCAGCCACAGCTTTTTAATTTTTAGGTATTTCAGGTGGTGGGAAGGGTCTGGAGTTGTGATTTGAGGGTAAAGAACTCAAAGTTATTTTAAGATTTTTTTTTTTCCTGCTTCAAGAAAAACGTTGAGTTGGTGGCTGTTGGATATCAAACCCTTTTGGATTCAATAAAACACCCCTCGTTTATTGCAAAATCCGAGGGATTTTAATGCTGAATTCCCAAATGGAAACCTCTGGGATGGATTTTTCGTGGTGATAATGCTTGAAAAATATCCAGGAACGGCTGGTTGGAAAACAGGCTTTGTGTCTCCCAAAGATCTGGGCTCAGCCAGAAATATTGGAAATATTGGAAATATTCCTCTTGAAGAATTGGAAAAGCCTGAGGCTTCTTCCTCGAGATTTTTCAGTTTTAGTGGCAGGATTTCACAGGTATTTTCCTGGGATTTGGGAATCTGATTTTCCAGGAGCCTGTGGAACACTCGGAGGGAAATTCCCAGCTCCAGACAGAGCGAGGGGAGGGAAAAAAAAATTAATATATAAATGTGCTGCCTGCTGAGTCAGCACAATACCCAGCCCGGGTTATTTTGGGAATGGCCAAAAAGCAGCTGGAAAAGCAGCAGGGTGAGGTGGGAGCTGTGGGAATTCCAGGATTTACAGGATTTATCCCCTCTCCAGGCTGTTCTGTCCCTGCCCAGGCTCTCCTGCACCTACCCTTGGTTATTTTAGGAATGCTCAAGGAAAAAAAAGCTGGGAAAACCCCTGGAATTGCAGAATTCACAGGATTTATCCCCTCTTCCCAGGGTTTTGTGACCCTTCCCAGGCTCTCCTGCACCTACCCTTGGTTATTTTAGGAACGCTCAAGAAAAAAAAGCTGGGAAAACCCCTGGAATTGCAGAATTCACAGGATTTATCCCCTGTTCCCAGGGCTCTCTGGAATTTAAGGAAAAGCTGTCCAAGGGAATCCTGGGAGGGCTGGCAGCGGCAGGAGGGTTTCCTGATTTCCCTGTTTTCCGCAGGAATTGGGAATGCTGCTCCCAAATACCCTCCTGCAGCATTCCCAGATGGGATTTCTCTTCCCTGTTTCCCTCTCAGGATTATTTCCCTGGTGATTTGAGGCTCTGCTGAGCTGCTCCTGCAGCTCCGGTGGGTCCCGAGCTTTGGGAATGGGAATGGGGTCGTTAGCAGCACTCAGCAGCTTTATTCTGCATTTATTCTGCATTTATTTTGCATTTGTTTTGCATTTCCATGGGCTCAGGCAGCTCCAGCACTTCCCATGGAAATGCAAAGGCACCGGGATGGAGTGAGGCTCTGGGAGATAAAACTTCACCACTTAAAAAAACACATTTTCAGGGCTTTTTTTGGTTTTTTTTTGCCCTTAAAGGCACAAGAAAGGAGGGATTGAGAGCCCAGAGAAATAATTGAAATCATTCCCTTCAGATGTGTTTTCCCACTGTTTGGGAATGTTGTGGGCACCTGGGAGACTTTATTGAGGCTTTTTAATCACAATATTGCAGATTTATTGAGCTGTTATGGACCCGTTTATGGAATCATGGAATATCATGGAATCATGGAATATCCTGATCAAGGGACCCGCAGGGATCGAGGCCAATTCTTGCACAGGACACCCCAAAAAAGTCATTTTAGGCCTCACTTTTTGTTTTCCTGGTGCAATCCGTGGTTATTCCCTGCTGGTTCATCCTCCAGAATCCGCATGACCTGGGGATTTCACGGAGTTTCCGTGGGAAAACATCTTCACGCCCTCAGCTTTTCCTGAAATCTTTAATTTCCCTCATATCTTCAATCAGTTTTTCCTTCCATTTTCCCTCAGTTTTCCCTTAATTTTCCCCTCACACCCTCAGTCAGTTTCCCTCCAGTTTTTTCCTCGCACCCTCAGTTTTTCCTCAAATCCTGCTTCCCTCGCATCCTCACCTTCTCCTGAAATCCGTTTTTCCACAGTTTTTCCCCACTTTTCCCCTCAGTTTTTTCCTCAGTTTTTCCCTCACACCCTCAGTTTTTCCTCAATTTTTCCTCAGCTTTCCCTCACACCCTTATTTCTCCTCAAATCCTGCTTCCCTCGCATCCTCACCTTCTCCTGAAATCCATTTTTCTTGGTTTTTCCCCACTTTTCCCTTACTTTTTCCTCATTTTTCCCCACTTTTCCCTCAGTTTTCCTTCTGTTTCCCCCCAGTTTTTCCCTCACACACTCAGTTTTTCCTCAGTTTTCCCTCAATTTTTCCTCAGTTTTTCCTCACACCCTTATTTTCCCTCAAATCCTGCTTCCCTCGCATCCTCACCTTCTCCTGAAATCCTGTTTTTCCTCAGTTTTCCCCTCAGTTTTCCCCTCAGTTTTCCCCTCAGTTTTCCCCTCAGTTTTCCCCTCAGTTTTCCCCTCAGTTTTTCCCTCCGTTTTTCCCTCCGTTTTCCCCTCACACCCTCAGTTTTCCCTCAGTTTTTCCTCAGTTTTCCCTCAGCTTTTCCTCACACCCTCATTTTCCCTCAAATCCTGCTTCCCTCGCATCCTCACCTTCTCCTGAAATCCGTTTTTCCACAGTTTTTCCCCACTTTTCCCTCAGTTTTTCCACAGTTTTTCCCCACTTTTCCCTCAGTTTTTCCTCAGTTTTTCCCCACTTTTCCCCTCAGTTTTCCCACAGTTTCCCCTCAGTTTTTCCCTCACACCCTCCGTTTTCCCTCAATTTTTCCTCAGTTTTTCCTCACACCCTTATTTTTCCTCAAATCCTGCTTCCCTAGCATCCTCACCTTCTCCTGAAATCCTGTTTTTCCTCAGTTTTCCCTCAGTTTTCCCCACTTTTTCCCCACTTTTCCCTCCGGGCCGGCCCCGCTCCCCCAGGCCCAGGCCGGGCCGAGGCCTCCCCGGCCCAGCCCGAATCTCTCTATTTTTCTATTTTTAGTGCCGGTAACACCAAAAAATGCGGTTTTTCTTCAGAAGTTCGGTGTGAAGTTGCTCCCACACACTCACCGGCTTCCTCCACCCACTCTTTTGTCTGCAAATTGTGCTTTTTTTTTTTTTAATTCGGAGCTTTTCATGTCGGAGTCTTTGCAAACCTTTGATTGCTGCAGATATTCCCCAGGTTTGGGGCTTGATAAGCATCAAAAAATCGCTTTGAAACTCTTGTTTCCTTTTTACATCTTAAATCTCTCATTTGGCAGCAGGACTGGGATTCGTTCTGTGGAAAAATCTGCCTTGACAAAATTAAATTCACCTTGAAAACAACAAAAACCGCTTGGGTGTTTTGGGATTAAAAACACCCAAACGCTGCTTCGGGATTAGAAATTTAAAAGTGAGGGAGGGAAATGTGTTTTAAGAGCGTTTTTAGGGCAGTGTTTCAGAGCTGCTGTTGCTCCTAAATGGCCAAGGAGGGCTTTGCTTTTTATTTAAATATTGGTTTTGAAAGTTGTGGGTCCCTGGAGGGCGGCAGTGAAAGGTTCAAAGCCACAGCAGCTGCAGACTGAAGCGGTTTTCAGAGCAAAACAGCTTTGATAATTCAGAATAAACCCCACCGTGGCCTTGATTTGAGGTGATTCCTCTTGATAAAAAGGTTTTTTTTGTTGTTTTTTTTTTTTAACGCACAATATCCCGTTAGTGAGCAGAGGTGAAATATTGGCAGGGATTTTTTGCCTGTTTGGTAAATGTGGGAAAAGGTGAAATTTCCTTTTCCTGGCTCTGCAGTGGAATTCCTGATTTCCTTCTGCATCTTTCTAGAGATGCTTAATATGATGAGGAAATAATCAGTTTTTTTTCTACGTGGAACTGGGAATTTCCTGGATAACCATGAATAATCCATCCCACTGGAAGGAAAAGCTAAACTGGGATTTATCCTTCCCGCGGCTTCCTGGGTGTAGGATTGGGAATTCCGGCTGGCCAAAACCAGTTGATTTTACAATTTTTTCCCTCTGAATGTGAGTTTGCCCCCAGTCCAGCATTAACAGCCCATTTCCTGGGATTTCCTCCGAGGTTCATCATCAAACTGGTTATTTTTTCCTTTCTTTCCCCGGTGTGGCACTTCCCAAAGATTCTCTTTATTGTTATTAATTATTAATAATTAATATTACTTCTTCAGGCACTGGTTGCTTCATCTCCTGCCCAGTTGGAATTCACTCCAAAGTGGGGGGAAATTCTGGTGGAACAGAGATGGCAATGCAGGAATCTCTGGAAGAGAGGAGGATTGGGTGAATTTGGGCAGGAATTCCTGGCTGGGATGGAATTCCCAGGGAAGCTGTGGCTGCTCCATCCCTGGCAGTGTCCCAGGCCAGGCTGGAGCACTCTGGGATCATGGAAGGTGTCCCTGGGTGGGATTTGCTGTCCCTTCCATCCCACTCTGGGATGTCTCTGTCCTTAATTCTCCTCCCCTGCACCCTCTGATCCCAGCTTTAGCTCAGGAATTCCTGATGGGAACAGCCCAGCCCAAAACCTGGGGCTTGCTGTTGCCATCCCGAGCTCCCAAACTGGAATTGTCCCAGTGAGGGAAAAGGGAAAAAAAAAGGAGAAAAAAGAGAAATGTGAGGGATTGATTGCTTTGTGTCCATGAGGGACCACGTGGCGCTTCCTGCAGGAGGAAGTGGCAGCAAAAAATCCCGGGCAAATTCCAGCTTGGAAAACCGCGGGGGGGAAACGTGGATGGGCAAACTGAGGCTGTGCCCTGGGGATTAAGGAGCTGGGGGAAGGGAGGGAGAGACAAAGGAAGAATTCCTCAAATCCCTCAAAATCCAGGATCTCAGAACGGCTCCACCGGAATTCCTCAGTGGAGGAATTCCTCGGTGGTTGGAATGTGGCTCGGGAGTATGGGAGGATGGGCTGGGGTGTTCTGGGGTGGGTGTGCCCCGTGTTTGTGGGGGCAGAGCAGAGTCTGGGGCCATCGGTGCTCCCAGAAACCCAGGAGGAGCAGGTCTGGAGGGTGGAGAGCATCCCTTGCTGGATTTCCGTTCCCTAGGGAATCTGCTGCTGGGAATTCTCCTGTTCCCTGTTGGTTTTGGGGCTGTCAGTGCTCCCAAAAATCCAGGAGGAGCAGTTGTGGTCCAGAGGTGATTCTGTGGGGGATGGAGAGTATCCCTTGCCTGGATGTCCATTCCCTAGGGAATCTGCTGCTGGGAATTCTCCCGGTCCCTGTTGTTTTTGGGGCTGTCAGTGCTCCCAAAAATCCAGGAGAAACTGTCATGGATGGAGAGTATCCCTTGCTGGATATCCAGGAGAATTCCCAGGGAATGGAAATCCAGCAAGGGATACTCTCCATCCACTCTCTGGTGGATGGGGAGTATCCCTTGCTGGATTTCCGTTCCCTGGGAGTCTCTGCTGGGAATTCTCCTGGTCCCTGCTGGTTATGGGGCTGTCAGTGCTCCCAAAAATCCAGGAGGAACAGTTGATGGGGAGTATCCCTTGCTGGATTTCCATTCCCTGGGAATTCTCCTGGTCCCTGCTGTTTGTGGGGCTCCCACTAATGCAGGAGGAATGGTTGATGGGGATATCCCTCTCTGCTGGGAATTCTCCTGGTCCCAAAAGTCCGGGAGGAATGGTTGATGGGATATCCCTTGCTGGATTTCCGTTGCCTGGGAATTCTCCTGGTCCCTGCTGTTTGTGGGGCTCCCAAAAGTCCGGGAGGAACGGTTGATGGGGAGTATCCCTTGCTGGATTTCCATTCCCTGGGAGTCTCTGCTGGGAATTCTCCTGGTCCCTGCTGTTTGTGGGGCTCCCAGAAATCCAGGAGGAACGGTTGATGGGGATATCCCTTGCTGGATTTCCATTCCCTGGGAATTCCCCTGGTCCCTGCTGCTGTCCCTCCCTCCCTGCCCCATCCCCGCGCTCATTCCCCACTGACGCCGCTCTCCCTCCCTCCCGCTGTCTCCCGCAGGTAAAATGCTCCAGGGCTCCTCTGGCTGCCGAAGATCCCTCCCCGCCCTGGCCCTGCCGTGATCCCGACCCCCGCCGCAGCCCAGCCAGGATCATCCCCCCCCACTCCCATGGAAGAGGCGCCGGGCTGGAGCAGCTCCCTCGGGACGGAGGGCGCCCCATGAGCCCCCCCAGATGAGCCAGGCAGGCAAGGGGGAGCCCCCCGGCGCCGGCATGGCACAGGAGGGGCCGGCCGCCTTCTACCCCAGCCAGGAGCTCGACCTGTCCACCAAGGTGTACAAGAGGGAGTCAGGGAGCCCCTTCCCGGTGCTGGGGGACAGCAAAGGGAGCAAGGGCCACCTCCACGAGAGGGAGGAGCAGCCGTTTTTCAGGGAGAGCAGAGCGGTAGGAGAGGTCCGGGCTGTGAAAGAAGACAGGGAAAACTCTGACGACTCTGAGGAGGAGGAGGAAGAGGAGGAAGATGAAGTGACTTACAAAAGGGAGCAGATTATAGTGGAGGTAAACCTTAACAACCAAACCTTAAATGTGTCCAAAGGGGAGAAGGGTGTCCCCTCCCAGTCCAAAGAGACTGCTGTCCTTAAGAGCAGCAGTGAGGAAGAGGAGGGTGACAGTGGGGAAGAGGCCACGGAAGACAGTAACGATTACGAGGAGAACGAGAGGCAGAAGAAAAAGGAGAAGAGGGTGGAGAAGGTCAGCGTTGGCCAGAGGAGAAGCAGGAGAGCGGCCTCGGCCGCGGCCGCCGCCGCCTCCCCGGCGCCCCGGGCCACGCGCGGGCGCAGGAAGAGCGCGGAGCCCCCCAAGCGCAAGAAGAAAGCTGCAAAGGAGCCCAAGGCACCCGTGCAGAAACCCAAGGGCGAAGAGAAGGAGACTCTGACCTGTGAGAAGTGCCCCAGGGTGTTTAACACACGCTGGTACCTGGAGAAGCACATGAACGTCACCCACAGGCGGATGCAGATCTGCGACAAATGTGGGAAGAAATTTGTGCTGGAGAGTGAGCTGTCCCTCCACCAGCAAACTGACTGTGAAAAAAACATCCAGGTAGGTCTGCTCGCCTGCTTGCCAGGTCCCCACACCTCCTGGCGTGCCCTGGATCCGGCTGGTGGACGCTTCACAGGGGGAAAAAAAAAATAAAAATCTCTTTTTGCACGGCCCCAGGTGCCGAGCCGGGCCCGGGCTCTGCCTTATCCCACCTTTTGGGGTCTCCCAAAAGGAGGGGATGGCAGGGAAAGCGTGCTCAGCTGCTCTGAGCAGTTACTCCTGGAGTAAACTTGAGTTGGGAACACAAAGCTCCTTTAGCAGGGTCAGAATCTGGAGTAAATGGTCCCAAAAATCTGAAGTTCTGTGGTAAATCCTTCTCCTCCTGCTCCTGCCAAGCATCCTCAGCTCTCACTGAGTTTAGAATTCCAGGGGTTTCCGTGTCCTGAAATGCAGTCCCACAGCCTGGGAAACCAGGCGAGCTTTCCAGGGGAAACAGCATTCCAGGAATTCCCTGGAATGGGGAATGTGTGAGATCCCAGAGGCAGCAGTGGAGTCAGGATCTGAGCTGGGTTTAAAACGGGCTTTAAACCCCTGTGAGACCACGGGAATTCCCAGAGTGTTTCTGAAGGGCTGGAATTCAGCACCTGCACCCCAAGCCTGCCCCTTCCCGGCAGGAAACCCCAGCAGATCTCCCAGAAGACACAAAAATCTCCTTTTTTTTTTTTTTTTTTTTGTTTTTCTCCCCAGCAATGGGAGGAGCAGCTCTGCTGGGGAGGCTCTGGGAGCTGTGGGAAGAGCTCCGGAGTTCCTGGTGCCTCTGGAGTTTGTGCCTGGCAGCTCAGTGCCAGGGAACCGGGGCACTGCTGCCTTCTCTGGCACCCCAAATCTGCTTTTTTTTGGCCTTATTTTCACCCCACCTCCTCCTGGAATCCTGCCAGCAGCGGCGGCTCCCGTCGGATTTTTGGGCAGCTGGAATTTGTAGGGCAAGGAGGGATTTTTTGGTGGGAGAGTTGGAGCACAAGAATTGAACATTTTTCATTGTTTATTTGCTCTCAGTGCTGAACTGGGTTGATCCTCAGCTCCCGCTGTGTGGGAGACGTGGAATATTTATTCCAATTTCTCTTTTCCAAGCTCTTTTCCCAGCTCTGTGTAGCTCTAGGCTGTTTTTTGTGGTTTTTTTTTTCCTTAAGTTTCAGCTCAAAGAAAGGATTTATTAATATCAATTTAATTTTTGCAGCTTTTGAAATAAATATTTTAAAAGTTCAGCGCAGCAGGGAGGATTTAAATGGGAATTTAAGAGATGCAAGCAGGGTGTTCATTCACGGCATAAAATTTAAGCAGGAATTCAAATTTAAGCAGAAATTCCTGAATATTTTGAACACATAAAATGGTGAAATATCCTATATCCATCTACACATGTGTCCAAAAGTGATAAGAAAAGGAGAAATTACAGAAATTTTGATTTAAATCCAGAGGAATCTGGTCTAGAAGCTTCCCAGTGCCAGCAGCACTGAGAGTCACCTTCAGGTCCTCAATATCCACGAATAAATCCAGCAATTCTTGTTCTCTCCTGCCTTTGGAATGTGTTTTCCAGCTGCCTGTCGCTGTGTTTTTATTCCAATTGCCAATAGGATCGAGGGAAAATTTAAATTTCCCTCGGTTCAGGGCTCAATGTGTGGAGGGGGAGCTTTGTCCTGGAATAAAACTGGTTGGATCTCGGACTGAAATGAAAATCAAGGCTGGCTCCTGCCAGAGTTTCCTCCTGGGGATGGAATAAATCTGTTTTTCCAGGTAATTTCTGCTTTTTCACCCATCACAGTCAGCACCTCCAGGGGAGCTCCGGGTGGTTCCTCCCTCTCGGAGTTTTCATCCTGAATTCTGCTGTGGCCTTGGCCCCTCCAAGGGCTCCTTCCTCTGTAAATCCAAGGATTTGGGGATCATTCCGTGGAATTTCTTTGCTCTCCAGGGATTTTTTCCCTCCCAAGGGGGGGATCCCGGCGGGTGCTGTGGGGGCAGAGCCCCCTCGGTGCCTGCAGAATTCCAGGTGGGAATTCCCAACCCTGCAGAGATCCCAGCCCCGTGCAGGCGAAGAGGAAACGTTCCCAACGAGCAGAACTAATTAATTTGTTCGTTAATCAGCACCCAGCCCTTCTGACTGATGGGGAAAGGGTGGGAATTGATGGGCTGGGAAGTGGAGATATCCCAAAGATCCCAAAAAACCCCAGGACAAGGCACAATTCCTCCCTGTGCCCTCCGAGGTGAAGATGATTTGGTTTCCTCACGCTCTGGGATTTCCAGCTGGAATTTCCGCATCGGAATTTTTACTGAAGTTTTTGGGAAGAGCTGCTTGGAAAAGGAAGAGCTGCCTGAAATCCTGGGGGGCTTGATTGCCTGGACATCCCACGGGAGTTTTGGGAAGGAATTCCCGGCCTCCGGTGCCACTTTGGAGCTTCAGTGAGTGAAGAGAGCGCGGCAGGAGGAGCTGATCCCGGAGTGTCCAGCGGGATGGGAGCTGCTTCCCATGGAGATCCAGAGGGATGGGAGAGCCTGGAGTGGCCACACCTGGATTTGGGAGAGGGGGGCAGGAAGGGCTGGATGGGCCTTTGGGAATTTAATGGTGTCAGCCTCCTCCAGCTCTGTTGGGTTCTTCCCTCTCCAGGAGTTTGGATTTTCCCACTCCAAGGGTTTGGATTCTTATCCCACCAAGGGTTTGGATCCTTCTCACTGAGAATGTTTGGATTCTTTCTGCTCCAAGGGTTTGGATTCTTCCCTCTCCAGAGTTTGGATTCTTTCTGCTCCAAGGGTTTGGATTTTTTTCTGCACCACGGGTTTGGATTTTTCCACTCCAAGGGTTTGGATTCTTCCCATTCCAAGGGTCTGGATTCTTCCTTCTCCAAGGGTTTGGATCCTTCTCGCTGAAAATGATTGGATTTTCCCACTCCAACAGTTTGGATTTTTCCATTCCAAGGGTTTGGATCCTTCCCTCTTCAGGGCTTTGGATTTTCCCACTCCAGGGGTTTGGATTTTCCCACTCCAAGGGTTTGGATTCTTCCCTCTCCAAGGGTTTGGATCTTCCCACTCCAGGGGTTTGGATCCTTCTCACTGAAAATGTTTGGATTTTCCCACACTGGGGGTTTGGGTCCTTCTCACTGAAAGGGTTTGGATTTTTCCTCTCCAGGGTTTGGATTTCCCTTTTCCAAAGCTGGGCTCTCCCAGCCCAGCAGCCCCAGGTGTCCCTGGGCCCCTCCTTTGCTGTTGGATTTTGGGATCAGGAGGCACCAGAACACCAGCACTGCCTCCCCTCCTGTCAGGTGTAATCCCAAAATCCACATTCTCACTGCCTCCCAAAAGGTGTAAATCCCAAAATCCACATTCTCACTGCCTCCATTCCCCTCAGCTATAATCCCCAAAATCCACATTCTCACGCACCTTTTTCACCATTTTTGGGCCTTTTTTTGCCAAACCTGCCCTCCCCCCCCAGCCCAGGCTCCCCTAACGCAGCTCCCTCTGTGCCCACCCCAGTGCGTGTCCTGCAACAAATCCTTCAAGAAGCTCTGGTCCCTCCACGAGCACATCAAGATCGTGCACGGCTACGCCGAGAAGAAATTCTCCTGCGAGATCTGCGAGAAGAAATTCTACACCATGGCCCACGTGCGCAAACACATGGTTGGTGAGTGGCTGGGCACGGGCACCAGGGGAGTGAAAACAGCAGGGGATTGGGATTGTTGGGGACTGGGATTGTTGGGGGATTGGGATTGTTGGGGGATTGGGATTGTCGGGGGATTGGGATTGTC
>JAYDZK010000112.1:376358-403533 GCA_034509185.1 Euphonia xanthogaster | reverse complement strand
TTTTATTTTATTTTATTTTATTTTATTTTATTTTATTTTATTTTATTTTATTTTATTTTATTTTATTTTATTTTAATCTTTCCCCCTTCCCTCTGTTCTCTCCATTCCCCAGAACATTCCCTTGCAGCTCGGAACCAATTCCCGGCTTTTTCCCCCATCTCGGGCATCCGGAACAATTCCCATCCCCATCTCCCCTTCCACATTCCCGACTCCAGGAATAAATGCCCCTGAAATTCCAGTCCTGCTCCGAGGGAGGGAATTCTGGGACAGCTGAAAACTTCTCCTGGATCCAAGGGAACCCCCGTGGCCGGGCGGGAAGAGCGCGGAGGGTTCCATTTTCATGGAATATTTGATTTTTAAGGAACATCTTGTTTTCATGGAACACTTGATCTTTATGGAATATTTTATTTTATGGAATATTTTATTTTATGGAATATTTTATTTTATGGAATATTTTATTTTATGGAATATCTGATTTTCATGGAATGGGAATTTTGAGGCTTCCTGGCCAAAGGGATCCGTGGAGGATCCCGATGTCCCGGCCCATTGGGAGCTCCTTGTTCCCATCACTTTTCCCTGGATTTGTGGATATTCCCAAGGGTTTGGGGCTGGAGAAGGGCAGGCAGGGCTCGGGATGGAGGCGGAATTTTGGGGAAGCGCTGGCATGGGTCTGACCCTGGATTCCAGAGATCCAGGGATTCTGGGATTCAGGGATTCCAGGATTCAGGGATTCCAGGGATTCTGGGATTCAGGGATTCCAGGGATTCCAGGGATTCTGGGATTCCGGGATTCCAGGATTCAGGGATTCCAGGATTCAGGGATTCTGGGATTCAGCGATTCCAGGGATTCTGGGATTCCAGGATTCTGGGATTCCAGGATTCCAGGGATTCAGGGTGATGGAATTTCTGGTGAGGCCGAGGCCTCTTCCCCATCCCCACACAAAATCCAGGGATTTCGTTGTTCCAGTTTTCCTCCCTTTTCCCAACAAACCCCACATTTCCAGGGACATCCCTCCATCCCATCCCTTCGTTTTCCCGTTTCCCGTGTCCCGCCTCACTCCCAGCGACCTTGGAGCCGCAAATTCCGGACGGAGCCGCGGAATTCCGGCTCCTTCCCGACAGCTCCTTCCCGAGGTGACTCCCAAACAACCCGGGAGCAGCTCCAGGGAATTTTCCGAGGCTTCCAGGGGGGTCTGGTTAAAGATTAACCCCCCCCCCCCGCATTCCTTGGGCCCGGAATTGTGATGGATTTCTCCAGGTGCTCCGCGCCCGCCCAGGTGGAACCGGGAGCGCCGGGCCGTGGTGACATTCCTGGCCCTCCCCGGGGTCATTCCCTGGCCTCCATCCCGATTTTCCGTGCTCCCTGCTCCGCTGGAATTTGTTTATCCCCGTGGGGATCTCGGGGGGGGGAAATGTTGGCTTGGATTCCTGCCCGGAATTCCGGGATTTTGGCTTTTCTCTGGATTTCCAGGGGGTTTGGCACCATCATTGCTTTGATTTTTTGAGCTCTTGGCCGGTTTGGGGTGAATTCCATGGAATTTGTTCGCCGGGTTTGAATTTCCTTGGATTTCTGTGCAATTCCAAGAGAAAAGGGAAGGAATAAATCCCTTGGGTGGGCACAGGGATCCTGCTCAAATATCCCAGCCCTGGGAAAGCTTTGGATTGGGATCCATCCACGGATATCCAACCCCGCCTTGGAATTCCAAACATTTGGCATCTGGGGATGCTCCAGCTCTCGGGAAAACCTCTTTGGATTGGTTTTTTCCCATAAAAATCATCTTTCCAGCAGAACAATCCAGGATTTTCCATTCAAAATTCATCCAAAGGAAGCTTTTCCCAAGGAATTGCTGGGATGACCCCAGGTTTTAACCTTTGATCTGGGCTCGTTGTGGGAATTTTGTAGGACTTTCCATTTATTGATGAATTTTATTCCAAATCCCAGGATCCTTCATTAAAATAAAAATTCCCAAGTATAAAAAAACTCCATTTTTTTCCCCTTTTCCCAGAAAATCCACTCATCCTTTTTTTTTTTTTTTTTCCCCTTAAAAATAAAAAGGGAAAAGGGATTTTTTGTCCTGGATTAATGTCGGGAAGGAAAGCCGGAGCGGGAAGGGGGCGGATGTTTCATTTCCCGCCGGGTCACAGTGCAGGAGCCGGGAATTCCTTCATGTGGAATATTCCCAGATCAATGGCAAAAGCCCCTTTTTTGGGACCTCTGCCTCGATTAACTCTGGAATTGCTTTTCCCGACAAATCCCGGGATTTTATTGCCCATTTCCCCCCACCTTTGGCATTCCCGGGGCATTCCCACATTTTTCTCCTTTTCCTCAGGGATCCTGGGGGTTCTTCCAGAGAATTCCGGAGCTGGGCCAGCTCAAATCCCATCCCAGGAGCAGATTCCCAGCACAGCCTGGGAATGGGGCTCCAGGGGGATTTTGGGATGGGGGAAAGGAGAATTTAGGCTGGAAAAAGGGGAATTACATTGGGAATTAGGGAAAAATGGGAATTCAGGAAAGATCCCTTCCTGGCACAGCCCAGGAATGGGGTCCAAGGGAAATTTTGGGATAGGAGAAGAGGTTCCAGGCTGGAAAAGAAGGATTTCCATTGGGAATTTGGGAGGAATTCCTCCCTGTGAGGGCAGGGAGGGGCTGGGATGGATTTCCCAGGGGAATTCCAGGATTCCACATCCCTGGAAGTGCCCAAGGCCAGGCGGGAGGGATCCGGGATAACGGAGGGGGTGGGAATGGGATGAGCCTTGAGCTCCCTTCATCCCCAACCATTCCAGGGTTTTCTGAGGAGATTTTGAAGGAGAATCCCAAAAGTTCCCAATCCTCTTCCCGGGAGGATGGGATTGGAGCCTTTTCCATGGAAAACTCTGGCCCAGTTCGGTGCCTCCCCAGCTCCCAAACCCAGAGCAAATTCCCGGCATTCCCCGTTCCTCGGAATTCCTTCTCTCCCCCTACTCCCGAGGAAAAGGAGGAATCTGAGGAAGCCCTTCCCAGATTTCAGCTTTTCCATGGAATATTCCAAGAGTTTCTGGGGAAGCGGAGCTGGGCCGGGTGGGGACGTCGTTAATGACTCCAAAGAGCTCCAGCAGCTCCAGGCTGGAATGGAAAATCCATGGAAAAAACCACGGAGAGAGCCCCGAGATGGGATCCTCCCGGAGCCCGGCCATTGACGGGGATCCCCACGGAGCAATTCCCGGGAATCCGGGGCAGGGAAGGGAGTGGGGGCGTCGTGTCCTTGGAAACGGCAATTCCCAGAGTCAGCGGGGCTGGGAATGGAACCCATCCAGGGGGATTCTCCTGCTGATCCCCAAAATCCCGGGGTTTTACGGGGATATTTAGGGATATTTCAATCAGGATATTTGGGAATATTTAGGGATATCTAAATCAGGATATTTGGGAATATTTAGGGATATTTAAATTGGGATATTTGGGAATATTTGGGGATATTTAAATTGGGATACTTAGGAATAATTTAGAAGGGATATTTAAGGATATTTTGTTAAGGGTATTTAGGGATATTTAGGAATATTTATACAGGAATATTTGGGAATATTTAGGGAGATTTAGGAATATTTGGGGATATTTAAATACAGATCTTTTGGGATATTGAAGGATATTTGTACAGGGATATTTGGGAATATTTAGGTCAGGATTTTTAACATTTATTTGGGAAAACCCCAAATCCTGGCGGTGGGAAACAGAAGCAGATCTGAGATTTCCCTTTTCCCCTTTTATTTCCAGGATTCTCCCGGAATTCTCCCAGGAATCCGGGGGCTGTGTGAAAGAGGGGCCGTCCCTTTTCCCCAGGATGAATTCCCGGCGCCCGGGGCAGGGTCAGGGATGCTTCAGGGATCCGTTTTCCAAGGGAAAAAAATGGGAATGCTGTAAAAGAGGACGGATGGTGCCGGTGTCCGTCGGGCGAGGTCATCCCGCGGTCAAATCCAGGCCATTCCCGCCTGGAGTTCACGGCCTCGGCTTTTATTGGGAATTCTAGGAAGGATTGGGAAGGCTGCGGGCTTTTCCTTGGCAACTGCACGGGGCTGGAGCTCCCAGCGCGGCTTTGGGGGGAATTTGGGAAGGTCGGGAAGGGTTTTAAGGGAAAATCCGTCAAATCCGTGGAAATGGGAAGGAAACAACAAAAAGGGTTCGGCTTGGGGCAGGGACAGGGATTTTCCAGCCCCCATCCCACAGGAATGATTAATTCCCGTTAAAAAGAATCAAGGAATCAATCCAGTAAGAAAATTGGGAAAATTCAGCTTTTCCTCTCCTTTTCCAGAGGAAGTTTGAAGGGAAAGGGTTTTTGTGGGAAAGGTGAGCACACGGAGAAATCCCATCCCGGATTTGGGAAAGGAGGTGGATTTGGGGTGGGGAAAATCCTGGATTTTGTTTCCTGAGAAGGGCTGCAGTGGGGTTTTCCTGGAATTCTTTTATCTTCAGGATTTAGGATTCTAAAGGTGCAGGGGTCCTTGGGAATTCTTGGACCTCTGGGATTCTAAAGTTCCCAAGAATTCAGGAATTCCTGAACCTTCAGGGTCTGGGATTTTCAAGGTCCCAGGATTCTTGGGAATTCTTGAACCATTGGGATTTGGGATTCCAATGTTCCCAAGATCCTCAGGAGTTCCTGAACCCTCAGGATTTGGGATTCTCTCCCTAAAAATTCCATGTATTTGTTGCATCCCTGCTTCAGGACCTGGAATTCCCTGCTCGCTTTCCCTCTTCCCGTTCCCCACATCCCTCGATCCCGCTGCTATCCCTGTTTTTCCCAGGTCTATCCCAGCAACTGGGAATGGGAATGGGAATAACCAATCCTTGGTCTTGGCTGAATCCTTGGGAATGGCTTTTCCCTGCCTCTGGAATGGGCAGGGAAAAACCAAATCCCAAGAATCCAGGCTCAGCAGGAGTGGGAGAGGCGCGGGGATGAATTCCCAGTTTTCCGGCTAAGGGAAGAGAAGGGTCAAGGAATTCTCCTCATGGAATGGAGCCGGGAATTCCAGGCTGGAATCCGGCACCAGGAACACCGGGAAAAGCACCGGGAGAGGGGGAGGAGGCAGCGCAGATCCCAAAAGCACAGCGGGAGCAGGGAATGCCGTCCCTGGGAATTCCCATTCCTGGGAATGAGGGTCCATGGAGGGATCAGGGAGTTTTTCCCAAGGTTGTTCATTTCCTTGGAATATTGGAGCAGGAACAGCTTTCCCAGCGGGATTTCCCCCCCTGGATCCTTGGATTTGTGGGGTTTTCCAATGGGGCCTTTGGAAAAACAGAGGAATTCTCAGAATGGGAGGGAATAGGAGGCTCCACTTGGAATTTTCGAGGCACAATCCCTGATCCATCATTTTCTGGAAACGCAAGGAAACCCTGGCACACCCAATTCCCATTCCCGGATTTTCTCAGGGATTGGCTCAGTCCCTGCCCTGCTGAGGGATATTTTGGGGTCAATGGATCCATGGAGGGAGAGAATTCCCGGTGTTTTTTGGGGGGTTCATTCCCGGCCCTTCTCCTCTTCCCGCTTTGGAGATTTCCAGCTGGGAATGTTCTCCGGGAAATGGCGCCACTGCCCCCTGCCTGCGGAGCCGGGAGGGAGCGGGATGCGGGATTTGGGATCTGGGATTTGGGATACGGGACCCGGATACAGGATTTGGGATAAGGGATGTGGGATCTGGGATTTTTGGCAGATCCAGATGGGAAGGGAATAAGGAAGTGTTCAAATTCCAAGCATGGAATGAGCCAGGAAATTTTCAGCACCTGGAATTTCTTGGATCACCAAGGCTTTAAAAAAAAAGGAATTTCTGGGATAAAGTTTTGCTTCCCTGCTCCAAACCCTCTGGAAAAGGTGGATTTGGGATAATCCCAGGGATCAGCGGGTTATTGGGAATTCAGGGAGCTTGGGATACAATCTCAGTAATCCCAAGGAACATTTGGAGTGGGATCTGATCCTACGGAAAATCCAGGAGGGATGGGACGTGGGAAAAGGGGATTTAACATCCGGAAAAATCCGAGGTTTCTGTATTTTAATTTTGGAATATTCGGGATGAGGCTGCAGTCCCCAGGAGCGTCAGATCCCGGGAATTTGGGGGCTGAGGATGGGCTGGAGATGGAGATCCCATTTTTCCTTGGAATAAATTGGGATATGCCAAGGAACAGCAGCTCCTGTTGCAATCCCAGGGCTGGAAAATAATTAGGGAATCATGCAAAATCCCAGGATTTGAAATGGGAAAACCATCCCGGAACGCTGATTGATTGATTGATTAATTAATTAATTAATTCCGAGCTCTGCTCCCGGTTAACACCTCTGGAATTAATGGAGTCACACGGGAGCGGGAATCGCCGGGATAATTTTATTAGGAATAACTGGCAATCCATAACATTTCAACTCCCTCTCAACATTCCCGATTTCTGCACCGACTCCTCCCGTTCTAAACCCAAACGTGGGAACGACTCCTGGATTTTCCCCCCATTTCTCCACCATTTTCCCACCATTTCTCCAGGTGGGAGAAGCCACCATTCCTGAAAGTCTGGAGTTCCTTTTCTGAGCAGGGAGGGATTTCCATGGAATGGGACTCAGAAATCCATAACATTTTCAACTCCCTCTCAACATTCCCAATTTTTCCAACAACGCCTCCCCTTCTAAACCCAAACATGGGAACGACTCCTGGATTTTCCAGCCATTTCCCCCCCATTTCTCCACCATTTCCCCCCCCATTTTTCCAGGTGGAAAAAGCCGCCATTCCCGAAAAGCCGGCGTTGTTTTTCCGGGCGGGGGAGGATTTCCACGGAGCCGGGATCGTCGGAGCTAATTAGCGGAATGGCCCCATTATTTATCCAGGGACACGGAGTCCAATAATTGCTATTGCAGCTCGGAAGCGGCTCCGGGATATTAATTCCCGATTTTTCCTGTCAGCTCCGTACAGTAAAACTTCCAAATGGGCCCCCGAAGGTGCAGAAGCTCATTTTAATCCTCCTTTTTCTTTGGAATTGGCAGAATCTCCTTCCATAAAAGCCGGAAAAAAAGCGGGAGAACGGATAATATTTTGCTCCGAAGGAAGCCGTTAGAAAATCTTATTATTTTTCCCGCTCCTTGACCTTTTCCCGGCTTTCCGCTGGAGGAAAAGTTGCCTTGGATTTGGGGGTGGTGCTGTGGTGAGGATTTTTCTGGGAGAATCCAGGGAATGGGTTGGATCCGTTCCCTCTGGAAGCGGGGAAAGGACGGATTGGTGTCCCCGTGGAAAGGACTTTGGGCGATTCCCATGGCACGGGAGATTTTGGGATTTGCTTTTCCTGGGATTTCTCAGGGGCTGTCCCATTTCATTCCCCATCCCGGCATTCCAGGAAGGTTCCCAAGGGATTCTCTGCTCTTTGGAGCTGGATTTTGGGTGGGAGTGAGAGGCTTTTCCCGGGGAATTCCTGAGGGATTCTCTGCTGGCTGTACCCGGATTTTGGGTGGGAATGAGAGTGGGAATGAGCGGCTTTTCCCACCCACATTCCCAAGGAATTCTCCCTTTGCTGTGCCCAAACTTTGGATGGGAATGAACATTTTTCCCAACCAGGATTTTCCAGAGAATCCTGGCTGATCCTCGAATGAAAACCTCGGGAACGGCACTGGGAAATCCCTTAAAATTCACCTGATTTAAACCAACCCCAAATCCCGGAACTCCCACAATTCCCCCGGGGAAAAAAGCGGGAAAAAGGCGATTCCTGGCCGAGCCCCCAATCCCGAGAATTTCTCCGTGGGCAGGGGAGGCTCCGACGGAAGACACGAAGGCGGGAAGCTCCCGTTTTCTTGGGAAGCTCGTAAAGCCGGTCGGAATCCGACATAAACCACAATTTACACCCGGCATTTATCCTGGAAATTGCGGTTCCGTGCGGCTCACGCAGGCGGATAAATCAAATTTTATGGGATTCTGCGGAGTTCTTCCAGGGAAACGGAAATTTAGGGGGATTTGAAGGCTTGGGAAAACAGGGGCCGTTCATCCTGGGAAACATCGGCTCCCACATGGAAAAGGATAAAAATCCATCCCTCGGGATTGGAGCTTTTCCTTAAAAAATGGCTTGGTTAAATATTCAAGGGATGAGCCCGGGAAAATTCCCAGGTTTTTTTGGCGTGTTCCTGGTTTGGGGTGGGAAAACTGGGCCTCAGTCCCCTAAAAAAAGAGGGATTTAGGGATGATTCCCAAGTTCCTGTGTTCCTGCAATCTGGGAAGGAGCTGGAGCATCCCAAATCCTGGATTTCAGCTCAATCCCTCCTCCAAATTCCCCATTTTTATCCTGGATCCCTCTAAATCCCAGCTAAAACCATTCCAGGACACCCATTCCCTGGGCAGGATGGGAAAAACCTTTGGAAAACTCTAGGAAGCAGAGTCTGCTCATCCCAATTAATGCCAGCCTCTCATTAATTAGTCGTTATTAATGAGGGGCCTTAACTAATCCCAGGATTTTGGGATCCCTGCTACAAATATCCCAGAAGTTTTCCTGGGCTGGGATCCAGGGGCTGCTCCAGCTTTTCCTGGTTTTTTGGGGGGGCGGGAATGGGGTTTTCAGGGAAGGGGCTGCTCCCATTCCCAATAAAAACGAGGATGGAGCCAAAGGCTCGGAATTTGCTCAGGGAAGGAGGAAACGCTCCCGGCTCAGGAATTTCCGTGGGATGGGCCCGGATTTAGGGCCGGAGCCTCCCGTGCCGCTTCCTTCCCTTCGGGATGGGATTCCAGGCTGTTCCCAGGGCAGGAAGGAAGGAAGGAAGGAAGGGAGGAGATCCCGGTGGGATCCGTGGGCACCAGGAACGCCCCCAGGTCCGGGACGGCCGGATCTGGAAAAGCCAGCTCTGGGATATTTGTATGGGAATTTTTTTCCCTCTCTTTTTCTTGGTTTTCCATGGTTTTATCCATGGATCAATGGTCTGAGCCTGCTGAGATCCCTGAGGATTTGTAATTGCTGGAATTCCGGGATTCTGGGCTTGGGAGTCAGTCCTATCCAGATCCTGTTCTGTGATTCTGTGGGTTCTCAGGGATCACGGATCTCTCCAAAGGAATCCTCCCATGGAGCCAAAGATATTCCTGATCCTTTTTCCCAAGGAAAAGAGCTGGATCCAGCAGATCGAGGATCATTCCCATTTTAATTCCTGGAATACCAGGGGAAAATTCCAGCTGTTTTCCCACTGGCACTGAGCATCATCGGGCCTTTCCTGGGAGAAGATCTCCAGTGTTATCCTGGTTTTCCAGGAGGAGAAAATCCATCATTGGAGAGGCAAATTGGATTTTCCGGCTTTTCCTGGGAGCCAGCTCCAGGCAGGAATATTCCCCATCCTTTGGGGTGATATCCAGGACATTTTCATGGGGAATTGGGATGACAGGACACAGGGAACGTGTTCCAAGTGGAAAAGGAGGAGTTCAGGCAGGATTTTGGGATTCCCTGGGTCCCTGGAATTCTCCCAGGCCACGTTGGAGCACCCTGGGATAACGGGAAGTGTCCCTGCCCTGGGAATGGGATGGGAATGGGATGGGATTTAAGGCCCTTCCATCCCAAACCATTCCCTGTTCGAGATTTTCCCTGGTTTTCCATCAAAATATCCCAGAGAAAACCACCACGGATTTCTGGGAGCAGGTGGAGCCTCTCCCCCTTCCCCCCCTCAGCTCCAGGACAATATTCCACAAATATTTGCTCCGGGAGATGAGGAGGTGCCGAAAGAGCCCCGGAGCGGCCGGAAAATCTCAGGGAGGAGCAATCCAAACACACCTGGAGCGGGGATTGATCCGCGCCCGTCGCCATGGCGACAACCCGGGATCCTCCGGGATCGCCGGGAGCCTTTCCAAAGTGGAACGGGATCAATCCTGCTGGGCGCTGGGCAGGACCGGGGCGGTTCTAGGCCTGGCTTTAGGCCTGGCTTTAGGGCTGGCTTTAGGATTTTAGGGATCTTGGGGTCACTGGGAGCTTTTCCAAAGTGGAAAAAGGATAAATCCTGCCGGATACTGAGATTCACGATGGTTTGGGGCGGGTTTGGGGCTGGTTTAGGGCTGGTTTTAGGGTTGGTTTAGGGCTGGTTTAGGGTTGGTTTAGGGCTGGTTTAGGGCTGGTTTAGGGCTGGTTTAGGGCTGGTTTAGGGTTGGTTTAGGGCTGGTTTAGGGCTGGTTTAGGGGCTGGTTTTAGGGCTGGTTTAGGGCTGGTTTAGGGCTGGTTTAGGGGCTGGTTTAGGCCTGGCTTTAGGGTTTATGCCACCTTGGGGTCGCCGGGAGTTTTCCCGAAGCAGGAAGTGGATAAATCCTGCTGGGTACTGAGCAGGTCCAGCTGGCTTTAAGCCCGGCTTTAGCATCCCGAGCCCATCCCCTCCCCGCGGCCGCGCTCCGCGTTCCCCGGCAGCCGCGAATCCTCGGAATAAAAAATGGGAAGCGCTTAAATGGTGAATGGGTTTCATGTTCCTGTCAGCGCCGAGGGTTTGTTCCCGTTTATAAACTCATCCGTTTGGAATGACATCGGTTTTATGGGAGCCATCAGCCCTGGGTGACGGCGTTCCCGTGTTCCACCATTACTGCCCGATTGGATTTGCAGTAAAGAACGGGAATGGGAATCGTAAATCTCCTGCCGGGAGATTTAGGGCTCCTGGAAGGGGGAATGGAGCCGTTCCCAGCGCTCCTGGAAGGGGGAATGGAGCTGATCCCGGTGCTCCCGAGGGATGGAGGGGTGGGAAGGGGTGGGAGGGGAGTGGAGGGCAGGGAGAGGTTGGATCCCACTCCGGAATTCCATAAAAAATGGGGGAAATGGGGAACAGAAGAAAATTCCAGGAGGGAAGATCCTGCCCTGGCTTAGGTGGGGTTGGGATGTGTCAATCCCAGGCTTTGGATCCATCGGCAAAGGGATGAAGGAGTTGGAATCCCACGGGGATGGCCCTGGAATGGCTCTGGAATTGCCCTGGAATGGCCCATCCCAGCTTTTCCCTCTCCAGGTGAACAAAGGAATTTTAGGAATTCTCCAAGGTCAATTGGTCCTTCCTTGAGTATTCCCAGAAAACTCAGGATGGGTCTCTTGGCTTTGCCCTGGCTCATTCCTGCCAACCCAGGAATTCCTGCTGTGTATTCCCAGAGCTTTCCACACCTCGGGAATGCCGTCCCAATCCCAGGAAATATCATGGATTCATCATCCACCCTTCCCATCCTCCCTCTCCTGTCCCTTTATTGTCGCTCCTGCCCGGATTTCCTCTGTTTTCCGAGGATTTTTTTGTGATTTGGCGGCACTTGGCTGATTCCCCACTCCTGGAGATCCCTCCATCCATGCAGGACCCTCCTGGTGTGGAATTCCAGCCCCTCTGGAAGCAAATCCAGCATTTCTAAACTCAAGAACAGCACAAAGACTCCCCCCTCTCCGTGGATTTTTCCCTCTTTTCCTTAATTCACTGCCCGGTGAGTTCCTGATTGACTCCGGGACCAATTAAAGGAAAATTTAATGGGAGAATGGATGAACTCCCGGAGCTTTCCCGGCCATCCATCACTTTTTTATAGCAGGAGCCGGGAAGGAGCTCAGAACTTCCCGCTGGGAATGGGATAATGAGGAGGGCACGGAGAGGATTCCCGGGGATTGCCGGGATGCCGCTCCAGGCTGGGATTGGCCGCCCTGATCTCGGCATTCCAGGAGCTGCAGGGACCCCCGGGGAGGCTGGGGAAAGTTGGGATCATGGGATGGATCCCGGAAACCATCCCAGATCCGTCTGGTTCCGGAGTGAGGTGGAGGTGTTGGCTCCGTGTTCCCCCATTCCATAAATCCCGGGAATCCTGATGTGCCTGGCAGGGAGATGGGAACAGCAGAGGTGACACCACCGAGGCCCGGGCAGGACATCGGGAATTCTGTCCCGGTGGGAATCCGTTCCCAGTCTGGCACTTCATGGGAATGAATTTGTCTTTCCAAGGGTCAGGAGGGCCGTGGGGCTCCCAGAATCCCATCCTGGATCTTCGGGGCTCCCAGAATCTCATCCAGGAGCTTTGGGGCTCCCAAAATCCCATTCCAGAGCTTTGGGGCTCCCAAAATCCCATCCTGGATCTTTGGGGCTCCCAAAATCCCATCCTGGATCTTTGGGGCTCCCAGAATCCCATCCCGGAGCTGAGCCAGGCCCTTCCCATCCCCACCCAAATCCTGCTTCCCATCCTGGCGGGATTTGATCCAGAGGCAGCAGGAAAGGGAAAAACTCCCGGTAAAAAATGCCGAGGAAATGGAAACCGCCTCCGGTCCCATTTTTCAGCTGTAACTCCATAATAAAAATAACGGGATAATGATTTTTTTGGGTTTTCTGGGATGATATTAAAGGCCGGGATATCGATCCCGCATTTCCCGGGCCTCGGCTGGAGCCGCGGGTTTTGACGGAGAGAGCAATAAAACGTGAAATCCGCACTTTCCCAATTTCCCATAAATGTCAGCTCCGCGCGCCGCGTTACAAATTCCCAGTGAGGTTCCCGTCCCTCCCTTCCCCGGGAATGGGGGGAAAGTTTGGGATCAGATCCAGCCTGGGAAGAGGCTGCATTCCCGTGGGATCCCGTTCCTGGGGTTCTGTTCAATCCCAAATCTCTGGATTTTAGGGAAAGGGCCCAATATCCGCCCTGGATCCCACCTGGAATTTGGGATCCCAGAGCCCTGATCCCACCTGGATTTTGGGATCCCAAAGCCCTGATCCCAACTGGGATTTTGGGATCCCAGAGCCCTGATCCCACCTGGACTTTGGGATCCCAAAGCCCTGATCCCACCTGGATTTTGGGATCCCAAAGCCCTGATCCCACCTGGATTTTGGGATTCCAGAGCCCTGATCCCACCCAGATTCCGACCCAAAGTTCCCCAAACCCCATCCCATTTGGAGCTTTTCTCCCGACCCATCACATCCCGGATTTGCGGCGTTGTGGGAATCCGAGCTGCCATAAAAAGCCGTTCCCTGTTTTTCCAGCCCCCCCATCCTTTATCCGCTGTCACTTCCCAGCGCTCCCAGAGGCGGATGCGGCCGGAGCGATCGATGTTTTGCTTTATCTCCCTTTTTTTCCCAATAATTTTTTTAATCATTTCTCCCGCGGATAAATAATTCCCGGGAAAGCCGCGCTCAGCACTTTTGGAGAGGGGGGAAAAGTGATGAGGTCAGGAGAGGGAGAGGGAGAGAGAGAGGGAGGGAGCGGGGCTGGAGCTTCCTGCGGAATTCCCAGGGGAATGGGGCACGGAGCGGCCACCCCGAAAATGGGAAAAGGGATTTGGGGGGGACTGGGATGGGATGGGATG
Organism: Euphonia xanthogaster; assembly: GCA_034509185.1. Classification (NCBI taxonomy): domain Eukaryota; kingdom Metazoa; phylum Chordata; class Aves; order Passeriformes; family Fringillidae; genus Euphonia; species Euphonia xanthogaster. Next base: position 390,294 of record JAYDZK010000112.1, on the reverse strand, counting down.
GGATGGGATGGGATGGGATGGGATGGGATGGGATGGGATGGGATGGGATGGGATGGGATGGGAAAAGGGGCAGGGATGGGGACAAGGACAGGGACAGGGACCTGCCAGCCCCCATCCGCTTCCCTTGGAATTCCCAGCTGGAATTGGAGATGGAGCTGCACCCCCTAACACTGGGGGAAAGGGGAGGTCTGGAGCCCCCTGGGACAGGGGATTTTAGGGATCAGCACAGCCCCTTTTTGGGGTGGGAAATTTGGGATTTGGGATCCCAGCCGGTGTTCCCAGCCCCTTTTTGGGGTGGGAAATTTGGGAATTGGGATCCCAGCCCCCCGCCGCCGCTCCCGCTGGGGCCGCTCCCTCTCCCGGCTCCAATCCTGAGCTTCTGCTGCTTCCTTGTGGCAAAATCTTGGAATGACACGGCCCTTCCCTGAACTCCTACCCCGGGACGCGACCCCAAACCCCGGGAGAATCCCCTGGGAGCAGCTCCAGGGTTGGGATCTCCCGGCCCTGGAATCTCGGGAGGGAAATCCTTCAGCTGCGTCCGTCCCTGCGCTGACCTTTGCCGGCTCCCGGAGAATTCCAAGTGGGAATTCTGCTGGCGAGCCCTTCCCAGAGGCCGTAAATATTCCCAGGAAGGTGATGGAGGTGCTTGATTTTCTTGGGATACGTTTTTAAAGAGCCGGGACATAACCCCGGAGTGCCGGAGGGAATTCCCGGGATATTTATGGCAGAAAGGTCCTTTAATTCCCTTCCTTTTATTCCTGAATTTCAGCTCGGGGTTAAAGGTGGAATTCCCACTCTATGACACCTTCAGCTCCTCAAAATTTGGGCTTTTCCCTGGATTTGCTGACCCTGTTGGGAATAAGGAGAAGGGAGTGGCCGGGCAGGAGGATCCCACCGGGATTTGGGATTTGCTCCCAAGGCTCAGCATCCCAAATCCTGTTTATCCATGGCCGGGGGAGCTTCATCCCTCTGGGATTGACCCATGGGCAGCTCCTGGCCCAGATGGAAAAAAGGGATGGGATGGATGAGGGCTGAGACCGGAGAAAAACGGGAAACCTCTGGAAAACCAGGAATGAGCGGCTCCAGTTTGATCTCCGGGCATCCCATATCAGCTTTTCCAAGGGGGAATTAGGGAACAAATCCCAGCAGGAATTGAGGTCACTCCCCCCTCCCTCCTCCTTTGGGGCCGAGAGGGCCTCAGAGGGGCTCAGGACCCTCTGGAAAACCGGGAATGCCGGGGAAAAGCAGCTCTGGGAGTTTGATCTCCAGCTGCCCCATATCAGCTTTTCCAAGGGGAAATTAGGGAACAAATTCCAGCGGGAAGGGGGGGGGTGGGGTCTCCCTCCCTCCGGAGCCACGGGGTGAAAGCTGAAAGTTGAAGAGTCCAAAGCCGTCAATCCCGACTTTCAGCCGGCGCTGGGAAAGGGAAATATTTGGATAAGGCGCGATCCGGAGCTGCCGCTGTTTACAAATCCCGATCCCACATCAAACGCGGCTCCCTTTGGGAAGCGCTTCCCGCTCTCCCGGCTCCTTTTGGGAGCTGTCACGGGAATTATTTGATGTTTCCCTCTCTCCTTTGTTTGTTTACGTTCATTAAAGTCGGGAAAATCCATCAAATCCTTGGCTCCGGTCATCCCGGAGCGCGCGCGGCCGCAGGTGCGGAGCGGCCGGGGATGATGGAGGATCCATTTATCCCGCGGGGCGTGTGGAGGGAATGACACATTCCCGATAAATCCAACCCCGTTCCCGCCCTTCTGCCTCCCCCCGGCCCTGATGGATGAGTTCCTTATCGGGAACACGGAAAAGCCGCGGTCGAGCTCCGGCTGATCCCGGCCTTCCGCGGGTTCCCGGGATGAGCCGGGATTTATGGAAGCCGTTCCCCAGCCCCGCTAAACGTCACCTTGGACAGAATCCCGAAAAAATGTGGGGTCCCCCCTGGATTTGCCCCGCTGTGGGGAGTCATCCCAAGTTTCTCGCCTCTGGAATTGCAGAGTTTGCTGCCCCTGGAATTCCTGAATTTGCCAGGTCTAAAATTCCCAAATTTGTTGCCTCCAGAATCCCCAAGTTTTCCCGGAATTCCAAACTTTTTCCCAAGTTTGCTGCGTACAGAACGAGGCCTCCAAGGCCATTCCCAGAAAACAAGGCTTCCGAGGCCATTCCCAGGAAAATGAGGCCTCCAAGGCCATTCCCAGAAAATGGGGCTTCCAAGGCCATTCCCAGAAAATGGGGCTTCCAAGGCCTCACCATTCCCGGCAAACGAGGCCTCCAAGGCCATTCCCTGGAAAATGAGGCCGTCGGGCTAACGAGGAATGGTCGGAGCACACCTGAACGCTCCGGTGGAGCCGGAGCAAAAGTCGGGATTTACGTAGTCCCCGCGCCGACAGGAAAGGACGGGAAGTTTATCATGGATTAGGGAATTAATGGGGATGAATTCCCGCCCGCTGATGGATGGGGTGGGCGCTCCATTAGGGAATGATTTAGGATTTTCCGGCTCATTGTGGATCAGGGAGGGCTTGGCCGGGCAGGGCTGGGGTCGGAATGTTGGGATTAGGGAAGAATTGGGGAACAGGGAAGGAATTCCAGGGATTTTCAAGTTATGGATCCGTACTTTTATATTTTTATATTTTCATCTCCATGTTTTTCACTTTTCTGTGGATTTTTTAGGGGATAATTTGAGATGGAAGGGACCCTAAAGCTCATCCAGGGTCACCTCCCACTATCCCAGGATTCCCAGGGTTTTGGGATGAGCTGGGAACGACAGAGCCCTTCCAGGCTCCTGGATGAGATTCCATGGGTAGATCCACAATGGGAATCGGGTTTTCCACGGGAATTGGGTTTTCCATGTCCATAACCCAACCAGATTCCAGGGAAAAAGGGCAGCTCCAGCCTCATCCCCCTGAATCCCAGAATTCCAAGACCCTGTTCCCTACTCCCAATCCTGGCAATATCAGCGGGGTTGGGATAAACTGGGATTTCCACCCCCAGCGCTGCTTCCCCAAAGAAAGGGGCCGAAAACCTTGGGATGTGGGAATGGGAATGGCAAATTCCAAGATTTTCCTTTGCTCTGCTCCCTGCAGGCCTGGAGGAGATCCCATGGCCCATCCAGGATTCCGGGAATATTTTGAAGCAAGGATACCTGGAGAAGAGATCCCGAGGTACAACTTGGAATTCCAGGACAAGATCCACTGCTGCCACCGGAAAATTTGGGAAAATCCCACATTTCCAGCCTAAAAAAACCCAGGAAAAATCAGGAAATCCACGGATTTCCACCAGCAGGAGCTTCCATGTTTTTCCGATGCCTTGCCGGGCTCATTCCCTTTTCCAGAGCACCCAAATTAAATCCTGGAATTAAATTAAGCCCGGCCCAGGCCTGGAGGGCAAAACTAATGAGGAGAAAAAGCCGGGAAAAGCTCCAGGGATTTGGGATCATCCCACATTTAATGCGGAGATAAGAGCCGGGCTCGGAATCAGCCTTGGCCTTATCTCCCTTTTCCCGTGAAAGCCACAAATTATTCCCTTCCCTAATGGGATTTTCTCGGGAATTATTGATGGGAAGAGGCAGAACCAGCTCCTGGCTTTTCCCTGAGCTCAGCTCGGAGTTAGGCCTGGCTTAACTCCCGCTAATTCCTGATTTAACGACATTTCCCAGGGATTTAACCCCAAACGCGCTCCCTGGCAGCATCGAATCCATGAGAAACGCATCCCAAAGGAATGAAATGGAGTCTTTTCCCTGCTTTTCCTGATTTTTCCTGACTTTTCCCATTTTTCCCCATGTTTTCCCGGTTTTCCAGAGCCCAGCTTTTTCGGCTCCGAGTGGCACAAGCGCTGGTGCGTCCTCACCCAACGGAATTTCCTCTACTACGCCAACGAGAAAAGTGAGTGGGGAAAGAATTCCCAACTTTTGGGTGGAAAAGTGGGGTCTGACCATGGAAAACTGCAATTCCCAGCTCCTGGAAGAGGAAATCCCACCTGGATTTGGGTTTTTTCCCATTGGAGCCAAGGGAAGTTTCCGGCCATTCCTCTTTCCCAGAATTTTCCAGCCATTCCCCTTTCCTGGAATTTTCCAGCCACGCGCCTCAGTTTCCCTCCATGGAGAGACCCCCCCCGAGCCACATCCAGGGGTGGGAAAAAAGCTGGAAAATCCCAATTTTCGCCCAATTCCCTTTTCCCAGGCAAGCAGCCCAAAGGCTCCTTTCCCATCGAGCGCTACCAGGCCCGCCTGGATTCCCAGCTCCGGAAAGATTCCCGGAAAAAATGCTGCTTCCAGCTGCTCTGTCCTGGAAAACGCTCCTACGAGGTGGGAAACGTCAGGAAAATGGGAATTCTGGGGCGGAGAAATGGAAATTTCAGGGAAAAAATGGGAATTTGGGGGTGGAAATGGGAATTTTGCGGAGGAAATGGGATTTTTGGTGGAAAATGGTAATTTGGGGGGTGAAACAGGAATAGCCAGGGAGAAATAGGAGTGGATTTCCATGGATTTCCATGGATTAGGCCTGACAGATTTCCTGGGGTAGCCTGGCTAGGGGTTCCATTGATTTCCATGGAATTCCATGGATTTCCATGGATTAGGTTTTCCGGCTTTCCTGGGATATCCTGGCTGTGCTTTGCTCCCACTCAGAGCCGGGAGATAAATCCCAGGATTTTCCCGGTGTCCCGGGGTTGGGAACGGTGGGTGCCTGTCCCCTCATCCCAAATCCCAGATCCCAGATCCCAAATCCCGGGATAACGGGTTCTTCCCGCAGTTCACAGCTCCGAGCCCGGCCGAGGCCCAGGATTGGGTGGAGCAGATCCGGTTCCTCCTCAGGGGTGAGTCTGGAGCGGCTCCCGGGTTTTGGGATCTTTGGGAAGTGTTTTCCCACCTGGATCGGGGCTTTCCATCCACTCCGGATTTGTGGGGAGTTGCTCCAGCTGGAGGCAGAGGAAATTCCAGAACCTCTGGAACCTTCTGGATGAATCCCTTCAGGACTCATCCCTAAATTTGGGGTTGTTCCCTGGGATTTTCCATCTTTCCTTTGGTTTTTCCCATCTTTCCTTGGGTTTTTCCTTGGTTTTTTTCCCGTTCTTGGGAGCAGGATTTGGATCTCAATCCCACTCCTCTGGAATCGGGAGAATTCCCACTTTTCCATCCCTTTTTCCCTCTTTTCTGGCAGACCTGAGCTCCCTGACCATTCCCTGTGAAGAGGATGAGGAGGAAGAGGAAGAGCTCTCCAAGGACCGGGACAGCTCCGATTCCATGAACAATTCCCAAAATTCCACCCTGAATCCGGAGGAGCCAGAGCTGGAAGGCGACGACATCTACGAGGTGATGCCAGGTGAGCTCCCGAATTCCCAACTTTTCCTTGGAAAAACGTGAGGGAACCTCGGCCGTTCCCGCACCGGCGCCATTCCCACATCTCTGCTTTTAACCCACCCAGAATTCCAAGGTTTTATCCCATTTCTTTATTCCGAGCTTTTGATGGACCTCCCAAATCCAAACCTTGTTTTTCTGGGAATTTCACATCCGGGGATTCTGCTGGAGCAGACCTCAGAGTTTTGATGGATTTCCATGGATTTTTCAAGGACTTTCACGGATTTCCATGTGTTTCCCATAGGTTTTCATGAATTTCCATAGATTTCCATGGATTAGGTTTTCCAGCTTTCCTGACGTAGCCTGGCAATGGTTTCCATGGACTTCCATGGGCTTCCTTGGACTTCCATGAGCTTCCTTGGACTTCCATGCCTTTCCAGGGTTTCCATGGATTTCCATGGGTTTCCATGGATTAGGCTTCCCAGCTCTCCCAGGACAACCCAACTCACGGATCTTCCTCCATCCCAAAGCCCCAAAAACCCCAGGAAAAGCCCCAATCCCACCCTCCCTCCGCCCCCTTCTCCCTCCTTTACCTCCTGACCAAAAACCACGGGAAAAAAACCCGGGAGACGGGAATAAAAAAAACGGGAAAAGCCGCGGAGAGATAATTTCCTCGGCGTTAATGAAGTTTTACAAAAACAGACGCGGCCGAGGCCAAATAAAATTTCACAGGTGATAAATTTTTCCAATTTCCCGGGAAGGATTCGATGGGAATGTTAAATCAGGAGTGAAGGTGTCCGTTCGGAAGCGCCGAGCGCTGCCGGGGAATTTTATCGACTGGAAAATTGAATCAAATTGCTCCATTAAAAACTCGGCTCCGCAGAGATTCCGAAGCTTCCCGGGATGCGTCGGCGGCTCCGGACCCCCGGGATGAGGATCCCAAAAGTCGGGTGGGAGGGAGAAGCGGAATTTTCCAAAGTTTTCCAGCTTTTCCCTTTGATTCACTCCTGGAGAATCCAAGTGTTGGGAGCAGTTGGGAAGGCAGAGCTTCACTTCCAGGCCTGATTCCAGGAAAACCCTTGGATCCATTGGATTTGACTCCAGGAAAACTCCTGGATGGTGGGGAGGAGCAGCTCCTGTCCCCATGGATCCCATTCCTGGATTTCCCACCTCCAAATCCTCCAGGAATGTTGCCTGGGAATGGGGCAAGGAGCGGGCAGGGATGTCCGAGGGACGGGAAATGGGTTTTCCCTGGATGGGAAATGAGTTTTCCATGGATGTGGATGGAAATTTGGGATGCTCTACCCAGCTCCACTCCCTTCCCATTTTTCCAAGCCTTTCCAGCCCCTCTGGGATCCGCCTTTCCCCCGGGATCATTCCTTCCATCCCTTCCTCCTCCTCCTCTTCCCGAATCCACTTCCTCCCTAATTCCTCCTTCCTTCCTTGCATTCCCAGCCTGGAATTTCCCCTCTGGAATTTCCTTTTCCTCTCTTCCCGTGGGGACACTCGGAATTCATGGGTTTGTTTTTCCCGGTGCCCACAACAATTCCGGCTTCCCATGAAAATCTTCTCCACTTCTTCCTCTCCCCACCATCAATCTGGGAATTTTTTATTCCCAGGATTCTCTCGGAGCCCTGGGCCTGCTGGAGCTGCGGCATTCCCGGATTTTCCCTGATTTTTCCTCAGTTTTTCCTGGATTTTTCCACTGTTTTTTCCCTCCCCAGATGAGGAGCTGGAGCCGCCATTCCCAGAGGATGAGGAGGAGTTCGGAAGCGAGGAGGGTAAGATCCCAATCCAAAGGATTCCCAGGATATGGATGGGGGGAATATTTTGGGATTTTGGCCACTCTGGAGCATCCTGGGCTGCGGAAAATGTGGAGAACGGGAGAATTCCTGGGATTTGACTCCTCCCATTGGTGGAATTCCACTTGGGAAGACTCTTCCCCATGAGAGACATCTCCCAGAATTCCTGGGATAAAGGAGGTGTTTGGGAGTCTTAAAGCGGGATTTTTATCCCTAAAAAGCCACGGAGGGATCCCGCAGGAATTTTGGGATCCAACCCCCCAAGGATCCCACCGGATATTCCCGGGACGCCTCCCGCGCCCTCCTGTCCCTCTGGGGAGCCGGAAAGGAGCTGGGATGAGAATTCCTGGGAAAGGAATTCCTGGAAAACTGCGACCAAACTCTTTGGGGAGCACCAATCCCTCAGCCAGTGAGTCTGTGATGGAATTCCAGGGAATTCCCGGCATTTCCCAACCTCAGCATTCAACATTCCCGGTGGATCTGGGGCCTTTCCCATCCTGGAGGAGCTCCAGGAGAACTCTCGGCTCTGGAATCACTTCCACGATCCTGTACCTATAAATCCCTCACCAACCTGACCCTTTTTTCCCCCTTTTTCCCAGAAAATTCCCGCCGGGATTACTCCAATTACTACCAGGGGCTGTGGGATTGCCGCGGGGACAATCCCGACGAGCTCTCCTTCCAACGGGGCGACCTCATCCGCATCCTCAGCAAGGTAGGAGCCAGAACTGCGGGGGAAATTTTTGGGAATTTGGCTCAATTCCCATTTTATTGCCCATTTCCCGCGGGGCAACTTCATCCTCAGTGAGGCAGGAGCAGGAATGTTTTGGGATTCGGGCTCATTCCCAAGGCCAAAAGGCGCTGAAATTGCTCAAAATTCGGATTTAAAATTAAATTAATGATGTCAGGAGGGAGCGTTTATTGGTTTCACTGGATTTTACTGGATTTTACTGGATTTTACTGGATTTTACTGGATTTTACTGGTTTTTACTGGTTTTTATTGTTTTTTACTGGATTTTACTGGATTTTACTGGTTTTTACTGGCTTTTTATTGTTTTTACTGTTTTTTACTGGTTTTTATTGGTTTTTATTGGATTTTACTGGGACTGGGGCCTATTTGGGCCTGGATTTGGGGTGGGAGGAGCAGCTCCCCCTCCTGATCCTGCGAATTCCCCATTTCTGGGGGATTCCCGATGTGGGAATTCGGGGAATTGCCTGTGCTGGGATCCCCCCGGGGCCGCTGGCACCGGGAGCAGCTCGGGGCCGCAGCCCGCGATCCCAGCGGGAATTCCGGCGGCTCCGGTGGCGAATCCCCAGCTCAGAACCCACCGATCCTGGGGGCTTTTCCCTGTAAATTCAGGATGTGGGAAGTGGAGAGAGGCAGCGATGGGAGGAGGAGGAGGAGGAGGAGGAGGAGGAGGAGGAGGAGGGAAAAGGTTGGGAATGTTCACTCAGCTGCGCCTTAATTTCCTTTTCAATCTTGTCCCAATTAATTTCGCGGAATTAATCTCGCGGCGCCCGCTGGCTCCGACCACGGAATAGCAGCTCCTATAAAATCCCATCTGGCGCCTTCCCGGCCTGGCATTCCCAGGAAAGCTGGGCACCGGGAGCGGAATGGGGTCAGGGAATCGTGGAATTGTCAAGGTTGGATCGGGGCGCGATCCCCGATGTGGAAACCGACCCTGTCCTGGTATTCCTTGGAAATTCCAGGGAAACCGGGCCCTGTTTGATCCCAGGAATCCTGGGAATGCTGATCCCGAGGGATCCTGGGCCCCCTGGATCTGGGAGGTGCAGGGTGACAGCCCCAGAGGTGCCAACAGCTCATTCCAAAAACCTCTGGCAGGAGAAAACACCGGGGAGTCACTTGGGAAAGGGGAAGAGTCATTCCCATCCCCAGTTCCCATCCCCAATTCCCATCCCCAGTTCCCATCCCCAGTTCCCATTCCCAATTCCCATCCCCAGTTCCCATTCCCAATTCCCATCCCCAGTTCCCATCCCCAGTTCCCATCCCCAGTTCCCATCCCCAATTCCCATCTCTGGAAGTGTCCATGGCCAGGCTAGCAGGATGGGTCCCAGCCCATGGCAAGGCTGGGAATGGGATGGGGCTTGAGCTCCTTCCCTCCCACCCCATCCCGGAATTCCATAATCCCAACAAAACCCCTTTCCCATATCCCCTTTCCCGGCCCTGCTCCCTTTCTCCCCGTCCCAGAGATTCCTCCTCCAGGATAATTGTGGGAATGCGGGATCCGCTCATTCCCTCCATCCCTGCCGGTAGAACCGGGAGAGGGAAGCGCCGGGAGAGAATTCCCGCATCCCACAGGGCAGCCGAAGGCGCGGGGTGACACCTAGTGGCGTTTTCCATGGATTTGGGAACAGGGACCAGCCCCGCTCCGTCCCCGGAGGCGGCGCGGGATGAGCTCGGTCCGGGCTCAGCTGCGCTCGGTGCCGGCGATGATCCCGCCGGGAATGGCGGCGGCGCCGGGATGGCGGCAGCTGGAAGGAGCGGTCACCCCCCGGTCACCCCCCGGGACAGGGACAAGGACAGGGAATGGGAATGGGAATGGGGACAGGGATGGGGATGGGGACAGGGAATGGGAATGGGGACAGGGACAGGGACAGGGAATGGGAATGGGGACAGGGACAGGGACAGGGAATGGGAATGGGAATGGGAATGGGAATGGGGACAGGGATGGGGATGGGGATGGGGACAGGGAATGGGAATGGGGACAGGGACAGGGACAGGGAATGGGAATGGGAATGGGGACAGGGATGGGGACAGGGACAGGGACGAGGCTGATCCCAAACTCTGCCCAACCCTCAGGGCCTCCCCTGCGCATCCCAAATCCCGAATCCCGAATTTTCCTCGCCCAGGGCCTCACCTGTGTGTTCCCCATCCTGAATCCCAAATTTCCGCCCGTCCATCCTCACCTGCCCATCCCTGATCTCCATCCCAAATTTCCCCCCTCCCCAGGGATTCTCCTGCCCATTCCTGGGATAAACCCCCCCAGGAGAAGCCGGAATTCCGGCCCCGTTCCCGGGAATCCCGGGATAAACTTGGTCCATTCCTCATCCTGTAAATCCTGGGAATGCAGAGGCTCTCCGGGCTGGAATTCCCAGGAATTCCGGGATATTCCCACATTTCCTTGGGAATTCATCACTGAGAATTCCAAAGGATCCAGAAAAACTGGGAGGGATTTGGGATCAGCACCTTGGAAATTTCCTGGGACGAGCCTCGGCTGGGAAAAAGAATTCATTCAATAATGAAATAAATTAAATTAATTAATGGAATAAAAAATTAATTAATAGGGACATTAATAAATTCTAAATTAATTCCTAATTATTAAAGGAAGAGGTGGATTAATGGTAAATTAATAATAAATCAAGGAAAGAAATTAATTATAAATTAATAAATGATCAGGTAAATTACTGTTAATCAATTAATAAATAATCAGGTAAACTAACGTTAATTAATTAATTAAAACAGGGAAATAAAGCTATTCTAGATTAATAAATGAACAGGTAAACTAATGTTAATTAATCAATAAACAGATATTTACATCCATTATCGATTAATAAAGAAGTGAAGAAGCAGATAAATAAATGTTAATCAATTCATAATCAATGACTGAATCCGCAAGAAAATAAACAGGTAAAGGAAGCCATCAATTAATCATTAATTAATTATAAATTAGTAAATAAACCTGTAAACAAAGAGAGAAAGAAAGGTCAATTAATTCATTATAAATAAAGGTCAATTAATTCATTATAAATTAGTAAACAAGCAGGTAAACAAAGAGGCAAATTTGTGTTGATCAATAATAAGCAACAATTTAAGAATAATAAATAATAAATAATAAATTTGTAAAGCAATGAAATGACAATTAAAAGAAGGATAAATAGGAATTTATTGCAATAAATGGGAAAGTTCAGGAATAAACGGGCAGCCGGAGCAGATTCAGGATCCCCGCAGCAGAACTGGGAATTTTCTCCGGGATTTGTTCCGGGGCTGAGGAGGAATTCGGGGTTTGGGAGCGGGGGAGGCTCCAGGGGCTCTTCCCGGATTTTCCGGGATCCTGGGAATTCTGCTCACTCCGGGATGTGTTCCACAGGATGGGAATTCCGGGACAGAGATTTTCCATCACTTTGCTGTTTTCAATTTTATTGTTTCTCTGTAAAACTTTGAACTTTGTAATTCCTACTTAACATCTTAAAATTGAAACTTTCCATTTTTTTATTTTGAATTTTTTATAATTTACGTTTTCTATTTTGCATTTTATATTTCAATTCTTAATTTTTGCATTTTATATTTTAATGTTGATATTTTATTTTTTTACTTTTTATATTTTACATTTTAATTTTTACATTTTCATTTTTGTATTTTCTATTTTATGTATTTTAAAATATTTTTATTTTACATTTTAAGAGCTTATTAAAATGTAAAAAAATTACGTTTACATTTTTGTAGCTCACACTTAATTTTTAAAAAAGTTTTTATATTTTATACTTTATATCTTACATTTTATCTGTTATACTTTACTTTTTTCCACATTTTATAATTTATTTTTGATATTTTACATTTTATGTTTTATACTTTATTAGTGTATTTTTTTTAATTTATATTTTATGTATTATATCCTAATTTTCCCACTTTCTATTTTCTATTTTCCCCTCTCTGCTCTTCCTCCGTTCCACCCCTGCCGGCAGATTCGGGGATTTTTCCATGGAAACAGCGGGAAAAACAGAGAAACAGCAGGAAAAAAAACCAAAAAACAAAAACAACAATCCCAAAACATCCCGGAAATCCCGAAATCCCAGAACCCCCGGGGCTCCCAGGGCTCCCAGGGCTCCTTTTCCCGGGGCTGACCCCAAATCCCGGCAGGAATTCTGCGCATTCCCGAGATTCCCTCCAGAATCCACGGAATTCCCGAGCCCTTCCCGCAGACCCCAAACAAATCCCGAGTTAAAAAAATAAAATTAAAAAAAAAAGGAGTGGTGGGAAATGCGGGATGGGGGGGCCCGGATTTGTTGGGGAAAATGGGAATTTCCCAGCTCCGAACCCCGCTGATCCCGCTGGCTCCGTCCCTTATTCCCGTTTCATTTTAAATTCCCTTTTCCGAGCTGTAAGTGAAGGAAAATCCCGGGTTTATGGAAGGGGGAAAGGGAGTTGGGAATCTCTAAAAAAGGCTGGAATTCCTGGGAATTGTCCCCAGTAAATGTGGGATTTAATGAAAACCCTGGGAATTCATCCCGAGGGATTCCGGGATGAGGGAATTCATGGATCCGGGGCAAGGATGGGGCTCCCGCCCTTTTGGGATCCCCGCCCTTTTCCTGCTGTTCCCGGTGGATTTGGGACTCTGGGATGGGGCCGGGAATGGGATCCTTGGCATTCCCTTGGGATTCCCTGTTCGAGGAATGAGGGAAAAGCCCTTCCCAGTGATCCAGGGAAAAGGGGGAGCCCCCACCAGTAACGCCCAGTTTGGGGCAGGGGGGAAAACCCGATCCCAGTTCAGGATCGCCGTGGGAAGCTCATCCCAGTAACTCCCAGTTCCAGAGCCCCGCGGGGAACACATTCCCAGTTCCCCCAATCCCAGTTCTCCCAGTTCCCCAATCCCAGTTCTCCCAGTTCCCCAATCCCAGTTCTCCCAGTTCTCCAATCCCAGTTCTCCCAGTGCTCCCAGTTCCCCAGTCCCACTCCAGGCCCCTCTCCCGGCTCCGCCCCCATGGGTCGCCCCCTCAGGGTCTCTCCCCTTTCTCCCACATCCACAAATTCCCAATCCCAGGGATTTGGGATCACCAAATAAATGGGATCAGGAATCCTGCTGGAAAAGGAAGCAGTTGGGATTGGGATCAGGATCGGGATCGGGATCGGGATCGGGTTGGAAATCTGGGAAGCAAAGGGGCGGTTCTGCCAATTCCCTGTAAAGTTGGGACGTGTCCGTGTCCCCTTTCCCAATCCCCATCCCCGGGTTGTCCCCAAATCCCCTTTCCCTGCCCCAAATCCAGGGAATTTTAGGGAATAATCACGGTGACTTTTGGAGGGGGAAGCAACACCGGGGTTTTGTCTGGAAAGCGATTTTGGATGGGATGTTGGATGGGATGTTGGATGGGATTTGGGATGGGATTTGGGATGGGATTTGGGATGGGATGTTGGATGGGATTTGGGATGGGATGTTGGATGGGATTTTTTTAAATGGGATTTTGAATGTGATGTTTGATCCGATTTCCTCTCGAATCCATCCCGGAGCCGGCCCTTGCTGCTCCCAAATCCTCACCCCGCTCCCTTCTCCGGGGTTTGGGATTCGGAGGAGCTCCCGCAGCTCCGAGCTCCTCACCGGGAGCGGCTTTAAAGCCGGAATCCATCGGCCTCAGAGCAAATTTCGGAGCTTGCGAGAAACCAAATAAAAATCATCCCCGCTTTTTTATTTCATTTAATTTGATATTTTTCCCCTTTTTTTTCCCCCGCTGGGACAGGCGGGAAAGGTTCATTTTTTCTTTTCCTCTCTCCCTCACAACTCTGCCATTAACTCGAGCCGGGAAGTTTTTCCCCGTGAAAAACGGCCAATTTTGGTGTTGTTCTCCCCGCTCGGCAGCGGCGTTATTAAAATGCTAATTTAAGAGTGGGAAAAAAAAAAAAACAAGGAAAAAAAAAAAAAACCGGAGCTAAATATCTGGCGGTGCCGCAGCCTAATTGCAGCCCATAATGAGCTCTGGAAATGCGAGTGCCCCCGACACACGGAGAGCATCAGCAGCCGCCGACACCTCATTAGCGCCCGCCTTCATTAATTCTGCCGACCCCGCGCTGACCCCGCCGGGGGCCGCGGGGCGCAGGTGGAGCCGCCCGAGCGGCCCC
>JAYDZK010000112.1:280318-290865 GCA_034509185.1 Euphonia xanthogaster | reverse complement strand
CAACCCCCCACTCCCCCCTCCCCGAACATTTTATTCCCTGAATTGTTCTCGGAGCCGCTTCCATGATGGAATCACATCTTTTCCCCGGTGCGCAGGGTTATTTATAGCTGCTCTCCTTTTGCCGCGGCTGCCGGGGGCTCCGGGGGACAAAACCCCCGCGGGAGGGGTCACTGCCAGCCTGGTGGCCGAGGACAGACCCTGGAGTGGCACGGACAGACCCTGGAGTGGCACGGACAGACCCACGGCACGGACAGACCCACGGCACGGACAGACCCACGGCTCTGAGTGACCCCCGTGGCACAAGATTCCTGCCAGGGCCTCATCCCCCCAGCAGAGGGGACAGGGATGGGGAGCAGAGCCCCAGGGATGGGGCCAGGGGGGATCTGTGGGACCCCAACACTCCAAAATCCCTGCCAAGGCCTCTGGAGCAGCTGGGGGGAAAGAGCAGCCCAGGGATGGGCACTGAGGGGGATCCGGCCCCAGAGCTGAGCTGGGAGATGCCAGCACGGAGAAATCCTGGTCCTGAGCACGGCCCTGCCACGAGGGGGGAAAAGGAACCGCTGGAAAATCCAGCTCGGGGTTTTGGGTCCCAGCAGGAGAATCAAAGGGAGCAAAGCCTCAAACTGGGAGCACCCACGGGGTTCCCAATCCGGACTGGGCATCCTGGAGGGGATCCAGCACCCTGAGCTGGGGGCACGGGCAGACCCCCGGCACTGGGGGCACCACCCAGGGGTGCCGAGATTCCAGGAGATTCCCGTGGGAGCTAGAACCGCGTGGGAGGCCAATGCCAGGGGGCACCGACACTTGGAGGCCGCTCCCGTTGGAATCTCCAGCAGGGAATGGCCCTCGGTGCTCGGCCTAGGGAAGGCAAAGAGCCCCTGGAATGTCACCTTAGGGTGGGACAGCAGCGGGGAAGGGCGGGCGGGATCCGGAGGGACCCGCAGGGATCCGCAGGGATCCGCAGGGACGGGATCTGCCGAAAACGGCCCCAAAAAGCCCCGAGCGGCCGCTCGGGCTCCTGCCGGGGATTGGCTGCGGAGCGCTCTGAAGTGCAAATGAAGGATTTCCGTCAGGTCGGGAGTTAATCTGGAAGCAAAACCATCCCGGAGTGTCCCGATGGATGCAGGGACCCCCCCGGGGGGTCGGGATGTCCCCGGGCGTTGGGGACAAACGGTGGAGCCACCCCGGGAGCTGTGCCAGGGTCGGGGGTGGGGAGGACAAGCAGAGGGAGGCAGGACAGGTCCGAGCTGCTGGAATTGTCTCTCCGCTGGGATCTGGGGGATTTGGGGTCCCCAGAGCCTCTGTGGACACCGCTGGACGCGACCTGGGCATCCCCCCGCTCTTCCCAGGGCTGGGCTTTCCATGGAGCCCCATCAGGGAGAAAAGGGCAGCCCCGGGGACCCCCCTCTGTCCCCCGTGTCCCTTTTCCCTCTTCCCGACATTTTCTCAGCTGGAAAATCACATTCCAGAGGGTGGCGCCGGCTCCAGGGTGTCCTGTCCCCTCCGGGTGACAGAGCCTGGGGAAAGGTCCTGAAGCTCCAAAATCCACTCGTGGCTCATTTTCCCCTCCTTTTCCAAGGAAAATCAGCTTTTCCCTCGGAATGGGAGCTCAGAGCATCAGCCTGGACCCAGAAAAAGGCTCCTGGATAAATCCACGTGGGGAGCTGCTGATCCCGGGAATGTCCCTGGCCCGGGGTGGTGGCACGGATGGCTGGTGCCACTTCCGAGGCTCCAAAATCCACTCCTGGCTCATTTTTTTGCCACCTTTTCCAAAGAAAATCAGCTTTTCCTCCTCTTTTAAGTGGGAGCTCAGCACATCAGCCAATCCTGGGAATAATCCCGGGAATAACGGCGTGTCCCCGGGCCGGGGTGGTGGCACAGATGGCACCGGTGACACAGCGCTGTCACCTCCGGCTCCCCCGGAGAGGAAACGCGAGCTCGGCACTCCCCTCCCACGGCGTCTCCGAGCGGGGGCAGGAGCCTGGCAGAGGCTCCCGGGAAACGAGGCAGCAGGAAAAAATAAAAAAAATAAACAACAAAAAAAAGGGAAAATCAAAATAAAAGCGGGTTTTTAATGTCTGATTTGGGAGGTGAATAAATGGATCCTGGCCGGGGTTTTCCCAGGGTTTTTGTGGAGCTGGAGGAGCCTCCAGGGGCGGTTTCTTTGCTGATTGATAGATTTGATTGATTGGGTAATTAATGAAGGTGGAGCTGGAGTTTTGGGGTTGTGGGGGATGAGGGATTGATCCCGAGGGAAAGGGATCGGGGGCCTCGAGCTGCTGACGGAGCCAGGAACTTGGGAATGTCCAGCTGGGATTCCGAAATCTCCAGGAGATCTCTGGGAATGTGGGATGCCCAGGAATTTGGCATCTCCAGCACCACCAAATTCCTCCTGAGGCAGCCCAAAAAAGCTCCCCAGAAATCCCAAAAGATGCTGGGAAAGTTCGACCCATGCCCAGGCAGCGATGGGATCGAGGAGGGGCGGATTTGAGGAGGAAATTCCTTGTGATACACCCCAAAAAAACCCTCCAAAAACCCCCAAAACAGGCCCCAAAAGCCCTCCAAAAATCCCCAAAACAGGCCCAAAAAGCCCCCATAAAACCCCCCCAGGAAAGACCAAAAGAAGTGCAAAGCCCCCAACCCACCCCCAAAAAAAGCTCAGAAAAATTCCCAAAAACCCTTCCAAATGCCCCACCCCTCCAAAAGCCCAAAATCCCCCCAAAACCCAAGAAAACCCCACAACAAAAACACCCAGAACAGGCTCCCAATAACCAAGACAAGACCCTTAGAACGAGAACAAAACCTCCCAAAAAACCAAAGCCCTCAAAACCCCCAAAAGGCCCCCAAACCCCCCAAAACGGCCCCAAAACGCCCTCCAAAAAGCCAAAATGAACCCCCAGAAACAAACCCTCAAAACCCCTGAGAAAGGTCCCCAACCCCAGCCCTAAAAATCTCTTCAAAAAGCCAAAAACAGCCCCAAAACCAGCCCCCGACCCCCCCAAGAACGGCCCTGAAAAGGCCCCAGAGCGCCCCTGAAAAAGGCAAAAATCCCCCCAAAAAAAAGAGTCGGAGCCGTGGTTTGCACTACTGTGAGTTTATTCTGCGCTGCCTCAGCTGGGCCCGGGCCCAGAACCGGGCCCAGAACCGGGCCCAGAACCGGAACCAGAACTGGAACCGGCCCCAGAACCGGGACCAGAACCAGAACCGGGACCAGAACCGGAACCAGAACCGGGACCAGAACCAGAACCGGGCCCAGAACCGGGCCCAGAACCGGAACCGGGACCAGAACCAGAAACGGGACCAGAACCGGAACCGGGCCCAGAACCGGGCCCAGAACCGGGACCAGACCCGGGACCAGACCCGGGCCCAGAACCGGAACCGGGCCCAGAACCGGGCCCAGAACCGGGCCCAGAACCGGGCCCAGACCCGGGACCAGAACCGGGCCCAGAACCGGGCCCAGAACCGGGACCAGAACCGGGCCCAGCACCAGACCCAGGACCAGAACCGGAACCGGGACCAGAACCAGCCCCGGGCCCAGCCCCGGGCCCAGCCCCGGCCCCGGCGCCGCTCGGCTCCTCCCGCCGGGAACGGCTTTTTTTTTTTTTTATTCCATTTTTTCATATTTTTAATTTTATTTTTTTTTTTCTCGAGTTTTCTCTCATTTTGTCCCAGCTCTGGGAATCGCCGCCCCCGGCCCACGGAAAGGAAAAGGAAAAGGCATCGCTGGGAGGGGGTCCCGGGAGGGACCCGCGGGGCTGCTCCTGGGATTCTGGGTCATTTTGGGTCATTTTGGGTCATTTTGGGGGTTTTTGGGTGGTTTTTGGGTGTTTTTGGGGGTTTTTGGGTGTTTTTGGGGTGTTTTTGTCGGTTCTGCGTGGAGGGCAGAGCCCTGAAGGCACATTCATGTCTGATACCCTGTACGAGCCCGGGAGGGACAGCACGGGGAATTACAGGGAAGGGGAGCAGGAAAAACGGGGGGAAAATCCAAAAAAAAAATAAAGGGAAAATGAAGAAATATGGTGGGGAAAAAAAAGAAGTTGAAAGGGTTGGGGGAAATGGGAAAAAGCTGAAGGGGAAAGGGAAAAAAATGAAGAAAAATGGAAAAAATGAAGAAAAATGGAAAAAAATGAAGGAAAATTGGAAAAAAAAAAAATTGAAAACATGAAGAAAAATTGAAAAAAAGAAGCAGAATGGAAAAAAAAAATTGAAATAAATGAAAAAAAATTAGAAGAAATTGAAAAAAAAAAGAAGACAAATAGGGAGAAAAAGAAAAATGGAAAAATTGAAAAATGGGAAGGAATAAAATGAAAATTAAAAATATTAAAAGAAATGGAAGTAAAAGAAAATAGAAAAAATAAAGCAAAAAGGAAAATAAAAATGGATAGGAAAGGAAAAACAAAAAATGAAAAAGGAAAAATAAAGGAAAACACAAAACTAGGAATAGGAAAAAAACAAAATGAAGAAAAATTAAAAGGAAAATAAAGGAAAAATACTGAGAAAAAAAAAAGAGAAAAATAGACAAAAATTTGAAGAAAAATGAAAAAGAAATTAAAAGAAAAAGGAAAAACAAAAGAAAATTAGAAAAATAAAATCAGAACATGAGAAAAATAAAAGAAAAAATAAAAATTAAGGGGAAAATGGGAAAAACTGAAGAATGAAAAGGAAAAATAAAACTAAAAAATAAAAATAAACCTTCCAGGAACTGAGGGGCAAATCCTGCCCAGTTTTCCTGCTCCCCCTCCCAGGAGCTTTCCCGACACCTCCACAGAGCTGCAAATGAAGTGAAAATTCCAAATCTCCAAACCCTGAACCTCCTAAGAAAACAAAAAGAGCTTTTTTTATTTTTTTTTTGATTTTCCCCCCTTTTTTCCTTTTTCCAGAGGAAAAATTCCGCTCCCAACGCGGTGAGAAATTCGGGAAGCGGCAAAGAAAAAACTCCTTGTGGATTACTGGGAAAAAAAAACCCCAAAATCCATTGAAAAAAATCCCAATTTTTTCCTGGGTTTCCCTCTGGAAAAGAGCCAAGAGTATCCCAAAAAAAAAAAAAAAAAGGAAAATATTGGGGAATGTTTGACACCATTTTATTCATCTTCAACTGCAGTGGAAAAATAGAAACCTTTTACAAGCGCCGGCGTTGTCAGCTCAACTCAAGTTATATATTTATATATTTTATATAAATTTCTTTTTTTTTCCTTTTTTTTTCCTGTTTTTTATTTTTTCCTTGCGTTTTTCCAAGTGCAGCAAGAGACCAAAAACCACATCGAGCCTGATCCGAATCGAGCCCCGAAAAAGCAAAAAAAAAATCCCAAATAATTCCAAATAAACAGCTTTTAATCCCATTTTTTGTGGGTTTTTTTCCACATCCAATTTCCTCTCCAAACATCACCTGAATTTTTTAAATTTTTCTTTCTTTTTGTGCATATTTTTATTTATTTCATTTTTTTTCCACCTCTTTTTGAACTCTTTGGCACAATTTTGATTCTGCTACAGTCCGAGTCAGGAGATCTCTTTCCCCAATTTGCAGCACTTTTAGGAAAAAAATCTGATTTTTAAATTTTTTTTCCTGACTTTTTTTGATTTTTTGGACTTTTTGAAGCCTGAACCTCGCTGAACAAATGGATTTTTCTATTCCCTGCAACCCAAAAATTGTGTTTTTTCCCCCATTTCTACATTCACAGTTGAATATTTAAGGAAGGAAAGGCGCTTTTGCTGCTGAGCAGGACAAGCCAAGAGCTCCAAACATTCAGCATTCCCTAAAAATAAAATCCCTAAAAAAAGCGACTTTCCTTAAATTTTTTTGTCCTTTTTTTCCCTCTTTTCTACTTTTTCTTCCCAATCTCTTACTGCCTGAACCTCAGTTATGAAATGCAACAGCTGAACCCTTAAATTTTGTATAGTTTAGATTTTTTTTGTCTTTTTTTTCCTGTCTTTTGTTTTTTTTTTTTTTTTTTTTTTTTTCCCCGGATTTTTTTGTGGTTTTGGGAAAAAAAAAAAAGAGAGAAACTGCAATTAATTCTTTTTTTTTTTGTTTTTTTTTTGGGAAGTTGAGAATGTGGATATGACCTCACTCACACACACTCACTCCTCTTGAAATTCCTTCTCTCTCCTTTGGGATTTGCCTCATCCTGGAGATTCCCAAATCCCTGGGAAATCCCAAATCCTGGGAAATTCCCAGTTTTCCACCTTTCTCTCTCTCTCTCTCCAGCAGCCAAAACCTCACAGAGCACCACTTGAATCCCAATTTTCCCCGTTTTTCCCTCATTTTCTCCTCCGAGCTCAGCCGCTCTTGGGCTGGTGGGAATTTTGCTTTTTTCCCCCTTTTTGTTTTGGAATTTTTGGGGCACAGAATTCCCTCCTGGATGCCGGGGGTCACCAAAGGTTGGGATTTTTGTTCCGAGCCTCACTCACTCATCCTCAGCATCCTCTCATTCCCAAACATTCCGCACACGTCCTCACTCCCGGGGTTTTTGGGGGGTTTTGTAGGAGATTGGAGATTTTTCCTTTTTTTTCTTGGTGTTGTTGTTGGTGTTTTATCCAGTGGGGGTCCTCAGGTGTCGTCCCAATGGTAAGAGATCTGGAAAAGGGAAAAAGGGATTTAGGGGAAAAATGGATTTGGGGAATTCAAGGGGGCAAAGGAATTCAGACAAAAAGGGGGAGTCAGGAGGCAGATGGGGATTCAGGGAATTAAAAGCCCTGGAAGTGTTTAAAAACGTGGGGATGTGCCTCGGGCTGGGCTCCATCCTGGAGATTCTTCCAAATTTAACAAGTCTGGGATTACCACAAAAAAACCCCAAACCTAAACACCTCAAATCAGGTGAAAATTAAAAACAAACAAACAAACAAACAAACAACAAAAAGTGGGGAAAAAATTGGGTTGGATTCAACCTTGGAGACTTTTCCGACTTTAAAACAGAAAAATGGACTTTGTGGGGCTGAAAGAGAAACACAAACCCCTAAATGGGGCTTTTTCCCCCCCAAAAAAAGCCCAGGAAAACAGAACTTTGGGACTGTGACTCTTCCCAGGCTCAGCTGAGCCAATTCCATGATTTTTTAGGTGGGAAAAGCCGCGGCTGAGCCCTCACCAAGCCTGGTTCTTGAGCTTCCTCAGCTCTTTCGTGGCCCAGGTCGCCAGGGTTTTCGTTTTGTTCGTCTTGGATCTCCTCCCTTCCGTTAGCAGCTCGTGGATCATGGGTCTGGCTTCTACTAATTTCAGGACATCCTTCCCAAAAGCTGTACACAAATCCCTGGATGCAGAGGAAAATTGGGAAAAAAACCCCATGGGAGTGGCACAAAATGCTGGACAGGGGGGGCTGATTTTGGGAAAATTGAGATTTAAAAATGCTCCAATTCTTGGCCAAAGGTTGATTTCCCCATAATTCTCCTTCAGTTCAGCAGGAGAAATGAAAACACCCCAGCCTGGCTTTCTCTGCTCCCTAAGGATGAGGGGGTTTTTGGTTCCAAACTCCTGGGAAAATCCCAGATCTGGGGTTTTTGTGACGACTTTCTCACCTTCGGAATCGCCAAACACCCAAAGCCCAACCCCAAAACTGACACTGAAACCTCAGACAGGCAGGAAAAAAGGGCAGATTCCAGGATTTTAACCTGGCTTCCTCTGTCCCCTAAGGACGAGGTTATTTTTGGGTTCTAAACTCCTGGAAAAATCCTAAATCTGGGATTTTTTCTCATGATTCCCTCACCTGCGAAATCCCTTCAACACCTGGAGCCGAACACCAAACCCCCAGCCCCAAAATGACCCTAAAGACCCCGGAGGGGCAGGAAAGGGGCAGATCCGGGGTTTTTCCCGGGAGGCCTCACCCGATGAGCCCGGCAGCACAGGCCACCACCCCGTCCGTGTGATCCTCGTCCCCCGCGATGTGGTCGATGTAGGACAGGATGAACTCCACCCTGGGCTGCACCAGCATCACGTCAGCTGCAGGGGAAGGGCCTGCTCAGAGCTTCGGGAATGTCTGGGATGCTCCCAAAAAACAGCCTGGGTCCCACCTGGATCCTCCCTCCTGGACTGTTTGGGATTTTTGCTGTTTCCTGCTCTGAGGGTTTGCTGCCGCAGGGGAGGGATGGGGCAACCCCAAAAGGAGGCTCAGGGGGAGCTCCTGGATCCCTGGAAACATCCCAGGAATGTGGGGATGTGGCACTGGGAATTCAGGGAATAAAGGAAATTCGTGGAATTAAGGGGAAAAAAGAGGGAATTCAGGGAAAAAACAGGGGAAAAAGGGAATTCATGGGGGAAAAGGGAATTCAGGGGAGTAAGGGCAGAAAAGGAGATGTGCTTTGGAGGTGCCACTGGATGATTTTGAAGGAAGGGAAGGAGCAGGGACGTGACAACCCCAAAGGAGGCTGAGGGAGGTTCCTATCGGGCATTTGGGAATATCCAGATTCCAGGTGGTGGGGGCTGCTTTTCAGGACGGCTCCCAGGGTCGATCCCACGGGGTCCCACTCACGGTGCACGTTCTCCTGGTCTCCCTTGAGCCCCTGGATGATGCCCGTGTAGGCCTCCAGGCAGCCCTCCCGCAGCTCGTTCAGGTAATCCACCATGTCATAGTCGGACTGGGGACACACACAGGGACACAGGGACACAGGGACACAGGGACACGGGGACACGGGGACACAGGGACACAGGGACACAGGGACACAGGGACACAGGGACACGGGGACACGGGGACACGGGGACACGGGGACACAGGGACGCCTTCAGCTCCAGCAGCTCCCAGCTCCTGCCCTGCCCTCGTGTGTGACTCTCAGCTTCACACACAGTGTCAGCAGGCTCTCCCCACAGCTCAGTCACACAGAACAATCCTTTTCCAGCCCCAGAGCCAAGGGCAGAGCTGCAGCTTCAGGCCCAAAAAGTGTGAATGACAAAAAGGCCCCAAAAGTGCAAAGAAAGCAAATTGAGGGGAGCAGCCTGGGAGGATGGGACTGCATAACCTGGAGCTGTAATTGGACAATTAACCCCAGTGTGGAAATGGACCAAAACTTCTAAAAGTGAGAGAACTCGTGACCCTGAGCCCATCTTGGGTGTGACCTTAGCCAGGCTCCCGCACTGCCCAGGCTGCACCCTTGAAGCCTTCTAGTAAATCCCTACTTTGTTCCCTTAACTCTGTCCAGCCTCTTCAGGCATCAAGGCGACACCCTGGGAATGTCCCCTGGCACTGGGGACAGCAGCTCACCCTGGGAATGTCCCCTGGCACTGGGGACAGCAGCTCACCCTGGGGATGTCCCCTGGCACTGGGGACAGCAGCTCACCCTGGGAATGTCCCCTGGCACCGGGGACAGCAGCTCACCTTGTCCACCTGGGCCTGGGATGCCTGCTGGAGCGTGTTGAGCACCACGTCCAGGTACTTCTTGAACTCGCCCCCGATGGCCAGGGCGATGTCCCCGAACACCGAGAGGATCTGCGGCTTCACCGACCGGTGCACGTTCTCGTTCTGGGGAAAAAACCATCCCAAAAAGGGCCTGGATCAGCGTGGGAAGGGGGAAAGGGAAGGAGGGAACGGCCTCAAGCTGCACCAGGGGGTTTGTGTGGGGTGCTCCGGAATGCTTCTCCAGTGGAAGGGGTGTAAAATGTTGGAGCAAGTACAGCCAGGGCTTGGGAAATGCCTGGAAATGTCCCAGGAATGTGGGAGAGGGAGGGAAAGGGAGGAAGGAATTCAGAAGGAAGAAAGGAATTTGGAAGGAAAAGAATTCAGAATTCGGAAGGAATTCAACAGGAAGGGAGGAAGGGAGGGAGGAATTTGGAAGGAGGGAAGGAATTGGGAAGCAATCCAGGAAGGAAGGAATGAATTCAAGAATTCAGGAAGGGATTCAGAAGGAACTCAGGGAAGAATTCAGGGAGAGAGAGTGGGAGTGATGCAGAGTAGGAGAGAAGAAGGAATTTGGGAGGGATTCAGGAATCCAAGAGGGAATTTATTTAGGAATGCAGCAAGCTGATAAATGAGACATTCCCCAGAGCCCGAAGCCCTTGGCCCCCCTGGCCGCCGTCCAAACGAGACATTCCCGAGCGTTCCTCCCACTTTTCCCAGGCTTCTCCCACCTCCCACTCCCCTGGGAAGAGTGAGCATCCAACTGTTACTCGGGAGCCGGGAATCTCCCACTCACCCCCAGGTTCTCCAGGAGCAGCTGCATCACCTCGTCGCAGAAGGGGAGGATGTTGGACTGCAGGGCTCGGCACAGGTCCCCCACCAGCCCCACTGCTGACAGGCACACCTGCGAGGCACCCGGGATCAGAGCCGGGATCTGGGATCATCCCTGGGGATCTGGGATCGTCCCTGGGGATCTGGGATCATCCCCGGGGATCTGGGATCGTCCCTGGGGATCTGGGATCGTCCCTGGGGATCTGGGATCATCCCCGGGGATCTGGGATCGTCCCCGGGGATCTGGGATCGTCCCTGGGGATCTGGGATCATCCCCGGGGATCTGGGATCATCCCCGGGGATCTGGGATCGTCCCTGGGGATCTGGGATCGTCCCTGGGGACCTGGGATCGTCCCCGGGGATCTGGGATCATCCCTGGGGATCTGGGATCGTCCCTGG
>JAYDZK010000112.1:210235-220559 GCA_034509185.1 Euphonia xanthogaster | reverse complement strand
GCTCTGCTGGAAGGTGGGGCCCGCAGGAGCGGCGCGAGGGGCGCCGGGGAGCGGCCGTGGGGCCGCGGGATGAGCGGTGTGGGCGCTGAGGGTGAGGGAGAGCGGGGGGGGGGCCGTGGCGCGTGCGAGGCGAGGGGAGAAATCAGTTCAGGCCTGGCGGTGCTGGGCTCACTCGGGCTCTGCTGTTGCTTCCCCTCAGGCCGCCGAGTCCCTGATCCGTCCCGGGGCGCTGCCGCCCTGTGTGGTTGTGCCGGTGAGGAGCAGGAGGAAGGGCCCGCGGCTGCCCGAGTGGGCCCGGGAGCTGAGCCCTGAGGAGAGGGAGAGGCGGCTCAGGTCCGCGGCGCCCGTCTTCCCTGACGAGCGCATGGAGCGCACCTTCTTCTTGGCTTGCACGGGTACGGCAGCACGGCGCACTCAGCCTGGCCCGGGTGATGTGGGAGAGAATCGGGCTGGATTCTTCCCCACTCTTCCTTCTGGCCGGGGGAGAGGCCTCCCTGCCCGATCTCCAAAGCTGTTGGTGCCTTTTTCTTGAATCCCGGAATCCCAGAGGGGCTTGGCTTGGGAAAGCCCCTCCAGTGCCACCCCTGCCAGGGCAGGGACACCTCCCTCTGCCCCACATTGCTCCAAGCCCTGCTCAGCCTGGCCTGGGACACTTCCAGGGATCCAGGGGCAGCCACAGCTGCTCTGGGAATTCTGTCCCATCCCCTTCCCACCCTCTCAGGGGGGAAGTCCTTCCCAAAATCTCCTTTGAACCTAATTTTGAAGCCATTTTCCCCCTCTTCCCTGGGCTGAAGGAACAGCAGAAAGCAGCATCTGTGGGCGAGCTTATCCCAGGAATTCTCCCTCAGAAATTCTCCCATGGGAGAAGTTATCTTCATTCCCTGGGCTCTGAGCCCCCTCCTGAGCTGCTTTCCCCCCCAGCTGAGATCATGGATCCCTACGTCCCTCCCGAGGGCGACGCCCGCCTGACCTCGCTGTCCAAGGACGGGGTGAAGCAGCAGATGCAGAAGCTGAGGCAAACAGCGGCCTCCCAGCTGGCGTACGTACCCCTCCTCAGCTAATTAGCCTCATTAGCCTGCTCTTGGCCTGTCCTGGGTCTGTCCGTGGGAGTTATTCCTCCCCAGCTCCCCTCCAGGCCAACCAGGAACCCCAAATCCCCTCAAAACCCCCTCAAACCCATGCAGGACTCCTCTGTGACCCCCCTTGTGTTCCCTCCCCTCACCTCCAGGACCCCCAGGATCCTCCCCAAATCCCCTCCAGGACCCCCCTGTGTCCCTCCAGGACACCCCAAATCCCCTCAGAACTCCTCAGGACCCCCCCAGATCTACCCAGGGCCCCCTGTGACCCCCCCCTTGTGTTCCCGCCAGTCGCCTCCAGGCCACTCGGGACCCCCAAATCCCCCCCAGGAGGTTCCTCCGGATCCCGAGGTCACCTCCAGTCCACCCAGACCCCCCCAGTTCCCTCAGAACTCCCCCAAATTCCCCCCAGGACCCCCCACATCCCCTCAACCCCCACCAATCCCCCTCTGTGAGGGGGCTGAGGGATCTCTGGGTGATTTTCAGAACTAAGGGGGTGTTTCCTCCCTGCTTTTCCCATTTTTGTTGTTGTTCCCCTTCCCCCGGAGTTCCCACCTCTCCTGGTGGGAACAGCCACGCTGTGCACTCCCAATTTTTGGGGGATTCTTTGGATTTGGCTCTTTTATGACCACCTGAAGGTTTTGTCTTAGTGGGGGATCTCCAGTTCTCAGCTGGTAAAAGCTAGGATTGAATCCTGTAGGATCCAAACATCCAGGACAGCTCCAATTCTGCTCTTTCCTTAATTTTTTCTTTCCCAGCCTGCGGAAGATCAAGGATCACGACCCGGATTTCAGCACCAAAACCTTCCCTGAAA
This sequence comes from Euphonia xanthogaster, assembly GCA_034509185.1. Lineage (NCBI taxonomy): Eukaryota > Metazoa > Chordata > Aves > Passeriformes > Fringillidae > Euphonia > Euphonia xanthogaster. The sequence goes on along the minus strand of JAYDZK010000112.1, from coordinate 218,669 downwards.
AAGCCCAGGAGATATTTATTGAGGCCCACAACTCCCTGGCAAAGTAAGGCCCTTCCCTGACCCGTGGGGAGCTGGAATTTGTGAGGGGGAAAAGCGGGAATTTGTGAGGGGGAAAAGCGGGAATTTGTGGGGAAAGCAGGAATTTTGAGGAGCCTCTTTTCCTGTGTGAGGTGACCGGGGTGTTCCCTCTGCAGCTTTAACAAGCAGAAGCTTCACTCCCTGGTGACCGAGCGCTGCTACCCCGTAAGTGCCTGGGATCCTGGGGGGTCTCAGCTGGGAGGGACCCCCAGGGATCAGCAGTCCAACCCTGGCCCTGCACAGCACAATCCCAACAATCCCTCCCAGGTTTGGGGTCATGACTGTTCCAGTGCCCAGAAACCCTCAGGATGAAGAACTTTTCCCTAAAACCCAACCTGGCACAGCTCCAGCCATTCCCTGTGTTCCCACAGCAGGGGTTGGTGCCTGGATCACTTCCATGGCATTTCAAACTCCATAAATTTCATCCTTTGCCTCATTTTTAATGGAATTTTTCCTTTTTTCTTAAGGTTTTCTAAACCTGGCAATGCCTTTTTCATCCACAACCAATTAAATGTTTGTGGTGTTTTCTCCTTGTTCCCATGAACATCCAAACTGAGTCGTGTTAGAGCCCTAGATGCTGAAAATTTTAAACTTTCTGTGCTGAAGAGCACAGACCCACAAGAAAATACTATATTTGACCTAGGACCATAAAAAAACTTCCAAAATTGATTAATAACACAAGATTACAAATCTGTAGTTTGATTAGAAGTGTGTAATATCACTAAGTAAAAAGCTTAAAATTTTAAATTTTAAAATAGAACAATGTATATAAGGCAAAACAGAAGTTTTAGAACAGTAACTAATTGTTCTTCTTCACCTTCTTCTTCATAAGTTTAAGTAGTATTTTATAATTAGACAGAAAAGTCCACATTGTGGATTTTGTAATTAGTTATGTTAAAAATAAAAATAATTTAAATATAATTTCTTAGTTAAGTCATTTAAATTTAAAAGACATTGTATAGGAATATAGTTAACTGTTTTGTAACTTTTTGGTAAAATACTGTAAAACTCACAGCTTATAATATAAATAAAATAATAAACATGTAAGCATAAACATAAATAAAACATGCTAACAATCTAAACCTAAACATAAACAAACCCCAAACATCTAAACCTAAATTCCATCTCAAATACCTTCAATCCCAGCCCTAACAAAAGCAACACAAACCCCAAGAACCAGCAGGGTCGGAGCTGGTTGTCGCTGGGAGGAGGGAACAAATCATTAATAATTTCATTAATTCCGAGCTGGTGTGTGCTGGCAGGACATGGTGCGTGGGAGCAGGTACAGAACCATCCGCTGGAGCCTGGTGGAGTCCCTGGAGCCGCCCAGGGTGGTGCAGGTGCGCTGCGAGAGCGTCCTGAGCCGGGGCAACCTGTACGGGCAGGTGACCGTGAGGATGCACAGCCGCCAGGTGAGCCGGGCATGGGGCAGGGACCGGGGCAGGGACCGGGGCAGGGACCGGGGCAGGGACCGGGGCAGGGACCGGGACAGGGACCGGGGCAGGGACCGGGACAGGGACCAGGGCAGGGACCAGGGCAGGGACACCTCCCGCTCCAACAGGGACACCACCTGAGCCTTCTCCAGCAGGGACAGTCCCCATTGTCCCAGCCTGTCCTGAAAGATCACTTGGATCATCCTGAGCCTTCTCCAGCAGGGACAGTCCCCATTGTCCCAGCCTGTCCTGAAAGGTCTCTGGGATCATCCTGGAGCCTTCTCCAGCAGGGACACTCCCCATTGTCCCAGCCTGTCCTGAAAGATCTCTGGGATCATCCTGGAGCCTTCTCCAGGATGGACAGTCCCCACTTTCCCAGCCTTTCTTCCTAGGAAAATCCATCCCTCCATCTTCCCTCACCAAGCCCAGCCTGCTGCCAGCCCAGCAGAGAATCCCAGCTTTTTTTGGGTTGGAAATCCCTTAAGCCCCGTTCCATGGGCAGGGACACCTCCCACCATCCCAGGCCACTCCAAACCCCATTCATCCTGGGGGATTTTGTTGGATCTCCTGACAGATTTTGGCCATCTATGACCGCTTTGGGCGGCTCATGTACGGCGGGGAGGAGATTCCCAAGGATGTTCTGGAATATGTTGTGTTTGAGAGGTACCTGGTGAACCCGTATGGAACCTGGAGGATGCACGGGAAGATCATCCCAGAGTGGGCCCCACCCAAGGATCCCATCATTAAGGTGGGAAAAGGCTGGAAAATGCAGCTCCCTGGGGATCACTCTGGACAAAGCTGAGCTGCCTGGGAGGGGAAGGTGGGGGGTTTATCCACAGGCAGAACTGTTTGGAATGTCCATGGAATTGTTTCCTGGGAGGTTGAGGGCCTGGAATGGCTGAGGGCAAGTCTGGGATAATTTTGGGAATTGTTTTCCCCTGTGCCCGGCCTCAGTAAGTGTCTCTGCCTCCCTATGTTACTAAAAATGGATCGTAGAGAAGAAGGAGGGGAGAATTCCCGTGTTATTGAAGGCTTCCCATCCCATTCCCTTTTCCTGCCTCCATCTGATCCCCTTTTTTTCCCTTTCCAGAACCCTCTGCTCCCCTTTTTCCTGCTGATTTTTGTCCCTTGCTTTTGCAGACCTTGATGATTCCTGGCCCAGCCCCGGATCCCTCACACGAGCATGAAACAGCGAAGTAGAAAGTTCTGGAACTTGGACAGGGACAAACGGGCCAGGAGGGAGGATTGGGAATGTGTTGGACATGGCTGTGCCTTCGGGAATGGGATCCAGCCACTCCAGATTTGTCCAAGGAGCCAGAGGAGCTGGGAGCGGGATCCGGGTGAGCTCTGGGAAGAGCTTGGCTCTGTCCCAGACTCCGTGTGCTGCAGCCTCAGCCTCGCTGGGTTTCCATGAGGATGAGGAGCCTTGGGAGCATCCACAGGCCACCCTCTGTCCTGAATTCCATGGGAGAGCCCTTGGAATATTTGTCCCCTCCATGGGAGGGGTCACAGAGCTGCTGCTCCCCATTAAAGCTTCTCCAGGGGCTGTTGGCACCGTTTTTCCCCGTCTATCTCTGCTGATTCCCAAACTCCTATTTTTTAACAGAAACCAGGAAAACTTTAAATCAAGTTCTGGGCTGCGGGGGGTGCTGCCATTGGGGGTTCCCAGAGGAGCTGCAGCACAGCTGATAATTGGATTTCCTTTCAGTTTTGGTTCCTCACAAGGGGCTGGGGTTGGCGTTGGTGGCAGAGCTGGTGCTGTCCCTGAGGGAGTGGCACCATCCCGTGGACACGGTGACATTTGCAGCTGTCCCTGTTTTTCCTGGGTTGGGAAAACACTTTTTTTTTTTTCCCCTGTGAGGCTCCTTCTCTGTTCCTGCTCTGCTCAGCCAGTTCTCACTCACAGAGAAAAATCCTCCCTGCTCACCCCAGAACAAACCGTTTTCTCCTTCTTGTCCTGCTTTTTAACTCAGCCACTTCCAGAGCGTGGGAGAGTTCAGGGAATTTTTATTTCGTTCTTGAGAGGGATTTTGCAGAGCTGTAAAAAGAGGAGCTGTGGCTCCTTTTTGCTCCTCAGTGTTCCTTTTGGGAGGGCAGGACCTCCTCTTTGTGCTGTGCTGGGAGAGGAGCCAGCAGTGGAATCCCTGCCATGTCCTTTGGGATGTCACAGGGGTGTCACAATCCCTCTGTTCCTAAAAAAAAAAATCTTCCATGGAGTCTCTGCCTCACTCAGGAGCTGGGAGCTCAGATCCTTCCATGGATCTCAGGGCAGGAGGGGATGGAATTCCTGAACCCAGAGGGAGAAGAGGATTGGGGTTGTTCAGACTGGAAAAGGGCATTTTTGGGATGACCTCATTGAGGATTCCCTGAAGGAGCTACGGGAAAGGTGGAGAGAGGGATGAGGGGACAGGACACAGGGAATGGGCTGCCTCTGCCAGAGGGCAGGGAGAGATGGAATATTGGGAAGGAATTCCTCCCTGGGGGGGTGGGAAGGGGCTGGGATGGAATTCCCAGAGAAGCTGTGGCAGCGTCCAAGGCCAGGCTGGAGCAGCCTGGGACAGTGGGAGGTGTGCCTGGATGGGATTTAAGGTCCCTTCCCTGCAAACCTGGGGTTCTGTGGGGTTCCCCAGCCCTGTCTCGGCATGAAAAGGGGTTTTGGGTGGAATGTGGCTTTTTTGGGAGAATGGCCTTTCCTTCCAGTCAGCCCCTCTCCAGCCTTTGCCACTCAACCCCTCCACTGCTGGATTTCCTCTCCAGCCCCTTCCCTGGGGATATCCCAGCTCTTCCCCACCTCACAGTGAGCCTCTCTGAGCACACTCCTTAGATAATTCCGTTTATTTCCTGTATTTACACAAAATTGCACAACCAGGACCTTCAGCCTCACACCCCCAGACCCCCCAGTCCGACTCCGGGGCTGGGCAGGGAGGATCAGGATGGATGGAGGGATGGATCCATGGATGGAGGGAAAGGACAGAGGCGTGGACATATGGATGCATGGATGCATGGATGGATGGATGGATGGATGGATGCATGGATGGATGCATGGATGGATGGATGGATGGATGGAGCCGCTGGTGCTGGGATCCGCTCACAGCCCGCCGCCATCCCGGGCTCCGCCCTGCCCGGGGCGGGTCCCCGAGGGCTCCGTGCTCTCCTCTTCCCATGGACACACCTCGGAGCTTTTCCTCGGGCCCAGACTGGGCTTGGCAGGTGCTGCTGGAGCCTCTGCAGCTTCCCAAGGACAAACCTCAGCCAGGCCAGCGCCAGGGCTGGAGCTGCTGCCCGTCCCTGGGTGCTGGATGCTGGGCAGGAGCCGGCACAGGGGCTTGTGCTCGGCTTCCCCCTGGGATCTGCCCCTGGATTTTCTCAGGAGTGTTGGAGACACAGCACTGGCTCCCGGCTGTCCCACCCCTGCAGGGGAACGTCTTTGGGCTCCCTGTGGCTGCACACCTGGCTGGGAGATTCCCTCCTCCAACCCAATGGGCTCTGCTGCTTCCCAGGGGCAAATTTGGGATTTCCTGCTCTCTGTGCTGTCGGATTTCTTGGATGGTTCCTTCCCCACTGGAGATTTCAGGGACAGCTCCTCTGTGTCCGCGCTCTCCCATGGACAGATGGACTCTCGGTCTCTGCTCCCCTTCTCCACAGCTTTGGAGGCTTCTCTTGGTGGGAGTTTCTCCTTTCCTGGGGCTGCTCCTTTCTCCAGCTGAGGCTCAGCCACCTCCCAGGGACAGATCTCAGCTTTGTCACTGGATTTAGAGCCCTGAGACTCCCAGGGACAGATCTCAGCTTTGTCACTGGATTTAGAGCCCTGAGACTCCCAGGGACAGATCTCTGCCTTCAGGCTCTCCGAGCTCTGGGATTTCCCTGGGGCTGCTCTGGGCAGGGCTGAGCTCCCAGTGTGGGGTTTGGCCGGGGGCTGCTCCGTGTCCGGGCTCTCCCAAGGACAGATGGACTCTCTGTCTCTGCTCTCCAGGGATCTCTCCGGGCTGGCCAGCGCTGCCTGGCGCGTGATGCGCTTGTCCCCCTTGGGGCCCCCAGCAGGGACCTGCTTTGCCTTCGGCTGCTGGGAGGGAGGTTCAGCCACTTCCCAGGGACAGATCTCAGCTTTGCTGCTGGATTCGACCTCCCAAGGACAGATCTCTGCCTTCTCTGAGCTCTGGGATTTCCCTGGGGCTGCTTTGGGCAGTGCTGAGCTCCCAGTGTGGGGTTTGGCCTGGGGCTGCTCCGTGTCCGGGCTCTCCCAAGGACAGATGGACTCTCTGTCCCTGCTCCCCTTCTCCACAGCTTTGGTCTCCTCTTTTCTTGGAAGTTTCTCCTTACCTGGGGCTGTTCCCTTTTCCATCTGAGGTGCAGCCACCTCCCAGGGACAGATTTCAGCTTTGTCAGTGGATTTGAGGTCCTGACTCTCCCAAGGACAGATCTCTGAGCTCTGGGATTTCCCTGGGGCTGCTTTGGGCAGTGCTGAGCTCGCAGTGTGGGGTTTGGCCAGGGGCTGCTCCGTGTCCAGGCTCTCCCAAGGACAGATGGACTCTCGGTCCTTCTTTCCAGAAGAGAAAGAGGCTCCCACTTCCTTCAGGAGTCTTTGACTTGTGAAAGGGCTTTTGCTCACCCTGGATGGATCCTCTTTGTCCTGTCTGGATTTCTCTTTACCTGAGGGTTGTTCAGCCACCTCCCAGGGACAGATTTCGGCTTTGCTGCTGGATTCAACGCCCTGAGACTCCCAAGGACAGATCTCTGCCTTCTCTGGGCTCTGAGATTTCCCTGGAGCTGCTTTGGGCAGTGCTGAGCTCGCAGTGTGGGGTTTGGCCTGGGGCTGCTCCGTGTCCAGGCTCTCCCAAGGACAGATGGACTCTCGGTCTCTGCTCCCCTTCTCCAGAACTTTAGAGGCTTCTCTTGATGGGAGTCTCTCCTTACCTGGGCCTGTTCCCTTCTGCAGCTGAGGTGCAGCCACCTCCCAAGGACAGATTTCGGCTTTATCACTGGATTTAGAGCTCTGAGACTCCCAGGGACAGATTTCAGCTTTGTCACTGGATTTAGAGCCCTGAGACTCCCAGGGACAGATTTCAGCCTTCTCCGAGCTCTGGGATCTCCCTGAAGGAGATTTGGGCAGGGGTTTGGCTGGGGGCTGCTTTCCTTTTTCTGGTGCTCTGGATCCCACTTTTTCTTCCCCTTTGGGAGTGCCACGCGTGTCCTGCCTCAATCTCTCCTTCCCTGACGGAGCTGCAGCCTCTTCCCAGGGGCAGATCTCAGTTTTTGGGCACGGCTCATCCTCCACCTCCCAGGGACAGATGTTTGCCTTTTTGCTCTCCGTGGTTCCAGCCTGCTGGGATGAGGGTGTGGGCAGAGCTGGGGGTTTCCCTGCGAGCCCCATCCCAGGCTGCTCCACACCTTCTCCAGATGTGGGGGATCCCTGCTCCTGCAGAGCCCCCTCTGTGTCCCAGGGGCAGATTTCTGCTCGGACATTCCTTCCCTGTTCCTGGCTCTCCCACGGGCACACCTCAGCCCTCCTGCCCCCTGTTTGCTCCGGGGCCACTTTCGGCAGCCCTGCTGGTTTTTCCACTCCCGGAGAGCTCTGAGAATCCCCCTCACTGCCGCCCTTCCCAGGGCAGATTCCTGCTTTGGAGCTGGGATCTCTCCGCGTTCCCCCAGCACCGAGCTCTCCCTGCGCGCTCCCGGCCCCGCTTCGGCTCCTTCCAGGGCCCGGCTCGGGCTCGGGCTGGCTGCTCCCCTCTTCCAGCGCCTTGTCCGGGCTCTCTGGGGTCCCACCATCCTCGCGGGGAGCGATCGCCTCCTGGCGCAGCAAGGCTCCCCTTGCTCCCGGCATTCCGGGCCATGCGGGCGGACAAACCTCAGCCCGCGGCCTCGCCCCCGCCGCGCCCCGCACGCTGCTCGGGGTGGGCTTTGCGGGTGGCTGCTCCTCCTCCGGGTGGTCCCGGGGCTGGAAGGACCTGCTGGTCCTCTCGAGCTCCTCAAGTGTCCCGTCCTCCGCTGTGACCCCAGCAGCGTCCTCCCCCAGATCCACGTCCGGAGCTTCGTCCCCTTCCTGGGGCTGAACCCGTGCCGCCTCCGGGGGACATTCAGCTCCTTGGTGGCCCGCGCCGAGTGGCTCCAGACCAGTACCCGCGTCCCCTCGGGCAGCGCCGGGCTCCTCTGCCGCTTTGTCCCCACCGCCTGCCCCCGCGGCCAGGCTGTCCCATTGTCCTCCTGTCCCGCTGTCCGCGGCTTCCCCGGGGGTGGCGGCGTTGTTGTTGTGCTGGAGGGCGGGGACCTCGAGGCTCTGCCCGCTCCCCTCGGGGCTTTTGGCAGCGGGGTCTGGGCTGACCCCCCCCAGGGACACGGCCGAGGCCTCTGCCAGGCCGGACTTCTCCCTCCTGCTGCTCCCCCTCTTCCTGAGGCTCCCCTCGCTTTTCCCTTTCAGGATGCTCTTCCCCCTGGAGCGGTTGAGGGCTTTGATGGCGAGTCCCAGGCTCCGGAAACTCTTCGTGGGGGGCGGCTTGGGGCCGGGGGTGGTGGCCGCTGTGTCACCGGGGGTCCCCGACTCTGCTGCCTCGGCCGCTTTTTGTTTCCTGCCCAGGATCTCGTCCTGGACCAGCTCCCAGGGACAGACGTGTGCCGAGGTGGCGGTCGGGGTCAGCAGCCTGCCCTTCCCTGCCGAGGGGGACGCGCGCTCCGGGTCGTCCCGGGCTGTCCCCTGCGCCTCTCCCGCCCGTGCCGGGGAGCCCGGGGGTGGCTCCGGGCCGTCCCCGAGCGTCCCCGAGCGCTGCAGGCTCTGGTAGCGGACGGGGGGCGGAGGGGGGGTTTTCTTCACGGTCACCCGCACCTTCCTGGCCGGGTGGGCGCTGTCAACGCTGACGCTCTTGATGGGCGCGTAGGTGACATGTTTGTGCCCCTTGGCATCGCCCGGCGGGGCCGCGTCCTCCTGC
>JAYDZK010000112.1:131689-144178 GCA_034509185.1 Euphonia xanthogaster | reverse complement strand
GTGCAGGATCCCTGCTCCAGCAGAATCACAGCTGGCACTGCAGGAGGGCTGAGCCACCCTGGGATGGGGCTGAGCCCCCACCCTGACCCACAGGGGCCAGGGCCTGCTCTGACTCTGGCAGGGGTTTGGTTTCTGTTTGTACTATTGCATTTGTATTGTTAATTTTCCTATTAAAGAACTGTTATTCCTATATCTTTGCCTGAGGAAAGCGCCTGCCTTCCTTAGCAGACACCTGACTTTTCAAACCAAGAAAATTTTTAATTTTCCTATTAAAGAACTGTTATTCCTATTCCCATATCTTTGCCTGAGAACATTTTAATTTTCAAATTATAATAATCCAAAGGGAGGGTGTTTACATTTTCCATTTTAAGGGAAACTCCTGCCTTCCTTAGCAGACACCTGACTTTTCAAACCAAGACAATCCCACAGATTTCCTGCTTTGCGATGGATTTAAAGGACAGGAAAGCAGCCCGGGCTGGGATTTGATCCCTCCCTGCTCACCGGACATCCTCCAGCTCGTAGAAGACGTTCCGAGACTCGTCCTTGATGAGGATGGCGGTGTTGGGCGACTTGAGCATGCCCATGGTGAGCTTCTGGGGGAACATGTGCACGATGAGGGCGTGCAGGGTGTCCATGCTGCTGATCTCGTGCGTGATGTGCACCCGCCTCGTCTCATCCCCAAACTGCAGGAACAGCACCCCTGGGAGCACAGGGGGCACGCCGGAGTCAGCTCTGACTCTGCCCCTTCTCCACGGGGGTAACAGGGTGTTCCCAGCCAAAAAAAGGCTTGGGGGAGCTCTGGCCACCCAGCAGTGCCCTGGTGAAGGTGGAAGGCTCCGGGGCAACCAAAAAAGGGGGTTGGGGAGCTTCTGGCCACCCAACCTCACCCTGCTGAAGGTGGAAGGCTTGGGAGCGCCCACAAAAAGGGGCTGGAGATCTCTCACCACCCAACCAGCGAGAGCGCAGCTTGGTCTGGAATTTTGGGCAGATGGAGACCAATCCCACCCTCCACCACGGAAATTCTGGGGCCCCCAGGGGTACCTGGGGAGCGCAGCTTGGTCTGGCTGGCCGAGCGGGACAGGGGCAGGCTCTGCCGGAACCGGTTCATCCTGTTGAAGGCCAGCGGCAGCTCCGCCTCCGACATGGTCTCCAGGGACTCGGCCGAGGCGAAGGAGAGCTTGGCTTGGTCGGCTAGGCCAGGCTGGGAGCCCTGGGAGTGCCGGGAGCTCCTGGTCTGCAACGGGACAGGGGACAGGGACATGTCAGGGGGGACAGGGATGGGTGGCCCAGCAGCCCTGGTGAGGCTGGTCCCGCTTTTCCTCGGGAATGCGGTGCCGGGATGGAGAGGCTGGTGTGGGTGGTGGGATCGTGGAATGGCCTGGGATGGGAGACACGAAGGTCAGCGAGTGCAACCCCTGGGGCACCCCCAAAAATCCCCCCCTGTGCCTGAGGGTGGGGCTGGGCCGCATCCAGGGGGCTCCATCCCAAATCCAGGGATGCTCCATCCCAAATCCAGGGATGCTCCATCCTCATCCAGGGATGCTCTACCCCACATTCCCTCCTCAGCTCAGGCTGTGACGTGTTTCACCCTGGAGCCTCTGGGCTCCCCCACTGGCAAACTCCTGGAATTTAACCCTGCAGGAAGAACCTGAGGCTGCCAGAGCCGGAATAACCTTGGCTGCTCCCGGAGGTTACACATCCATTAATTCACTCCTGGGAATCCTAAAGGCACAGATCCTTCTGGAAGCAAAGCACTGGGAAGGTTTATGGCTCTGGGAGCCGGGAGGATTTCATTTTCCAGGATCCCCATTTCACAGGAGTGTGCTGCCAGAAGGTTTGCACCACAGACATGGAAAATGTGGATTTTCCAATATCCCCAAATATCCACAAATATCCACAAATACCCACAAATATCCACAAATGTCCACAAATACCCAAAAATATCCACAAATGTCCACAAATATCTCCAAATTTGTGGCTATCCCCAGCTCTGCTGCCTGTTAATAACCCCAAAAACCCAGGCCTGGATTTTCCAGACACTTGTTGAAGGTTGGCAAATCCAACCGAGGGAACAAACAGCTCCCTGGGTGTGGAAAAGGCGGTGCTGGAAAGGGACAACAGCTCTATTTTAAGATGGGGAAAAAAGGAAAAAAAGAAAGAAATCAATATGAAATGATAACAGCCATCATCGCCATTTAAATGAGACATTAATTGGAAGATTTAATTAATCCTGCAAGGCGGGGTTTGGGAGGACTTGAAATGTTCTCGCCGTAGTTAATTGCTGGAAAATTGACTGCTGGGCTGGGTTGTTGTTGTTGGAGCACAAAGAGCCCTGGCAGAGCCTCACATCCAGGAAGGGATGCAAGGATGGAGGGAAACATTCCTTGCCCCCATCCCTGGGGCTGTGGGACGCAGCTCTGACCCCTCCTGGGAGTGGTTTTGGGGTGGGGAAAGGGGATTTTGGGACTCCCCACCCTCAAGGCTGTGTTTTCTGGGTACCATGCTCTGGGTTTGGGGTGGTGCTGACCCAGATCCCAGCCTGGGATGGATCCTTAGGGAAGCACAGGGATGGGGCCGGCAGCTCCTGCTGGGGGTGAGAGCCAGGGCTGCAGCTCTGCCTGGCTCTGCCTTCCTGGATCCTTCCCCTGTCCTGTTCCCGTTCTCTGGGATCTCACCCTGCCCTAAATCCATCCCTGCATCCATCCCTGAATCCCTCCATCCATCCGTTCCACTCCCCACCCCCCGGGGGTGACAGGGACACCTTCCCTGTCCCAGGTGAGCCCAGCCCCCTCCCTGCCCTGCAGCTGCCCCCGGGCACCGAAGCTCCCCCCGCTGTGGATAATTTATGGAATCAGTCAAACCACAAAAAAAACAAAAACCAACCCCACCGAAGCCAGGCGGGATGGGAGTTAATGGGTTTTTAGCCCGGAAGGGACCGGTCTGCCCTGATGCTCTGCACAATGGGCTGTCCCCAACCCCCAAAACTGTCACCAGCACCGGGGCAGAGCCACCCCAGGCCCCCTCCCCTAAACTCAGGGCACCCCTGTGGGCACAGCACCCCCCAGCTGGGCACAGCACCCCCCGGGGGGACCTGCCCATGGTCACCCCAAGGGTGACACCTCGGTGCAGCTTTGCCCATCCCTGTGGAATTCCAGATGTTTTGGGAGGTCCTGACCCTGCCTTCAGGGTGCCAGGTGTGCCAGTTTGGATGTCCCCTGCCACCCCTGTCACCACTGTCCCACCAGGGCACGCAGGGGACATCTCCTATCTGGGGAAGGCTCAGGATAAACTCCAAACCCCACCCTAAAAAACCCCGGCGTGGCCATAAAAACCTTGTGTCCCCCCATTTCTCCGTCCTGCCCCCCAGGTGACGCTTTTATCCACACCCAGACCCCTCTCCAGGGGCTTCTGCAGCCCCAAATTCCCCGTGGCCACCGAGATAATTCCCTGCGGGATCCGAGCCCACCCGGGTGGTGGGAGGGAAGGGGTAGAGGGAGGGAGGGAGGGGACACCGCCCCCCTGCTCCTGTCCCCAGCTGGGAAATGACCCATTTCCTGCCGAGCCAGCCCCAGAGCGGCAATCCTGGAGCTGGACCCTGGAATTCCCGGCTCGTCCCTGTGGAAGTTCCAGCGGGGAATGCTTGGAAAGGGAGCGAGGGAGCGCAGCCACAACGAAAGCCGCTCAAGGCCACGGGGAGGCTGCGCCGGGAAAAATGTGGAATTTCGGGGCAGAGGGGGCTGGGCAAAGGGCACCCAGCTCGGGATGCCCACAGCATCCCCCCGGGAGCTTCCCGAGCCGCGGGAATCCCGCTGGAGCAAAGCTTGGACCCCTGGCAGTGCCCGCGTGGTGATGGTCCCATTTGGATTGGGAAAACCCGACCCCAAAAAAACCCTCTGGAGGAGGCAGGAGGGAAAATCCCCAATTCCAGCAGGGCCAGGAGCACCCCCAGAGCCTCTGGAGAAGGAAATGGGAAAAATCTCCCATTCCAGCAGGGACAGGAGCATCCCCATCCCCTCCCCCGTCCCTGGGAGGTTTATATAAAAACGGTGGAATGGGGAATGGAGGGGTTTTTATATGTCGATTTTTTTTTCCTTTTGTCTCTCTCAAAGAGCTAAAAAAAGCCACAATTAAGGGATTCTTTGAGCTCCTAAAAAGCCCCGATCATCCCTGCGGAAGCAGCTCCGTTATCTCTGCCTGGAGATAAGGATGCTCCTCATTCCTGACTCTCCTCATCCTCATCCTCCACACCCCTCTCCCACATTCCCTGGCCCAGCTGGGAGGGCGGAATGCTCGGAGAGGAGCAGGGAAAGATCAAAGGACCCAGCAGATTTTTGGGAAGCCATGAAAGGAGCGGGGTCACCCCTCTGGATGGGGAAAAGCGGCGGATACACTTGGATGGAGAGGGGGAGAGGGGTCAGGACAGGGACAGAGGTGACAGGAGCAGCCCTGGACCTCCCGCAGGTCACTTCAAAGCAGATAGGAGGGAAAAAAAACGAGGGGAAAATGCGTGGGGAAGGAATCCTGCCCCGGGATGGAGCAGCTGCTCCCAACAGCACCCGGAGCGACCCCGCAGCTGCAGATTTCCACCCTCCGACCCTGCCAGGGGCCTCGGGGTTTGTCCCAGCCCCACAGGCTCCCAGGGCCGTGCCCAACCCCCCCCCCCCCCCCGGGGGGAAAAACGCGTCCTGCCCGACCCCTTCGTCCATCCCACACCCGAGGGGCTTCCAGGTCATGACTGGTGACAGGGACAGCAGAAGGAGAAGCGGCTCCTTCCCCTTCTGCCAGCCCCTCGGGGATGCTCACAGCTCCAATTCCCAACCCATCCTGAGCTCCGCACCCCTCAGACCCCAAAACCCCCGAGACCAGCCCCAAAACCCCCGAGACCAGCCCCAAAACAGACCTGGGATGGACAAACCCTCGCCGTCCCAGTGCCACCAGTGGTGCCTGTCCCCGAGCTCAGCCTCCCCTCCCGTCACCGGGAGGAGCTTCCCGGGCTGGGCTGGGCAGCTCTGGGGTGGGGGCCGCGCCCTCCAGGAGCCCCCAGACCCCCCAGAATCGCGCCCCATGGGCACCGAGGGTGCTCCACAGCACAGCCGGGCATGGGCCTGGCAGGTCCTGGCAGGTCCTGGCAGCTCCTTGCCCTCTTCTGCCTGTCTGCAGCTCCTCCGCAGGATGGGGATAAAGGTGAGGGAGCCCTGAAATCCCTGGAAAACAGCTGGCACAGCTGGCAGGGTCCCGGGCACAGTTATTTACCGAGGCTCCGGCCCCTGGCTGGACACGGATCGGGATTAATCCCTGCTGATCCCCCTCTCATCGCTTAATCCCAGGGTCCCGCCCAGACCCCATCTGGTGCTGAGCCCATGGGGTGGGATGGGATAGGATGGGATGGGATGGGATGGGATCCATGGGTTGGGATCCATGGGATGGGCATACCCAATTGGAATAGAACATCCCTGACCTGAAACCAGTATGCCTGAAGAGAAACCATCATTCCCAATTAAAATAGAGCATTTCTGACCAGAACCCAGCATTCCCAACTGGAATAGAACATCCCTGACCAGAAACCAGCTTTCCCAACTGGGATGCAGTGTCCTCAAACAGACACTGGCATCCCTGAACAAAAACCAGCATTCCCAACGGGAATACAACATTCCTGACCAGAACCCAGCATTCCCAAGGGGAATTCAGTATCCCGAGCGTGGCTATCTTCCCCCTGGTCCCAACATGTGCATCCCAGTGCCCGACATTCCCGGCTGTGGTGCCCCCCTGCTCGGACACCTGATTCCGGCCAGTGAAACCCAACCCCTCTGCTCCTCCTTTTCCTTCAGCTGCCCCAGCCGGGAGCGATGGATTCCATTCGGGACAGAATTCCAACATCCCAGCTCCTGCCGCTGGAGGCAGAGGAGCCGGGAGATGCCCAGATGAGAAGAAAAATGAGGAAAACTGGAGGAAATTTGGGGCAGAAGTGGAAGAAATGAGAGGCCCGGGGTGCTCTGAGTGCCATTCAAAGTGTTTTTCCAGGAGTCTCCCCCATCCAAAGGGTTGTGGCCTCTCCAGCACCGCCCTCCCAGCCCCCTCCCCTCTCCCCCCGTCCCCAAATTAAAATCGTTGCCGCTGCCGGCAGCAATAACTCATCCCACGTCTAATGCTGAACATTTTGTCAGGATTATCCCGATTAAGGCAGAATTAATCCCGATCTCAATGTTAACAGGATTAGCGTTCAAATCGGATTAGGGTTTTTAAACCGGACCCCTTGACTAAAGGAAGGGGCCGTCCCCTCCGGAGTGAGCGGGACTCCCTGCCTTGGGATGGGCTCCGGGATGGGCCATTCCCAACCACTGACCCCGATCCCAAAAACTCCTGACACTCTGCAGGTGACAGCAAGGTGCCCCCAAAGCCACCTCTCGGTCCCTGGAGAGGGAAGGGGAAAGGGGAAAGGGGGAATGGGAAAGGAGAAAGGGGAAAGGGGAAAGGGAAGGAAAAAGGAAAGGAAGAAGGGGGGCTGCTCGTCCCCTCTCCCCGATTTTCCTGCTGGCAGCAGAGGTTCGGCGTGCTGATGAATATTTAAAAGCCTGGATCCTCTGCAGCCTCATGAATATTGACGCTGCTGCTCGCCCCACACCTTCCCCAGCCCCGTCCATTCCCGCCGTGCCTCAGTTTCCCCGTTCCTGCCCTGACGATGCCTCTCCCATTCCCAGCACCCTGACGGGGTGGGCGCCACCCCCGCCAGCGGCAGGGCGGTGGGATCAGGAGACCTTTAATCGCTTTTCCAACCCAAACCATCCATAAATATCGACAACCCCGGGATCGATGGACAACAACGGGCAGCATCTCCCGGCGATGCCGCAAAACCAGCGAGGACCCCAAAAAACACAGCAAGGAGGTCGGAGCAGCCTCTCCCCACTCTTCACCTGCCCCAAATCCCCCTTCCCACCGGGAACAACCCACCCGCAGCCCTCTGGAAGCGCGGCCGAGCCGAGGCCGGCGGGAGGCTGGAGCGGGAGCAGCGGGATTACAGCAGCCCAGGACTCGCTGCCTGCTATTTGCTCATCTCCTGCGAGTAAATACTCATCTCCTGCCTCTCACTGCAGCTGGCCGAGCGCCGCCGAGGTGGAAATGGCTTCCCGCGGGGCCACGCGGGGCTCCCGGGAAGCCGCAGCCGCGGTGCCGAGGCCGGAGCAGGAGCGTGGTGCGGATAAAGCCGCTCCTGACTCGTGTTTTAAAGACAAACGCGTCCTTTGTGTGTCCCCCGTCGGTTTTGTCCTTCTGGATCTTTTACTCGGCTGCCTTTGATGTTCCTTTAAAGTCCCGGCTCCAAAGGAGCTCTGCCGAGCCTTTGGATCTTCCCGTTCCTCCGGGAATCCAAATTCTGTCCCACCCCTCGCATCAGAGCGGCGGGAGCCCCCAGCCCTCTCCACTGAACTTCCCCGCGGGATTTTCGCCCCTTGGATGCGGCCCTGGATGTCCCAAAAACCCTGCGAGCCTTTGGGATGGCTCCGGCCGGGCAGGGAGGGCGGGAATGAGGGGATGGAAAACTGCAGGGAGGATTGGGATGTATTGGAGACAGACTGGGATGTCCTGGAGACAGACTGGGATGTCCTGGATAATCGGGAATCTGCCTGGGGGCTGGGGCTGGCAGCAGCATGACAGTGGCACAGAGGTGACGGTGGCACGGGGGTGGCAGGTCGATGGCACGCCCCGGGGGAAGGGCCAGCGGGGCCGGCTGGGTCTGGATGGGACAGGGACAGGCACAGGGACGATGTCCCCACAGACAGCAGGGGACAGGGGGTGAAAAGCCTGGGGACAGGGTGACACCCTGGGACAGAAGTGCCACCAACAGCCCCGAGATCAGGGACAGGGTGACACCCTGGAGCCTCTCTGCAGTGACAGCACTGCCACCAACACCTCGAGATCACCCTGGAGACAGAGTGACACCCTGGAGCCTCTCTGCACTGCCACCAACACCCCGAAGATCTGTGACAAACACAAATTCCCTTCCCCAAATTCCACGCCCGAGCAGCCCCAAATCGCAGCCACCACCTGTCCCCAAGCAGGTGGGGACACCAGGGCAGGAGCAGCAGCCACATGTGCCATCCCTGGGTGTCCCTGGGACCCCAGAATGGCCCTTCCCTGTCCCAGCCCCTCTGCAGCCCCCTCCTCAGTGCCACCCCTGCCCCCCTGCCTGTGTCCCCCCAGGGGGGACACAGCCAGGGACCCTAAAGGGCAGTGACATTTTAATTTTGGGGTGGGTGGGAGGGTGAAGGCCACACCTGGAGCCCCCAGGGACACAGGTGGTGGCCCCAGGGAAGCCACCAGTGGCTGCTGCTGACGAGCCAGCCCCCAGCTGCCTCTGCCTCATGCCCCACTTGGCAGCAGGGTCAGGGCTGGCATTTATCCCCCAGAACATTCCCATCAGGGAAGACACTCCCCTTGCAAAATTTGGGTGGAAAAATATGGGATTAGAGAAAATCCAGCCCTGTGGAGCCCTCTGGGGCCAGGAGACTCCTAAAGTCCAGATTTGTTTTGTTTCTTTGTCACAAAAAATCGGGAAAATATTTAAAAATATTTAAAATATTTTGTGCCTTCCCTCTCCTTGAAGTGCCAGGAAGGTCCTAAAGTTCAGCCCTGTTTTATTTCTTAGTCGCAAAAAAATCGAGGAAAAAGATAAAAAGTCCGGGAAAAAGATTTAAAAAGTGAGGATTTCGCGCCTTCCCTCCCCTGGCAGCGCCGGGAATGCCCTGTGGGAGCCGGGGCCGGCTGAACCTCCCGGAGCCGCGGCTCCACCCCCGTTTCACGCCGGGAATGAGAACTCGGGACAAATGTTCATATCCCGCATCTCCCGGCCCCACATTCCCTGGGTTATTTGTTATTTTTTTTCCCACGGAAAGAGCGAATCCACCGGGGACAACGTGCCAAGGTCACCCGGCAAGCGGCGACCTTGAAGGGCAGCCAGGGAGTCCCTGGCGAGGAGGAGGAGGAGGAGGCTGGAAACCAGAGCAAGCCCTGTATCCCTGCTGGGAGCAGCCACTCCGAGCTTCCAATCCCATCCGGAACCAGCCTTTTCCCATTCTTTTCCCATCCTTTTCCCAGAATTCTGTCTCAGAAATAGCTCCAGAGCAGCAGGATTTGGCCGCGGGGTGAGCGCTCAGAGCAAGGCCTCACGGAGCAACTCACGGCTCACCCCAAACCCCAAAATTCCCCCTCACCACCTCCAGCTTCAGCTGAGCTGAGCCCAAACGACTTCAGCTCAGGAATCCTCATCCAAAAAAATCCCACCCCGGGCTCCCACCCCCCTCCAGAGCCACGGCCAAGCACATGCATTTCAAAGAAAGCAGGAAAAATCCGAAATACTGACCTTAAAGCTCCAGTAGTTGGGTTGCTAACAACAAAGAAAAGATAAAACAGAAGAAAACACACACACACACACAAACAAAAAAATACCATTAAGATTCTTGGTTTGACTTTTGGTTTTTTCCCTTTGAGAATGGCTGAGCTCGGATTTAAACCTGCTCTGGTTCCTGCCCCTCCCAAAGGGTCGCTGGAGTTTCGGGGAGCAAGCAGGAGGTGGGGATTGAAGCAAATTGGGGTGAAAAAGGAGGGAAAAGGGGCTGGCAGAGCAGCCCAGCATGGCTGCTGGTGTCACTGGTGTGCCCAGCCCCTCCTGGCACTGCCGCGGCGCTGGAAGTCACAACAATGTTCATTTTCCACGGGATTTTCCAGCCTTTCCCTGCTGCGCCCGCCCCCTCCCTGCGCGCTGGTGCCGCCGCTGTCACGGCGATGTGCCACCGCCGGTGACAGGAGCTGGCCCCGCTCCCGAGCTCCCCTTCCCGGGGCTGGGATGGGATGGGATGGGAGCCTGGGGTCCCGGAGGGGGCCAGGGGCAGCGGCACCGCCGGGTTCTGGGAGAGGTCGGGTGGGAAAGGCGTTTTTATTCCAGGGGATCCCGATACTCCAGGCTGTTCCCAGCCCCATCCGACCCCCTGCAGCAGGGAAGGTGGGTCCAGGGCTGAGGGGGGGGATTTAGGGACAAGGAGTGGGATCAAGGGACAAGGAATGGGATCAAGGGACAAGGAATGGGATCAAGGGACAAGGAATGGGATCAAGGGACAAGGAATGGATCCAGGGACAAGGAATGGATCCAGGGACAAGGGGTGGATCCAGGGACAAGGAGTGGGATCAAGGGACAAGGAGTGGGATCAAGGGAGGGATCCAGGGACAAGGAATGGGATCAAGGGACAAGGGGTGGATCCAGGGACAAGGAGTGGGATCAAGGGACAAGGAGTGGGATCAAGGGAGGGATCAAGGGACAAGGAATGGACCCAGGGACAAGGAATGGACCCAGGGACAAGGAATGGACCCAGGGACAAGGAGTGAGATCCACCTGGCTGGAAGGAGAAATCACCGGGATAATGATGGGTCTCCTGGCTTTTCCCTTCCCCAGCTTTTCCCTTTTTCCCTTCCCCAACTTTTCCCTTTTCCCTCCCTCCCTCCCTCCCTCTCCTCATTTCTCTCTCGAGGACCCTCAGTAATTTTCCCTCCCCTGATATTGCTGATCCTATCTGCTGCCAGCGCCGACTGTGGATTTTATTTATTATTTCGGGATGACAGTGTGGATTTTATTTATTATTTCGGGATGACTGGACAAGCTCCTCAGCGAGCCCATAAATCACAGGCAAATCCAGAATGTTCTGGCACCATTTGGGGTGGGCAGCGGGACCTGGGGGCACAGGGTGGCACAGCACCCGTCCCTATCCCAGCCCAGAGGATCCAACTGAGAAAAACAAAGTTTTAACCCCATTTTTTAACACTCTTGTAAAAGTTTAAAAGTTTAATAAAGGACAATAAGAGATAAAGACCATAAAGCAAAGATTGGTGTTCAGCCAAGAGCATATTTGCTATTTTGAATACACTCTTTATATAATTACATTTTTTAAACACCAGTTTTTATATATTTCGTTCTATTGTATTAGCTTGTTGCATATTTATTATATTAAATATTTATAATGTATATTTTATGTATAGAATAATATATAATAAATAAGATGTATTTTTAAAATATAAAATTATATATTATATATTTATTTTATTTTATATTTTTAAGTATTTTAAATATTTTTAAGTATTTTAAATATTTTAAAATGTTTAAATATTTTTAATATTTTTAAATGTCTTAGAGTGTTTAAAAATGTTTAATATTTTAATAAAATATTTTAATACTGTCAAAAAGCCAATATAATAACATTTATCTACAACACAATATGTATAATATTATAATAGGTATCTGTACCTTTCCCTGGCAGCCCTGGGGATGTGGCACTGCCCAGGGGGACAGGGACACGCTGCCCGTCCCCTGCTGGGCACCGGGAGCATCCAGAGCTGACAATCTGGCGCTGGTGGCAGCGCCAGGCGGGCCCTGGCCAGCACCACGTGGCACTTGGTGCCTCCATCTGTCCCCGCTGGCACTGCTGCCACCCCAGCGCCCGCCCTGCCCGTCCTGCCCGTGCTCTGCCCACCCCAAATGCCCCAAAATCACAGAGGGTGCAGCCCTGGGGGGGGGTCAGGCACAGCCACGTCCCTCTGGTCTTAATTTTTATATTTTTTAGATTTTGTGCTGCTTTAGTGTGCAGTTCTGAGCTTCACATTATGGGATGGGGAGCTCTGTTCACAGAGCAGGGAGACAAAACAATTCCTGCTCCAGCTGGGAACCAAGGACAAATGACCCAAATCTCAGCCCCAAGAGCACAAACCCCATGGGCTGGAGAGAGAAAAACAAGGATGGGACTGCCTGGGCCAAAGCTGGAATGGGACAGTGAACTGCAAGGTGCAAATGGAGCAGAACTGATCACAGGGAGAGACCCCGTGACCAGTCATGCATTTTGGGACCATTTTGGTTCATTTTGGGTTCATTTTGGGACCATTTTGGTCCATCTTGGGTGCAGCCCTGGCTGGGCTCTTGTGCTGCTCCAGGTGGATCCATGGAGGAGATCCTTGTAATAAATCCCTGCTTTATTCTGTAATTCCATCCAGCCTTTGTTCCAGCTCAGCCTTCCCAAGGCGTCACAGGGACCTGGACACTGCCCTGGGGCTGTCCCCGGGTTTGGGGGGCTGGGGGTGATGCCTTGGGAAGGCTGAGCTGGAACTGAGGCCAGAGTTACAGAATAAAGCAGGGATTTATTACAAGGATCTCCTCCATTGATCCATCTGGGGCAGCACAAGAGCCCAGCCAGGGCTGCACCCCAGGTGAACCCAAATGGTCCCAAAATGAACCCAAAATGAACCAAAATGGTCCCAAAATGAACCCAAAATGAACCAAAATGGTCCCAAAATGAACCAAAATGATCCCAAAATGCATGACTGGTCACTGGGTCTCTCCCTGGGATCAGTTCTGCTCCATTTGCACCTTGCAGTTCACTGTCCCATTCCAGCTTTAGCCCAGGCAGTCCCACCCTGCTTGTTTTTCTCTCTCCAGCCCACGGGGTTTGTGCTCTT
>JAYDZK010000112.1:112126-127459 GCA_034509185.1 Euphonia xanthogaster | reverse complement strand
GCGGCGCCGTCACCATGGCAACCGCGGCTCCGCCCCGCCCCCGGCGCCGCCGGCAGGGGGCGCTGAGAGCGCGGAGGGGCGGGGCCTGCGGGGGGCACGTGAGGGAATAACGGGGAAATAACGGGAAATAACGGGAAGTAATGGGGAAATAACAGGGAAATAAGGGGGAAATAACGGGAAGTAATGGGGAGATAACAGGAATGGATGGGGAAATAACAGGAATGGATGGGGAAATAATGGGGAATAATGGGAAATAACAGGGAAATAACAACGGGGACAGGGACAGGGATGGGGACAGGAGTGGGGACAGGGATGGGGACAGGGATAACCAGGGATGGGGACAGGGAAATACAGGGATGGGGACAGGGATACGGATGGGAGCAGGGACTGGGATAACACAGGGGAATACAGGGATAGGGACAGGAATGGGGATGGGAATATGGGCGTGAATAACATGGATATGGGCATGGAAATACAGGGATGTGGACACAGGTAACACAGGAATAAGGGCAGGGATATGGACAGGGGAATACAGGGATGTGGACCCAGATAACACAGGGATGCACTCATGGAAACGCAGGGGCACACGCAGGGATGCGCACACAAGGATGCGTGTATGGATGTACACAGCTGGATTCACACACAGCTGGATTCCCATGCTCCATCACCTCCCAGCACCAACCCAGCGGTCTCTCCCTGTGCCCTGGCTCCACAGGACCCCCCTGCGGGACCCCACTGCCACCTGTGCCCGGTGCCACCTGTGCCCGGTGCCACCTGTGCCCGGTGCCACCCGTGTCCCCTGCACGGCCCTCAGAGCCCAGAGCCGACGGCGCCATCAGGAAAGGCAGAGGATTTCCAGGAGCAACGGATTTTTGCCGGGCTGGAAGGGATGTTGACATTTATGGAATGTCCCTTTTCACCTCTGATATTCCAAACTCCCTCAACTGTCTTTTTTTTTTCCTTTTCTTCCTCTTAAATTTTTTTTCTTTTTCTCTTTTTTTTTTCTTTTCTTTTTTTTTTTTTTTTAACCCAAAATAAAACAGCAAAGCCTGGGATTCTGAAATCCCGTCCAGGCTCCTCTGGAATATCAAAGTGATTTTCAAACATTCCAGGCAGGGCTGGGTCCCAATGTCATTTAAAGGCTGGCACCTGAGCTTCCCAGGATTTCTGGATTCCTGTTATTATTTACTGCCTGACAGGGAAATGAAGGAAAAGAAGGGGGGAAAAGGAAAAAAAATAGAGTTTGTAGGATGTTGGGGTGTTTGGGTAGGGAATGAGCTGCAACCAAGCCCAAAAATCCAGGTTAGGTTTAGGAATAAAGGAGATAATTCCCAAATCTAGACCATTCCTTCACCTATAAAAATCCTCAGCAGCTTATCAGACCTGAGCCAACCCCAGCTGGATTTTTCCCTTTTTTTTTTTTTTTTAGAGCTACTGCTTATTTAAAAAAAGGAAAGTCTTTAAATCCCTGTAATAATAGGGAAAAAATCCCATTTCTTTACCGGGAAGCAGTGCTCCGTGCCTGGAGATGCCCCAAATATGGATTGTGACAGCAAAGCCACCACCAATTATTGTCCCCTCATCAGAATTTGGGGGTTTGGAGGCATTTGGGGGGCAGCAGCTCCGATGGCACCGGTTTTCCTGGCAAAGCTGGATTTCCTTCCAGCACGGCGGTTCTGGGAATTTTGGAATTTTGGGACCTTTGTCCCCTGGGGATTTTTGGGATGATTCGAGGTTTCCTGCCAGGGGTGCTCCAGGTTCTGCTTCCCAGGGGGAGATGGGGATTTATTGCTGCCACATTGGTGTCACCGGGGTGTCACCAGAGCCAAATGAGGGGGCTTGGGGTCCCCAGCACACCCCAAAACAGGATAGGAACCCCCCAAAGGCCACCAGATGTCACCTGCCCCGAGGACCAACAAGGGGACAGACAACCAAAGGACATTGTGGGGACACAGCACCGACCCCAAGGGGTTTGGAGTCCCCAGCACACCCCAAAACAGGGTCAGACCCCCCTCCCAAATAGTCCATCCCCAGGGCTCTGCTGCACTCAGCAAAGGCCACCAAACGAGGATTCTGCTCCTCACTCCTGGGGGATTCTGCTCCTCACACCCAGCGTTCTCTGTCACAGCTGGGGGATTTTTCCCTCAGGGTTGGGGAATTCTCTCCCTCACCCCTGTAAGATTCCCTTCCTCACACCTGGAATATTCTCTTTCTCACCCCTGGAATATTCTCCTTCTTACACCTGCAATATTCTCTCCCTCAGGCCTGGAGAATCCTCTTCTTCACACCTGTAAGATTCCCTTCCTCACCCCTGGAAATATTCTCTCCTTTATCCCTGGAATATTCCCTCTCTCACCCCAGGAATATTCCCTTCCTCACCCCCGGAGGATGCTGCCCCGTCGCTGCCGCACCCACCCCCCTCCTCACGCACACCCACCGCCCCCTCCCTCCCGTTCCCCTCCATCCAGCCCCTCCCAGCCCGAGGCGCTCCCATCCCCGGAATTCCGGGACATCGCCCTCACCTGGTCCCGCAGGCGCTCCTGCTGCCCGCGCAGCGCCAGGGCGTGCTGCGGGTATTTGCTCTTCAGGTGGTCCATGAAGGCGTCCCGCTTGCGCTCCATCTCCGTCTTCTGGAGGCCGGTGAGCGCCTCCAGGCTCTGGGCGGCGATCACGGTGTGCCGGCGCTCCGAGGTGTGCACCAGCCCCACGTTGGAGAAGCGGCGGGTGCCGTTGCCCAGGGTGCGGTACTCGCGCGGGTACTCGGCATCGTCCGCGGAGATCATGTGCGAGCTCGTCCTGTCGGGATCTGTGTGGGTCCGGGAGAGCACAGCGGGGTCAGGGGACAGTCCCCGGCCATGGGGCAGAGATAGGGACAGTCCCCGGCCATGGGGCAGAGATAGGGACAGTCCCCAGCCATGGGGCAGAGATAGGGACAGTCCCCAGCCATGGGGCGGGGGGGGGGACTCGTCCTGTCGGGATCTCTGTGGGTACCAGGAGAACACAGCGGGGTCAGGGAGGGACCTCGGCCATGGGGCAGAGAGGGGTGATGGTCCCTGGCCATGGGGAAAGGGGAGGGACAGTCCCCTCCATGGGGCAGAGGTTGAAGGTTGGGATTTGGGGCTGGGGAGAGAGATTTCATCAAGGAGCAATGGCAGAGCCTCGCTGGGAGTGGGATCATCCCTCAGTGGGATGTCTGGAGTGGGATCAGTGGGGTGCACACAGTGGGATCATCCCTCAGTGGGGTGCCCAGGGAAGGGGGTGGGTGCTGGGTTCATCTCCCTGCGGTGACAGCGCTGTCCCCGCTCCCGGACACGCGGCAGGAGATGAGGGGACAGCGGGGATGGAGGGGCCAGGGGTGCAGGGACTTGGATCCCACCAAAGCCGCGATGATCGGAGCAAAACGGGAATGAAACAGGGCTGGGTGACTGAAAACAGCACGGACAGGACACAGGACAGGGACACGGACACACAGGGAACACAGGGACACACGGGGGACATGGACACAGCTCCAGAGCACGGACACACGGGGGACACACAGACTCAGGACAGAGCGAAAAGAAAATGAAATCAGGCAGGGTGGAGGGAGGGTCGTGCGTGCAGGCACTGTGCTGGGGGGGGGCAGGCCCCAATGCCCCCCCAGGGACCCCAGCGGGGGGCTCAGTGCCCATCCTGCAGCCATTGATCACAGGGGCCAGCCTGGCCCGCGGGCACCAAGCCCAGGGTCGCAGGATGTTCCATCCCATCCCAGGCCTTCCTGGAGCTTAGCCCAGCCCGGGCAGGCAGGGGAGGGCACAGGAGGACAGACAGAGGGTCCCAGGTGCAGAGAGGTGACAGGGACTTGTCCTTTCGCTAATAACTCATTCAGAGCACGCTGGGATCTGACTTCCAGGGAAGCTGCAGAGCCGATGGATGCCTGGAAGTCCCCGCACGCTGCCAGCGCCTGGCACCGCCTCGGTGCCTGCAGCTCGAGGCCACCCCGCAGCCCCTGGCCCCTGCCCAGCCCCGTGCCTGCTGTGGGGCGGCTCCAGGACCCCAAAAAGCCACTCTGGGGGGTCTCACACCATCTGGGAGACGCTGTCCCCAGGCCCTGGAGCCGTGCCAGCCTGGCCCGAGGCCACGGGGCTGGCTTTGCTACTACTGGTGAATTTCTCAGCTCCTTCCGTGGGGCTCAGACTCCCCCCCTGCTCCCCTTTTAACCTTGATCCATAATTCATCTCCTGCTTTTTCCCATGCCTTCCCTCCCCAGCTCTTGGTAAACGAATCATGGCAAGGTTTTTTCCCCTTTTTCCTTTTTTTGTTTTTTTTTTTTTCCTTTTCCTCAATTATCTATCAGCCAGGCAGATCGGTTTGATATCAAACTGATACAAAAGCATTATCAGTGGGGCCCCGGCCGTGATTCCTCTGCTCAAGGTCGCACGAGCAGCTTTGTCACCAGCCCAGTGGGGACATCACGCGCTCACAAACGCCACGGGGACATCCCAAAGCCTTCCCTCCTCCAAATCCACCGGTGCAGCTCTGTCCCTCCCAGCTCTGTCACCGAATGTCACCTTGGCCGGGTTGTCCCCCCCTTTTCCCAGAAATGGAGCTGGAATGTGGCAAGAGCTGAAGATCCCATCCCTCCCTCGCTCTGCTGGGTGCCTGTGGCACCAGGGAGGTCACTGTGGCACCGGGGAGGTCATGGTAGCACTGGGGAGGTCACTGTGGCACCAGGGAGGTCAAGGTGGCACTGGGGAGGTCACTGTGGCACCTCCACCACGCCAAACACCCCAAACTCCCCCGGGGGAAGCGGCCCGAGGGTACCCTGATGGCCGAGGGGACCCGGGCAGGGCATCGCCCCGGGCTCCCAGCGGCTGCCGAATTCCAGCCCTGATGGACAATCCCGCTGGAGCACCTCGTCCTGACTCCCCCGGGACCCCCAGGAGCCGCCTGCCCCTCTCTCCGCTCCCATCACAGCCACACAATGCGCGGTCCTCACTGGGAAATGCAAATCCAAGCTGGAAAACTCCTCCCTGCCTCGGCCGCTCTCCCCAGCACCAGCTCCGCAACCCCAGAGCAGAAATTTGGTTAAGAGCTGCACCCAGCACCCGACACCCAGCGCAGGCACAGCCTCGGAGCCCTTGGAAAGCTCTGGAACACCCTCGGAAGCAGCCAGGAGGCTGCTCGGGGTGGGTGATCGGACCCTGGGCCAGCCCCGCTGTGCTCCAAGCACACCAAAACCATCCCTGAGGAACGCCGGGTTCTCAGCACCACAGAACTCCCGGATTTGTCCCGTCCCACAGGAATTCTGTGGCCGGGGACAGGGATGAAGGCGCGCCCCGCCAGCCGCAGCTGCAGCAGAAGGAGCTGCAGCTCCTCTTCCTCCCGGAGCCGGAGGAAGGTGCAGGGACGGGGATTTTTGGGGTGACAGAGGAGGTTTGTTCCCCGCCAGCACCTCCCGGTGCCCTCTCCAGCCCCGCTGCAGCAGCGCCGGGCTGAGGCCGCGTTCGCAGCTCCTTCCCGGCCCCTCCCGCCCGGCGATCAGCATGCAGCTCCCCGCTCCCTAATTACACGCTCCGGGAGCGGAACGCGCCAGCTCCGCTCGCCCGCTCCGTGGGATGATCTGAACAGGGGCAGGGAGGAGCTGGAGCCCCTCGGGGGCTCATCCAGCCCCGGCTGCGCCGCATCCGCTGCCCGCTCTGTCCCCGGGACATGGAGCGAGCGAGGATGAGGCGGACCCGACCCCGCAACATCGCAAATGTTCTGATCCGTGAACCCCTCCGGGGCGAGGGGAGGAAAAGTCGCCACATCCACGTGCGCTGGCCTCGTGTCAGCCACCCCTGCGCCCCAGAGATGCCACCAGAGATCCCATCCAGGGACGCCACCTGCAGCGGGAAGGGATGGTCCCGCAAGGAAACAGCCTGGGGCTCTCGTTTGGGGAAAGGAACCTGAAAACCCTCAGAGCCAGGCTGAAGGAAAGGCTGTTAACCCTCCCCTCCTGGGGATAATTCCACCTCAAATCCCCCACAAAGTTTTTTTTCCTCCTCCGGCAGCAGCTCAGGAATGCAGCGGTTCCCACACGGCCGCAGCAGATCCCTGGAAAGTGTTTCCCGAGGCTGCTTCCAAGTAGGTCACTGGGGTGGCAGAGCGCTGCCCGGAGCCTGCCCGCGCTGCCCAGCCCAGCCCAGCCCATGGGGACACCGCTGCGGGCCGTGTCCCCCGCACGGGGACCGTCCCCTCGCTTACCCGCGGGCGCAGCGCGGCTCCCACGGCGGCCGGGCAGCGGCTCCGGGGGCACAGAGGGGGCAGCGCTCCGCTCGGCGGGGGCTGCAGGCGGCTCCTTGGCCGGGCGCAGGGCTCCCACCACGGCCAGAATGCCGCGGTAGATCCTGGCCAGCCCCTCTCCGAGCAGAGGGAGGTTGAGGGAACGCGGTTCTCTTTGCCGATTCATCCACCCATCGTCCCCACCTGCCAGCAGAGGTGTCACCCGTGCCGGGGCCGGAGCCCCGGGCTGCTAGCAGGGCACGGCCATCGCGTCCTTCCCGGGAAAACAGCGATACCGGAAGCACCGGTTTGGGTGGAAATCTTCAGGAACGGCGCTGGCAGGAGCTCCTGAGAGACAGGGCAGGGAAAGGCCCCCAAAAACCGGAGCGGCTGCGGGATCCGGCTGGGATCCCCCTTTTAGCAGCGGCTCGGCGGGGTTTTATCATCCGGAGGAATGTCTCAAACCCAGTTTATTACTGCAGTCCCATAAATCTTCATGAGGCAGCGAAACCGCGCGCGGGTCGCGGAGAGAGATCAGCGGAGCGTGCAAAATCGCCCGAGAAAGCGCTCGCACAAAAAGGGGCGAGGGGAGGGGAGGCGGGGAGTGCATCTGGGGAGAGAGGCAGCCGGGAGGGTGGCAGCCCCTCGGAGCGATGCGGCTCCCCCGCGCCCGGCCATTAGCGCGGCCGGAAGAGCGGGATGCTCCCGCTTCCTCCCGGAGGCTGCACTGCCGCACTGCCCGGCGCCCAGCGAGCCTGCCCGGCTCCCGGAGCCCTGCCCGGTGCTAACCCCTTCCGCGCCGCGCTGCCGGGGGTGGGAGGAGGCGTGGGGAGAGCGGGGGGAGCTCCTGCGCCGCGCGGTTTAACTCGTGTGGTGCTGCAGAGCCGGCCCTGGGAATGCGCGCCCTGCCAGAGTAGGGCCTGTGGGAAATCAGGGAATTCTGGAGTGGTTCGAGGTGGGTAAATCAGACAGATCCCATCCGTGCCATGGGCAGGGAGATTCCACCTCGCCAGGTGGCTCAAAGCCACTGGCTGAGCCATTGCTGTCCCTGTCCCTGGCTTGGCCACTGTCATGTCCACTCATTTTGGGATGGTCGAGCGCCTTCCAGGAACTCCCTCTCACACCCAAAAAGCGCTGGGAGCTGCCCAGATGTTCAAGTTCTCCAAGCAAACCCATTCCCAGGAGCAGGGACAAGGCAGATGACCCCGGGGGACACCGGTGTCCCCACTCTTGCCACCGCCATGTCCCCGACGGGGCCAGCCCTGGCTGGCTCTGGCCACTTAAACGCAATTCCCAGGGAATTCCAGCCTTGGAGCTGCGGGAATGCCGGGAGTGGGGGGGACCCAGGGTCCATCCAGGACAGGAGTGTGGAAGTGAGGGGACTTCAGGGTGTCCTTGTCCCTTTCACAGTGACACAGGAGCGAAAGCTGGCTGCGACCAGGATGAAAATTCCCCATCCTCCCCTCCCTGCCCGGCTCATGGAGCGGCCACCAAATCCCCTGGGAAGAGCCAGGTGACGCCAAGGCCACCTGCAGGGGACCGTGAGCACCCAGCAGGGGACAAACCTCCCTGTGATGTTCCCCGGGGCGCAGGAATTGTTCTCCCGCCTCATCTCCCCCTTCCCAAGGATCCCTGCCGGGGCTGAGCGGGCTCCCCGCCGCGCCTTTCACTCCCAAATTCCAGTCGAACGGCGGAAAATTAAACACCTCCCCCCTCCCCTCCACAAATACAGAGTTCCACTGGGAACTTCCCAGACGGGACCCCACAGATCCAGCTTGGCTTTGGGCAGGGGCACCGTGCCCGCTCACGGTGCCAGTCCGGATTCTCCCCGTGAAATCCTGGGATCCTGCCTGTTCCCAGCCCCAGGCGCCGCCTTCTCCCCGCCTGCATCCCACAAATTCCCACCCCGGAGCTGCTCCGGGACACGGATCCCGGCCCAAGGCTGCAGCTCGGAGGAGCCCAGCTGGCACCGCCCCGTGGCACTGCCCTGCCAGGCGGCTCCTTCCCTCGGGAAGCACCGAAGGCAGCGGATAAATCCTGCATGTCACTTGTCAGAACCCAAAGCGAAGGGAGAAATCCCATCTGGCCAGCCCTGGAAAAAGCAGCCACCACTTTTTCCCACCTCACCGGGTGTGATTGCGCCCACGCGCCCACATGGAGATGGGAGACAAGTTCACCTCCCAAAATCCCGGGGATCCAGTGCCAAGGGAAGGGCCGGCACACCTGGATGCTCGCTTGGAGCCGTGCAGCAAGGAGCAAGCCAAGGGAAAATGAGGGGCAGAGGGTGGGAAGGGCAAATTCCAGCTGGGAAAGCTGGGGAAATCTTCCCTTTGCCCTCGGAAAGCCAAGGAAAAATAAGGAGTAGAGGGAAGGGCAAATTCCAGCTGGGAGAGACGGGAAAATCTTCCTGCTGCCCTCAGCTCTGTGTCCAGCCGCTGGCCAGAGGCTGAGCCGGGACATTCCTGGAGCATGGAAGACATCCCTGCCCGGGGCAGAGCCGGGAGGAGGAGGATGGAGCCCTCCGTGCCCTGGCAAGGGTGACATCCTCGGCCGGCAGGGCTGGGGACATGCCAGCAGCTCGGGGACACGGGATGAAAATAAAGGCGAGGCGAGGCTGGCCAGCTCCTCACGGCTCCCACAGAAGGAGCTTTGTGGTCTCGCCTCCACCCCCACGGCACAGCCGGGGCCTGTCAGCTGCCGTGGGAATGGCCCGGGGACCTCCCTTGGCACAGGGAAACTGAGGCACGCAGGAGAGAGACACGGGTCCGGCTGCTGAGAGGGGAGGGGTTCAAAGCCGGTGTGGGAGCAGGCGGAAAACACAGTCAGAACTGAAAAGATTTTCCCAGGATTTTGGGTCCTGGCAGGCTCCGTGTGGGGCAGGCAAGGATGTGGGGCTGTGACTCAGCCGTGTCAGTTCGGCTGGGGAAGCAGAGCCAAGTCCCCCTGCCCCAGGCTGCTCCTGGGACACTCCCAGGGATCCAGGGGCAGCCCCAGCTGCTCTGGGAATTAGATCCCAGCCCCTCCCCACCTTACCAGGGAGGAATTCCTTCCCAAAATCCCATCCAAACTTCCATGACAGGAGGAACAGGAAGGAGCAGCAGAAGGGACTGTGACCTCCCAGCCTGGCCTGTGGCCACCAGCAGCTGCCAGGGCAAAGCCCAGAGCTGGGCACGGGGCCCTTGGCATCCCAAATCCCACTTCATGAGGGATAAATCCTTGCAGGGAAGCCAGGAGGGGAGGGGTCCAAGCCAAGCCCATGGTGTTTCCCACCTTTTCCCCACAAGGCTGGATCTCCAGAGGGCTCAATTCCACGAAGGAGCACTCGGCGGGGGGGGGGGGGGGGATTTTTCCTGGCTCAGAGGGTTTGGGACCACAGCAATCCCACAGCCATGCTCAGCCCAGCCCCATCCTTGGCACAGGAGACCCAACTCACCCAAATCTTGGCTCTGCCACCCCCACGATGGGCTCAGAGCCCACCCCGGAGCTCAGCAGCTCCATCCACAGCACCAAGCTGTGATCCTGCACCCTCCAGGCAGGATCTGGATGGCAGTGCCCCTTTGGGTGACTCCTGCTGGGAGCTGGGCACCACCAGGCATGGGAGAGGCTGGGAAAGGCTGGGTGGGTGTCCCACGGGGGCTGGGGAGGCCAAGAATGCTCCCGGTGGGGGTGTGGAGAGCAGCCCCTATTCCTGGGCACACAGGTAGCACGTTGGTGCTTGGTCACCGCCTGCCGTGCCAGCCCGGTTAGTCACAGCTCGTTAAAAATCAGAAAAGCTGGGAAAAAAATATCTCAGAGCCTCCGCTGAGGCCTCCAAGATGCAGGAAAACATGCTCAGGGATGGAAAACACGGGGTGAAATCCTGCAAGGATTCGCTGTCAGCCTGAGCAGCCACGGGACAGGGACGCTGCGGGGACATGTGACACATCTCCCTGGCCTCAGGGCACGGGGACACCGAGCCGGTCCCTCGCAGGGCTGGTAGCACATCCCACCTCAAGACGCTGCAGGTGACACGAGGACAAGGCCAGTGTGCTGTGCCACCCCTCGGCCCGCCAAGCCCACCCTGCTGTCCCCTGCTGTCCCCTCCTGCCCTGCCGGGCACATCGGGGGCGCAGCCGCGTCCCCCCCGCCCGCCGCCTCCCACCAGCGGCAGCCAGAGCTGTCCAGGCAGCGGGGTTTAGTCAAGCAAAAGGAGGGCAGCAGCAGCTGCCTGCAGCCCTGCGCCTCCTCCTCCTCCCTTCAGAGCCGGGCATGGCACAGCCCACGCCATCTGTGCCCACCTGTGAGGGGCTGGGACCACCCCCAGGCCACCCCAGAGGTCACCTGTGAGGGGCTGGGGCCATCTCCCCCAGCCCACACCATCCATCAGCTGCTGGGCAGAGACCACCTGTGTGGGACTGGGATCCTCAGGCCACCCCCGAACCCACCTGTGAGGGGCTGGGACCGTCCCCAGGCTGGACCTTCTGTCCCTTCCTGGGGCAGGACCTATCTGTGAGGGGCTGGGACATTGCGCAGGCTGCTCCTGAGCCCCCTGTGAGGGGCTGGGACCACCCCATCCACCCCATCCATCTCTCCCAGGGCACAGCTCATCCCCGGAGCCTGCGGACCCTGCCCCCCCCCCCATCCCCACGTCCCCCCGGTCCATACCCACGAGCAGCGCTGGCAGCCGGTAGTCCCCGGGCTCGCTGGCTCTGCCCGGCTCCCGCAGCCTCGCCGCGGCTCGGGGGGAAGCTCCAGGGGGCTGCTTTGCCCAGCGGGGCAGCATCGCGGGGGCAGCGGCAGGCGGCTCGGCTCGGAGCGCGGGTCGCCGATCTGCGTGACAAACACACGCAGCTCATCGCATCTGCTTAACCCGGGCCGGGCACGGGCTCGATGATCATTTTGGCATTTAAAGCCGCACTCCGAGCCCGGCAGGGCCGGCTCTGAGCAGCCGGATCGGGCGGCGCCGGCTGCCGGTGCTAATTAAACGCGGGGTGGGCTCGTTACCGAGCGACGGGAGGGTGGCACCGACCTGATCGCGCAGCTCTGACCTCGCGGGCGTGCGGCGGCTGTCACCTCGCATCCAGCGCCGCCACCGCCACCTCACATCCAGCGCCGAGTCCTCCGCGCCGGGGAGCAGAGCCGCAGCGAGGCCAGGCTGCTGCCGAGCGCGCCCCGCTCCTGTCCCCGCGCTACCGAGGGGCTCCCAGGGCCGTCTCCACGGCCAGCATTCCCCGCTCCCGCTGCTCTGCCAGCTCCCATCGCTTCCCCTCACATCCTGACCCTGCCCTGGCAACTTTCCCCCTGGTTTTGTCCCTCCGCTCGCTCCGCTGGGCGCGGACGGTTCTCGTTCTGTTTTCCGCTGTTCCGGAGCTTCCTGCGGGTCCCCCGGGGATTTTTTTTTCCCCCCTCCTTCCCTTGGAAATGTCAGCGTGCCCCCTCAAACGCATCACATGGGCCGGGCAGTGCCAGCAGCCGGGCAGTGCCATCAGCGCCCGGATTGTCGCGCTGCCCTCCCCGTGTCCCTGCCGGGGACACTCGCGGGGCTCTGCCCGTGCTGCCACCACCCCCAGGAGCCAGCCCCGAGGGTCCAGCGAGCCAGGATGTCCCTGATGGCACTGAGCTGCCCGCCCCTGGGCACTGACACCCCGAAATGTCGCCGCTGTCAGCCCGTGGCTGATCCCTAGGGGAGCTCGGGGAAGGATTTCCGGCGGTTTT
Organism: Euphonia xanthogaster; assembly: GCA_034509185.1. Classification (NCBI taxonomy): domain Eukaryota; kingdom Metazoa; phylum Chordata; class Aves; order Passeriformes; family Fringillidae; genus Euphonia; species Euphonia xanthogaster. Next base: position 115,525 of record JAYDZK010000112.1, on the reverse strand, counting down.
CCGGATTTGTCCCCAGGACACGGCACTGGTCGCTGCAGACAGGATCAGGCCACAACCTCCACGGACAGAATTGACCATTCCCAAAATTCCCAGGGTGAGGGGATGATCCCGAAGGAAGGAGGAGCAGTGAACACCTGAGGGGCGCAGCCTGCTCCTCCCAAACCCATGAAATCATCCCTGCCCCCACATTTTGGGGGGTTTTCACATGGTGCCACCCCCAGGGTTCTGGGGAGATGCTGTCCCAGCCAAAGGGACCCCAAGCCCAACCTCGCCCCACCCCACGGGGCTGTGCCCCCCCAGGGTTATTTCAATCCAAATGCTGATGCCACAGGATTAAAAATCTTGGAATTTTGGGATCAATAAGGCTGGAAAAGCCCCACAAGCATTCCCCCAGTGCTGATGTGTTACCGTGTCCCCAGGAGCCACCTCTGCATGACCTTTAAACCCCTGCAGGGATGGTGACTCCACACCTCCCCGGGCAGCTCAGATGGCTCCGGGTAGGAAGAGCTGAGAATTCAGGAATGCTCACACCCCCCTGGATTTTCCCCGATTTTTGACTCTGGGGAAACTGAGGCACGGATGGAGTAGGGCCAGAAGTGCTCCCAGTTCCCAGCCCCGGGCAAGAAGGGAGAAACTCCAGAGCCCTGAGCTCCTCTTGGAGCCTCTCCAGGCTCCCCATCAGCCGCAGCCGTGAGTCACAGCTGGCACAGGCGGCGCTCACGACACCAGGAACCTTCCCAAAAAATTCTTTCTCCTCGCAGCTGAGCACTCTGGGCCGGTTCCCGCACCCCACACGCACGGCGGGGGATATTCCCCCCTTCTCTCCCTCTCTTTGGGGCCGAGGAAATCTTTCCCTGCACGTTTATAATATCTGATATTATCCACGTGAGGTTGGTTCCTGCCTGGAGGAGAAAGGGGAATTTCTCCGAAAATAAAGGGGAAAAAAGCTTGGATGCACAAACGGAGAGGAGAGGTGACCAAGGATAAGCAGCAGGGCAGGGACAGGGACAGGGACAGGGACAGGGACAGGGACAGGGACAGGGACAGGGACAGGGACAGGGACAGGGACAGGGACGTTTCTCAGGACCCGCAGCTCCAGAGAAGGCGCTCCCTGTCCCTGGAAAACTCGGGAATATCGGAGATTTTCCCGGGAAAATGCTGGCAGATAAACGCGATGAGGATTAATTGTCCTTGCCGCTGATCCCCGAAAACCCGGCTGGGAGGACGCGGTGACCTTTTAATTGTGATTGCGCTGCTGATGAGGGGTTAATGAGCTGCCACCTCGCTGTCACCCACTGTCCCCAGGGTCCCCTATTGCACGGGCATTGGAGCTGCCACCCTCCGATCAAAACAAGATTACAAAACAAGACTACGATTCATTTCCTCTTATTAACACACAGAAATATAAAAATTATAAACGAATCTATTATATAAATGCCATTATGTGTTATGCCATGGGATGGGGGAAGGAGGCGAGGGCAGCTCCAGTATTCAGGTTTATCCCGGGATAAATCCCAGCCAGCATCACCTGCACTTGGCACTGCTGAGCCAACACAGGGACAGTCCCCAGCAGGGTCCAACTGTCCCCAGGGGAAGTGCCACCATTCCCTGCACGCTGAAACCCCCGGAAAGGAGGGAAACGCCTGGATTTAAATCCAAACCTCGGTTTTCCCCCCGCTTTGGGCTCTCCCAAGGCGGTGACTTCCCTGCGGCACAACCCTGAGCTGGCAGGGTGGTGACAAAGGTGTCACCCCACTGCTGGTGACACCGCTGGAGCGGCGGCGTGTCCAGGAGGCAATTCCCGAGAAAAAGCCGCTAAAAGCAGCTCCGACACGTCGGGGTGAGACATCCGCATTCACACCTGCGCTCCCGGACACGTTTTCGCTCTCAGCAGCTCCCGGGGAGCCGCTGGTGCTCCGTTCATTCCATTTCCGCTCCGTTCCCGCTCCGTTCCCGATCCCAGCCCATCCCTCAGTGAATCCCGGAGCTCCTCACGACGCCCTAAGTTTTAGCATTTATATTTTTCAGATTCTGTGCTGCTTTACTCCGTGGGAAGAGTCACAGATCAGGGTTTGGGGTGGGAACAGAGGGACAGTCATGGATGGATCAGGGTTGGAGTGGGGACAGTCACAGACTGGGGTCGGGGTGGGAACAGTGGGACAGTCATGGATCAGGAATGCGGAGCTGGCACAGACAGCGGGGCTTTGTGCCCTCGCCCAGTCTATAGAGCAATATTCACCCAGGCGGTGCCCTCACAGCGGCACAGAGGGGCCTTTGTGTCACCAGCACGGCCACCAGAGATGGGGACAAACAGAGCGCTGCAGGGGGAGGATCGGGGATGGCACAGAGGGACAGAGGGGATACCCAGGAGGGCAGGGACACTGGGAGGCCAAAAAAAAGCTCGGCCCGTGGTTGGATCAGCCTGTGCCCAGCACGGCTTAGGGCAGGGTGAGGGTGCCAGGTAGGGATGGATGTGCCCCATTCCCTTGGGCAGTGCCAGGTAGGGATGGATGTGCCCACGAGTGGTGCCAGGTAGGGATGGATGTGCCCCTTTCATGGATACTGGTTCCAAGTGGGGAGGGATGTACCCATTCCCTTGGGCGGTGCCATGTCAGAGCCTGGTCAGGAAGCATTTCCCCAAATTCCTAAATTCCCACTCCTTGCACCACAATCGCAGTCCCTGAGCTGTGCCCTGAGGTGGGGGTGGGCAGCACTGGAGGCCACAGGGACAGTGACAGCAGCACAGGTAGGACACACCAGATCCAACCCCAACCCTTGGTGGGGGTCTCGAATGAGCAAAAACCCCTCACCAGGCGGACAGAAAAACCTTTTCCACTCTGGGGCCAATGAGGAATTGGATCGGGAAGAAACCGAGTTAAGCAGTGAAAAAAACCCATAAGGACCTTTTGGCACCTCGCAGCTCCGAGCCTTTCACAGCTGAAGGGCCCGGAAATGCAGCTCCTGATCAAACCCAGCCAAGTGACGGCTGCTGAGTTCTCAAGTCACACCAAAAACTCCTCAAAGCCCGAGCAGAAGCAGACGGAGGTGTGGCGGGGATGGCTCAGCCTGCTCAGATCCGCGGGCAACATCTGCCGAGCCTGGCATCGCCTCGACGCTGGCAGTGCCCGGCGCCGCTCCCAGACAGGAGCTGCCAAGCGGTGCCAGGTGGAGCCGAGGGAATTTTGGCACCCGCAGGTCCCCTCCAGCCTCCCACGGCCCTCTCATCCCAAGCTGTTCCTGCGGCCGCCCCGGCACCCTCTGGATCAGCCTGTGGATTTGGGGTTTTGCTCCCCAGCTGGTGGCGGAACCCGGCCCCTCCTGCAGAAGCGAGAATTTGTTTCCCGGAGCCGAGCAGAGCCTGGCACAGCCTCCCGGGGCTGCAGCAACACCTCCGGGGCC
>JAYDZK010000112.1:90818-104317 GCA_034509185.1 Euphonia xanthogaster | reverse complement strand
AGCTCTTGGGGACAGCCTGGTCACTGAGGGACAATGTGAGGGGACAGAAGGTGCCACCCTCACCAGGGTGTCCAGCCAGCACGGATGGGGTTCGTGCCCTGGGCTCACCCGCAGCCCAGCAGGGAGGCACCTTTAGCCCCCTTTTCCTAAAAGAAAAACACATTTTGGGGGGAAATCCGCGGTTTTCCTGGGTGGGGGAGTAGAGCTGAGCCTGGCAGCAACACCCACACCCCACCAGTGCCCCACAGCTCCCAGTCAGTGCCAGTCCCCAGCCAGGGCTGTCCCCAAACTCCCCTGTCCCAGGAGGGGCACCAGCACCCCCAGACCGCGACAAGGACATTCCATAAAAGCCAAGATTTCAAAAAAAAATGGGTGGGCATCCGTCCCTGCCCATCCCACCCTGCTGGGAGGGGACAAAGCCGGCAGCTCCTTCTGCACAAAGCCACCAAAAACCCGCTGTGACCGCCCTGCCACGGCCGGGGGCTCTTCAGTCGCCCGCCGAGGGGGTCCCAGTCCCGCCCAGCAGCTCCCAGTGGGGAGGAGGCTCCTGCCGGGGGCACCGAGCCCTTCCCAGGGGCCGCTGAGCGTTGCCGGGGGCAGCCTGGTGGGAGATAATTAACGTGTTGGAAATGAATTCCTCATTAAAACCCGGCAGCAGCCGCCGCTGGGGCTGGAAAAGCCCCGGGGCTGCGCTGCCCTGAAGCCCGGGTGGGTTTGGGGGGGACAGGAGGGGCCTTGAAGGGCTCCCCCGCCCCTTTTGCCAGGGCTGGGAAAGCCGTGGGGCATTCAGAGGGGCTGGGGAGCACCTGCACCCCAAAGATGGGGGCTGGGAAGCACCGGCAGCCCCAGGATGGGGGCTGGGAAGCACCTGTACCCCCAGAACGCGGGTTGGGGCTTTGGGGATCCCAGTGTCCGACTTTGGGGTCCCCGGGAAGGGCTGAAGGACCCTCCCGGTGCGGGACCCCTCCCCTGCGATGTGACCCCCATGTCACCCCTGGGGGCGCCGGGAAGGGGCGCAGCTCCCGAGGGCCCTGCCGCCGGTTCCGGCTGCGTTCCCGGCCCCCAGCCCAACTTCCCGGGGAGTCGGGTGCCCGCCGGGTAGGTGCCACGCTGGGTGGGCACGGCGGCATCGCCGCTCGCCAGCCCCGGTGCCACCGCGAGAACAAAGAGAGCGGAAGGAGCGCGGGGCGAGCGCGGAGCTGCCCGCGGCCAGCGCAGACAAAGGGACCCCCGCCCGCGTCGCTGTCACCTCCGCGGGGCTGGCGCGGGGCAGGGCGGCACCGCAGCCGGACCCGCGGAGGCTCCGCGAGCTCAGGGCTGGCCACCTCCGGAGTTATTTTAAGTTTCCCTCCGCGCCTCCTCCCCCCACGCCCCAACCCAGCCTGGGATGGGCCAGATTTTTTTTTTTTTTCCCCCGTGCTGCGAGGATGCTGAAAATGTCGCCCCGGGGGCCACCCGGTGGCTCGTGCTGGCCTTTGTGTCTCGGCAGAGGCAGGCGAGGAGAAAAAGCGAACGCAGCAGGTGAGGGAGAGCCCGCGGCTCCCTCTGCGCCCACTTGGGAACAAATCACGAGCCCGGCCTCTCCCAGCGCGGCTCGGACACCAAAACATCCCGGTTAAATCCCGGCCAGGGTGGCTGGAGCGGCCATCGGCACAAACCCGCCCCCTCCGAGCACCCCCCAGAGCCCGCAGCGCTCCCCATCTCCGGTGGGGCAACAACGCCCCCAAAAAGCGGCCCCGCCGCCAGCACCGACCCCACAACCGCGGCCCTGCTGTCCCCAGAGGGGCGGGGGGGTCACCGCGTCCCGGCGCTTGTCACACGCCCCTCCGGAGCGCCACAGCCCCGCGCTGGGCGGCCACCAAAACTCCGGCAGCACCGGCAGCATTTTGTACCCCCCTCACCCCACCCCGGGCGAGAAAAGAAGGGTTGGGGAGGAAGGAGGAAAGGGAGGCAAAAAAATCACACAAATAAAAAAAAATACCTGCTACTTAAGAATGGATGCACATAGTGAGAGTGACATGCCTTGGGAGGGTGTATTCCCCATTGCTGCTCGCCGAGGCTGCTGCTGCGCTTTTGGGATTTTTGGGGTGGCTTTTCCTCTATTTTTATTTTTCCTCCTCTCCTTTCCTGCCGGGAGAAGGGGCTTCAGGCCCGGCCGAGCTCGGCAAGAGCGGCGGCGGCGGCGGCGACGGGGAGTGGGCGCGGGGAGCGCGCCGGGAGCGCGCCCGGCTGCGCGTGGGAGAGCGCGCGGCCCCGCGAGGTACAAAAGGGAGCGAACGAACGGCAAAAACACATTAGCTCATGATGGATCTGCGCGGGGAGGGGGGCACGGCTGCCCCCGGCCCCGCGCTGCCTCTTAGAGGCCTCTCTCTCCCTCTTAAGGGTTTTTTTTTTTTTTGGTGTTGCTGTCGGTTTTTTCCCCTTTCTCCGCTGATTTGCCGGCAGCGCTGGCACGCGCGTGTCGCTGTCGCTGGGTGACAGCGGGGACCCGCGGGAGCGCGCATGGGGAGGGAGGGAGGGAGGGAGGAGCCGGCCCCGGGAGGTTTGAGGTCGGCGGGGGGGTGAGGGGGGGAAGGGGATGTTGTTGGTGGGGTGGGGACAGCGCTTGAGCATGTCCTCGGATGTGGCACAGGCTGAGGGGTGGCTTTTTGGGGAAAAGAGGGCGGATTTGTGGTGTGAGCACACCTGGGCAGGTGGGAGGGGCGGCGCGCGGTTGGCGCGGGGACAGGGCTGGGCCAGCTGCCCGCGGATCCTGGCACGGTGGCACCAGGGCGGGTGCCAGCCGGGACAACGGTGACCGAGCGCAGTGGGGACACCGTGAGGGGAGCTCGGGCTCTGCCTGGCAGTGCCCACCACTGTGGGGACACACCCAGTGTCACTCAGTGTCACCCACCAGGATGGGGACACAGTGACAAGGGGCTCAGCCTCTGCCTGGCAGTGCCCATTGCCTTGGGGCCACACCCAGTGCCACCCACCCAGTGGGGACCCAACCCTGGGGGTTCAGAGGGGGTTCAGGGGGGTCCGGGGGGGGCAGGGGGTGTCGAGGGGGGTGGGGAGGCTCAGAGAGGAGCCGGGGGGGCCCGAGGGGGGATGGGGCGGGGTCAGGGCAGGGTCAGGAGTCCCCCCGGAGCCCCCCCCGCCCCCATGGCTGCATTAATGGCAGAGCTGCCCCCGGGGCTCCATTATGGGATCGTGCAAGGACCAGGGCCTTTTCCGGCCCAGTGCATCCCCATGGAGCCGCAGCCAGCAGGGGGGACTGGGAGGGACACGGGGGGGTACGGTGACAGCACCCGCTGCAACGTGTCTCCGTGTCCCTGCCTTGGGATGGGGATGGGCTGCTGATCCTGTGATCCTGGGTGACCCCACAACCTCTTGGTGCCACCCCACAACCTCCCAGGGCTCCCCATCACCTCCCAGTGCCGCCCCTGTCTTGGTGTGGAGATAAAATTCCACCCTGTGGCATTAAAAACCCCTCATTAACCCCAAATCCTGCTCTCCTGGAGGTGCCACCAGGCAATTTGGGGCCTCCTGGTGCCAGGGGACATCCCCCATCCTATGGGGCCATTCCCAATCCCATGTATCCATCCCATGGATCCATCCCACACCCCACACTCCATGGATCCATCCCACAACCCCACCCCTGAGGCAAATCTCCCTCCCAGGCTTTGGGGTGTCCTGGAACCAATCCCGGATCTCTCCCTGGTTCCAACAGGATTCCATCCCCATGGAGGCAGCACCGGGTGGGAATCCCAAAACCGGGGGCACCAAATGCTGCCAAGGAGCAGATTTGGGGTGATTTGGGGATTTTTGGGGCGCACACAGGGCCGGGAAATGCCACTCAAACAGCGCTGGGCCATTCTCAGTGCCACCAGTGCCACCGAGAGCCATCAACTGGGATTCCCGGGAATTCAGGGCTGGAATCCTGTCCATCCCACCCCAAACCCACAACCAGGAGAGGATTTCTGCTCCCCAAGCTCAGCCCTTCTCTTCCTCCTCACCCTCTCTCTCCCGGGAGGAGTTCCCCGAGCCAATCCCGATCCTCTCCCGAGCTGTTCTCGCTGGGATTTTTGCCGCAGCTCCTCACGGATCCCTCCCACCGCCATCTGTCCCTCGGCAGCGGCTCCGTGTCCCCGCCAGGCCTGGCCCCGCGCCCCCGCTCCCGTTTTTACCGCTCCCAGTCACGCTCCGGCCCTCGCAGCCCATCCCAGGAATTCACCTTTTCCTACCCCAAACCCGCCTGGAATCCTGCAGGAATATTCTCAATCCCCTAAATTTGTGGGGTCACCCCCCAGCCCCACTCCTGTGGGGTCCTGCCTGTGATGCTGGACTGGGAATGAGCCTTTTCCATCCTCATATTCCCAAAATTCCTCATGTTCCTCAGTCATATCTCCAAAATTCCTCCTAGTCCTTGCTGATATTCCCAAAATCCACCCCAAATCTTGGAAAAAATCCACCTGGGATCCTGGGAAAAACGAGGACATTTCCCCCGCAATCCCCTAAATCTGTGGTGTCACCCCCCCAGCCCCGCTCCTGGGAATCTCTGGGATGTTCCAGTGGTGGCAGTGCCCTGGCAGTGCCCTGCTGGTGACCTGGTGGTGGCAGCGCCCTGCTGGTGACAGCGCTGTGATGGTGGCAGTGTCCCAGTGGTGGCAGCAGCCTGGTGGTGACAGCGCCCCGGCGGCGGTGGCCGCGCTCCGCAGTGTCCCCTCCCTGTCCCCGCCGCTCCCTCTGCTTCCCTGCGGGCATCGGGAAGAGGGAAAATCTCCATGGCAACCGGGGACAGCCGGGACAGGGACCGGGAACCGGAGCCGCAGCTTTGGGTCCCCTAAGCCGGGTGCTGCCACCCCTTGTGGGGCTGACCTTGGCCTAGAATTCCCAAATTTCCTGGAAAATGGGGATTTTTTACTGCTTTTAAACCCCCGAGGAGGAGGATGGGATGGGAGTGGTCCCAGATTTCCAGGTCGCATTCCCTGGCTGGGATTAAGGGGGAGGAATTATCCCTTAGCAGCCAAAATCCAGGATTTTCATCCCAGAATGTGGTGCGGGAAAGGAATTGTTGGAGCACGATGGAGGAGGAAGAGGATGGACAGGAAAGGGGTGGAAAAGAGGGACAGGAAAGGGGTGGAAAAGGGGTTGGGAGGGTCAAATGTCCCTTTCCACCCTGGATTTGTCACCCGTCTGTGCTCCGTGTGACACTTTGATCCCTAAATCCCCACAGAATTCCATTATTTCCTCAGCTCCATGGGATTTTGGCCACTGCAGGGGTGGCCCCCAGAGTCTGGTCATTAATGGGGACAGAACTGGCCATAAGTAGGGAGAAATCCTGGTCATGACTGGCAAAAAAATCCTGGCCCTAAATGGGGACAAATCCTGGCCCTAAACCGGGACAGAGATGGGAAGGGCCCCCAGCTGCTTCCCAAGGCTTTGGGATTCCTCCCGGCGGCCCTAAGAGGATTTTCCCGGGGGAAGGAGCAGCTCTGGGGGGGTGACCGAGATTTCCATGATCCCACAGGAAATCCTGCTCTGACCCCAAACGGGGGCTGGCCATGCTGGGCTCGATCCCTCCTTTTCTCTGCTTCCCAGGATTCCCCCAGGAAACAGGCGGGAACTGGGGGACCTTCCATGGAATAGATCCCCCCAAAATCTCTGAAACGACCTCGGGACATTTTGGGAGAGGCCAAAAGGTTGGAAAACGCACCTGGATGGTGGCATGGGACACCCCTGTGACAGCAGGGACACGAGAATGGCTTCAATTCATTGGTCACTCCCCAGCCCCAGGGGTTTGGGGAGCAGAAATTCCAGGAAGATTCCAGGGGCTTCTCCAGAGGTTCAGGAGGAAGAGTTTTATGAAAATAAAAGGGAAATTATTGGGAAATTTATGGGAGTTTAATGGGAATTTTATGGGAATAAAATCTCCCTGCCTTGGGAATTGTTGGTGCGCGATGAAGAAGGAAGAGGATGGACAGGAAAGGGCTCAGGAGGGTCAAATGTCCCTTTCCACCCCGGATTTGTCACCTTTTTGTGCTCCATGTGAGACTTTAATCCCTGAATCCCCCCAGACCCCATGATTTCCTGGACATGGCTCCATGGGACCTCTGGCCACTGCAGGGGTTGTCCCCAGAGCTTGAGGAGGGATGTCCCCAGGAGGGGTGAGGGACCAGGACCGAGCAGGTGAAAACTCCTGGAGACAGGTCCCGGGGACAGGGGGAGAGGGGAAAACACCGCGGGTTTCTGGGATTTGTGCTGGGAGAAGGAGGAGGAGGAGGAGAAGGAGGGGGAGGAGGAGGAGGAAGGGCAGCAGAGAGGGGGAAAAGCATCCCGGGAAGAGCCACAATCCCGGAGCAGGACCTGGACTGGGGACAAAACACCGGGGACCTGGGCAGGGACAGGGACGGGGACAGCTCTGGAATTGTGGGAGATGGGAGCTGGATGGGGAAGAGAAAAGGGTTTGGGGGATTTTCCGTGCCCAGCCGAGGCGGGGATGTGCAGCTCGAGCCGCGCCGGGAGGAGGGAGCTGAGTCACGGCTCACACCTCGCTGCCGGAAAAAAGGGAAAAAAGGGGAAAAAAAGGAAAAAAGAGGAGGATGGAGCTCTCGGGTGGGGATGAAACGCTCCTCACAGCGGCTGAGGGCCCGGGCTGACACCGGGACACGGCGCTGAGGCCACCTCGGGTCACCCCGGGGACAGAGACAGAGCGGGACCCGCGACAGCCGTGGCTCGGAGACCTCCTGATCCTGGGGTCCCTCCTGATCCTGGGATCCCTCCCAGCCCTGGGATCCCTCCTGATCCTGGGATTCATCCCGACCCCCGGATCTCCCCTTAATTTTGTGGGATTGGGGTTTTTAAAGGCACATTTGGGGTCCAGCTGCAGCCGGGAGCGGAGCAGAGCCCGGGGTGGGCTAAGGGTCCTTCCTGGAGCTCCCCAAAATTCCGTCCTGGGAAGGAACCAGCTCCAGGCAGGATTTGGGAGAGCGCCGAGGGCAAACAGAGGGCGCTGATCCCTCTGCCCGCGCTGTCACCAAGGCAAATTTCAGAAGGGTAAAAGGGGGGATGAAAAACCGGGGGAAAAAGGATGGAAGAGATGAAGGCGGGAAGAGCCGGCCCCAGCCCCAGGAGAGCGGCGGAGCCGCGGCATCGCCCGGCGTTGCCATGGAGACGCAATTTGGAGCTCTGGTGCTCTTTGCTATCCTCGCTTCCCCCTCTTGCTTGAATTCCTAGTTTTTATTCCTAGTTTTTACTCCCGGTTTTTATTCATGGTTTTTATTCCTGGTTTTCATTGCTCATTTTTATTCCTTGTTTTTATTCCGTGTTCACAGCCCAAGGGGCCCATCCCAGTTTGGGGTCGGGAGGGGGGCCGGGACAGGTTTGGGGTGATCAGGATTCCCCTCTGCATCGGCCACCACTGGAGGGGCAGTGTGGGGCCTGGATGAGGATTTTCCAGGATTCTCCAGGATTTTCCCCTCTGGATCCCATGCCCGAGGGTCCCTCCGGGTCCAGCTCACGACTCATTCCAAGGGGATCCAGCGGCAAATTCTTGGGATTGGGATTGGGATTGGGATTGGGATTGGGATTGGGATTGGGATTGGGGCGGGAGAGACACCCAGGGTCAACCCCTGTCGCTTCCGGGGTGAAAGGCTCCATGGAATCCTAAAAGCCCGGAATTATTCTCTTGGAAAAGCCCCCCAAGACCCCCGAGCCCGACCTTTTCCTGGCCCCGTGTCCCCAAGTGCCACATCCTGAACATTCCCAGGAATTCTCACTCCCCCGCTGCCTTTCCAGCGCCCTCCAGAGGAGGAATTGTCCCTAAAATCCAACCTGAAGCTCCTCCAACGAAAAATTCCCAAAGTTTTTTTGGAATTCCTGGAGCAGCTGGGCTGATATTGCCACCGTGTGGGGACAGGGCAGCAGCGCCGCGGAGCGGGAAACTCCCAAATTTGGATTATATTGGGGTAAAATAACCCCGGGATGATCCCTGGGATGGGGTGGGATGGGATCAATGGGATGGGGTGGGATTTTATGGGTTTTTATGCCTCTTTAGACAAGAACCGATGGGTCTTTTCCACAGCATTCCCATGTTTTCCATCTAAAATGAAACACCTTTTCCCAGGATTGCCATCTTCCCCCCCCCCGCAAAAGGAGGGGCCTTTCCATAGGATTTCCAAGTTTTTCCCCAAAAAGAGGGATCTTCCCACAGGATTCTCCTGTTTCACCCCAAAAGGAAAATGCATTATTCGGGCAAGTCCAGGAATTTTGGGATGAATCTCTGCTCCCTGAGCATTCCCAGGCAGAGCCACTCCCCGTTTTTTTGTCCCCAATCCGTCGATTTTGGGGATCAAAACCTTTCCAAGGCTTCCCATTCCAAGGGAAGCCATGATACTTTTAGGGCCGAGTCTCTCCAAATGGGATTTTCCCCTTTTTAGCCCCAAACCCCCCATTTTGGACAACAAAACCCCTCCCCCCTCCCTTCCCGCTCTTTCTGTTCTTCCCGAATTCCCGAAAACTCCAACTTTGCATTTCTGAGCGCTCCGGGGTGGGGCCGGGGTCGCTTTGGGGTCAGCGGGGTCACCGCGGGTCACCAAGCAGCTGCTCCGCTCTCAATCCCCTGGAAAATCCCGGGAATTCGGGAGAATCCATTCACAACCCGAATAAAATCCTCAATCACCGGAAATACTTGGGAAAAGGTAAAAAAAAAAACACTAAAAAATGGGATTTTTTCCACCCTTTTAGGATTTGGTAACCCCAAACTCTGCGGTTTCAAAACGTTCCAAGGGGGTTTTAAATTTATTTTAAAATTTATTCCAAATCTTTCTGTTTTGTCCCAAACTTTCCTAATTTACACCAAATTTTTTTAGGGATAATTTTTCGCTTCCCACAAGGAAAGAGAGGTGATAAAACCATTCCCTACAATGGGAATAATTTGTTTGGGATGGGACTAATTCATTTTGAATCCCATTTTTTGGAGTTTTGGGGCAAATCCGTGTATCCTCCAGGATTTCTCCCCCTTTTTTATCCCAAATCTCCCATTCCTCCTTCGGGGGTGGGAAGGGAATCCTGGCACCCCTGGATTTGGGGCAATTTCCATTAATTTCCTCTTTCCCGGGATCCAAACGGCCAAGGGGCGAATTTCCCAGGTGAGGATTATCCCAGGAATATTTCAGGTGTTTTCCTGTGGCCTGGGAGGCTTGGGAATTCCCCCACAAGGAGCAGGGATTGGGCTGAGCTGGGACTGTGTGAATACAGAAATGCATAAATATATAGAAAAAGAAGTACATATAAAGTAAATAAAGTATAAAAGCATAAGTGTATCTATAAAATAAATTAAACATAAATATAAAATTAAAATAAATAAGAAATAAATTAATATACAAATATATAAATTTACATATATAAAAATTAAATAAACAAATACAGAAGTGCAGAAATACCCAGATCCACACACCAATAAATACCCAATTAAATGCATTAATAAACACAAATACTTGGATATTCCAATATTTGGATATTGGAATATTCAGATATTCAAACATTTGGATATTCAGATATTCAGATATTTGGACATTTAGATATTCCAGTATTTTGATATTGCAATATTGCAATATTCCAATATTCAGACATTTGGATATTTGGATATGTGGATATTTGGATATTCAGATATTCCAATATTCCCATATTCAGATACTGGGATATTCAGATATTTGGATATTGGGATATCAGTATTTTTGGATAATCCAATATTCCAATATTGGGACACTGGAATATTTGGATGACCCAATATTCTGATATTGGGATATTGAGATATTTGTATATTTCAATATTCAGATTTTCCCATATTCAGATATTGGGATATTCCAATACAGACACTTCCAGGTTTTCTGGCCGAGCTCATTCCCCAAAAAAATCCTCCCCAGAGATCCCTCGGTGGGACCCTGGATCATCCCAATCCTTCGCTGTTCCCATCTCCAGGCCTGAATAAGCCCTAAAAGAGTAAAAAAACCCAAAAGAGTAAGAAATCCTAAAAGAATAAAAAACCCCAGCAAAGAGTGAGCCATGCATTGATAACAGAAGGTGAAGGGGACACGGAGGGGACCTGGGGCAGGAACGCCGGGAATTTGACATAAAATGAGTTTATCTGATATTAAAATGAGTTTATTTGGGATAAAACCGAGCTTATTTGGGGTAACAACGAGTTTATTTGGGGTAAAAACGAGTTTATTCGGGAAGCACCTCCCGCATGTGCCCTGCCCACTGCTATATTAATAGAATACATTAATTTAAAATAAATATATTTCTAAATAGAAAGCATTTCCATGTCCCAAACCGCGTCCCTACAGACATACCCCACGTGGAATCCCGAGGGGAATTTCACCCTTTCCCCAAAAAATCCCCTCCTGGCGCTCCCAGATTTCCTGGGAAATGACGTCTCCACTCATCCCCCAGCCCCCTTCCGCTCGGGGGGCTCCGTCTGCTCCCCCAGATTCGCCCTCGGGAGTTTGGGGAGAATTCCCTGGGATTTGGGGTTTTCCCAGAGCCTTTCGGGATCCCCTGGGAGGGGCAGAATTCCCGAATTTTCCTCCCCGCTCCGCTCCTCCCTCCCGGCCGAGCTCAGCCCAAAGGTAAAATGGCTCTGGCTCGGTGTGGAAAAGGGAATTTAACCCCAGGATTCCCAGAAAAGCTCCAGCGCCGCTGAAAATTTCGGGAATTTGTCATTTTGGTGGCCCCCAAACTGCTTTTCCCGAACAAAGAGGGATTTGGGTTTTTTTGTTGGAAATTTCCCTTTAGGAAATTCTCTCCTGTGCAAAACCAGGGGGGAAACGGGGGGAATTGGGCTGGAAAATTGGGATTTTTTTGGTGCAGGGGAGCACCCATGGGTGCTGGAAAAAGGGGGAGATCCCATAGGGATCCCTTTGGGATCAGCGGGAAAAGTGATCAGGTGATCCCTGCTCGTGGATTAGAGTTATTTTGAATGTTTAAAAAAATTTTTCTTTTTTTACACGCTCGCTCAGGAATGCACTTCCTTCTCCTCCTCCTCTTTTCCTCCTCCTCCTCCTCTTTTCCTCCTCCTCCTCCTCTGGGATCGTTGCTAATTTGGGATCTCTCGTGCTCCAACAAATCATTATCATCAAATTTCAGATTAAAATTAAAAAAAAAAAAAACCAAAAAAAAAAAAAACAACCCCAGAAAAACCCCAGAAGGAGAAGAACAAACCCAACTTTTCATGCGGGAGACAAAAAAGGGGCTGGGGAGGGAGCGGAGCCGCCGCTTCCCTGCCCCCAGGAAGGTTTCCCTGGGAACAGTTTCCCCAAAATTCGCCTCCTGAGCAGGAGCTCAGACCCCGCTCCAGCGGCCTCAGGTTCAGAGGGACCCGCCACAATGGAGCCCAGCGCTTAAAACTGGATTTTTTTTTTTTAATTTTTTTCCCATTTTCCCCTCTTTTGCAAAGAGGAATCTGCAGCCTGGGGTTGTTGTAGGGTTTTTTGTTTGGGTTTCTTTTCGTTTCGGGATTTTTTGTGGTTTTTTGTTGTTGGTTTTTTTGGTTTTTTTTTTTTTTTGGAAAACACCGCGGGAGAGTTGCTAAACACCGAGGGAACCTTGGGATTTAAAGTTGGAAATAGAGTTTAGCAGCTCCAAGGTGTGCGAGAGAATTCCCTTTTTTCCTCCTCTAGTATTTCCCCCCCCCCTTTTTTTTTTTTATAATTCTTTGCCCCTCCCTAGTTTTCTTTTTACTTTTCCCCCCTTTTTTGGGAAGGGGTATTTTCCCCATTTTTCTTTTCCTTTTTTTCTTTTCCTTTTTTTTTTCTTTCCCTTTTTTCTTTTTTCTTTCCTTTTTTCCCTTTATTTTTTTTCCTTTTAACAAAGAATTCGAACGGAAAAAAAAGACAAGAAGTGAATAAAGACGATGAGCCAGTAAAAAAAAAAAAAAGGGAAAAAAAGAAGAATAGAACTCTCTCCTAACTCTCTTTTTCTCCAACGCTGTTACTGTGAACGCCAGCTAATAAATACAATTAATTAGCAATTAATTAATAAGCTGCAGGATGAATTGTGGCCGGGGCGATGACTTCGAACAAGCCGCCTAGAAGGAACAATTTTCATGCTTTATTAAAAATATTCCTCCACACACCCATCCCAGAGGAATCCACATTTGGGAAGGCGCAGCGACCTCTTCAACCAACCCAAAAAACCATCGAAAAATCCATTTAAACCGCGGAAACAAAGCGGAGGCGCCCGCCCTGCCGCCACCTCGGGACCTCGGTGATTTGGGGTTTTTATTTGGGGTTTTTAGAGGGGGGAACAGCGGCGCGGGGGGGGGGGGGCATTGTGTGCGCGCGGTTTGGGGAGGGGGTGAGGAGGAAATTTGGGGTTTGGGGACACCCAATGGAGCCGGGGGCGTTCCCGAGGGTGTCCCCGGAGGGAATGCGGGACCCCCCCGCGCCCCCCGAGCTTTGTCCGCTCCAGCTCTCGGCTGATTTACACCGATCCCCCCCCCAAAAAAAGGGATTATTTGGGAGGCGGAGGTGGGTGCGGGGCCGGCCCGGGCGATGAGAGATGTTTGACTTCTGATTTTTTTCTCTTTTTTTTCGTTGCCGGGGAGGGGGTAGACGAGGAGCCGAGCCCCGGATTACAGGAATTGGGTTTTCGGGAGATGTTGCCAAGCCTCAACCGGAGCGTTTGAAAGCGAGATCGGCTTTTTTTTTTTTTTTAATTGTTTTTTTTTGTTTGTTTGTTTGTTTTGTTTTGGTTTTGTTTGTTTGTTTGGGTTTTTTCCCTCTTTTCCTTATTTTTTTTCACCTCCCCTCCCCCTCTGGCCCCTCTCCGGAGGGATGTGTGTGATCAGCGAGTGGAAACACAAATGTCCTGATTTTCCTGATTTTCCCTACCCCTCTTTGAAAGGGACAAAGTGAAAAAAAATCAACAACAAAAAAAACCCAACTCGCAAAATGTTCCTGACCTGCGAGAGGACCTTGGGGGTCGTTCCGGCCACCGTGGACTACAGCGTGCAAGCCCGGCCGGGCCATTTCCACGCTGGCTACCAACAGATCGAAGGGATCAACTTGGGCTACTTACAGATCAACGGCACCCAGATGTTCGCGCTGGCCCAGGTGCTCAGCGACCTGTTCAAGGACATCCCCAGGACCACCATCAGCAAGAAGATGGAAACCTTGAAGATCAAGAGCCGCCGCTGCGACCTGGCCGAGCTGCGGACCCTCAAGGCCATCAACTCGGTACCCACGCGCGCCGTGAAGTGCTCGCTCATCTCCAAGGCGGACCTGGAGGCTCTCTGCACCTCCTGCAAGAGCCTCCGCCGGAGGAAGAGGAGGAGGAAGAGCAGGAGAAGGGAGCAGCTGCTGCTGCCGGGCCCCGGGGAGTTCTTCCCCTGCCCGCGGCCCCCGCCCTGCAGAGCCGGCGGCTGCTGCGGTGCCCCCGGCCGGGCCGTGCCGCCCCCCGGCCCGCAGCAGCTCCAGCCCTCCCGGGGGGGGCTCTTTGCGGGGGTCCTGGCCGGT
>JAYDZK010000112.1:60995-75535 GCA_034509185.1 Euphonia xanthogaster | reverse complement strand
CCCCCAATTTTCCTGCTGGTTTTCTCGGGTTTTCCCTGTTGTCCTGGCAATTTTCCCAATTTTCCTATTTTCTCACTGATTTTCCTGGATTTTCCCTGTTTTTTCTGGGATCAGTGCACAGATGGCTGGACTCCTGTGCGAGGAGGAGGTGCTGGAGGTCGACAATGTCAAATACTGTGGCTACTGCAAATACCACTTTAACAAAATGGTGAGATCCGGGAATTCCAGGGATTTCAGGAATTCCTAATTATTTAGAGAACTTTTATTTATTCAGGGAATTCAATTTGTTTTGGGAATTTAATTTCTTGAGGGAATTTTTAAATTTATTTAGAGAATTTTTTATTTATTTTGGAAATTTTCATGTACTTCTGGAATTTTTATTTAATTTGGTGGATTTGATTTATTTAGGGAATTTTTCTTTATTTAGGGAACTTTCATTTATTTAAGGAATTTTAATTTCTTTTTCTTCCCCTTTTCCCTCTTTTCTTCCCCTTTTCCATATTTTTTCATCCTTTTCCATTTCTTCCCCCTTTTCCTTCTTTTTTCCCCTTTTCCTCTTTTCTTTCCCCCTTTTCCCTCTTTTTTCCCTTTTCCCTCTTTTTCCCCTTTTCCTTCTTTTTTTCCCCTTTTCCTGTTTTCTTTCCCCTTTTTCCCTCTTTTTTTTCCCTTTTTCCTCTTTTTTCCACTTTTCCACCTTTTCTTTCCTCTTTTCCCTCTTTCTCCCCCTTCCCCCTTTTTTCCCTTTTTCCTCATTTCCCCCCCTTTTCCCTCTGTTTTTTTTTCCCCTTTCCTCTCTTTCCTTTCCCCTGCTCCCTCTGTTTTTTTCATGTTTTTCCCCTTTTTTCCCCAATTCCCTCCCGCTTTCCCCCAGAAGACCTCGCGCCATTCCGGGAGCAGCTCCTTCCTCCCGGGCAGGAGGAGCCGCTCAACGTCCCCGGCCCAGGAAAAGCACCTGTCCCACCACGAGCGGCCAAAAAAGGTGAGAAAATCCCCAAAATTCCCCAAATCCCCCAGATTCACAGGATTTCCTCAATCCATGAGGTGAAGGTGCCTTCAAATGTCAAAATCCATAATTTCCCCCCCTCAGATTTGGAGTTTTAATGGATTAAAAATTCCAATTTTTGGTGGATTTTAGGGGTGAAAATTAATTAGTGGGAATTTGGAAATGTTTTGGATCTGATTATCTGGGAAAAGGGGTTAAATCCACCTCTGGAAAGGGTTTTTCTGGATAAAGGAATTATTTAGGGGATCTGGATGGAATGAGAATTTTTAATTCTGGAGCCATTAAAAGTGGCTCCAGGATTCCTCAATCCCAGAGGAGGAAAAATTTTTTAAATTTTTAATTAGATTTTAAATTCTGGTCCTAAAACCAGCTCCAGGATCTTGGAAATCCTAGAATTTCTGGGAAAAGCAGCTGGGAATGTGGGAGGCAGAACCCAATGTTTGTGTGGGGTTGGTTTTAGTCCCATAAATCCTGAATTTTGGGAGTTATTTGGGGTTTGGGATCTGAGGGAAGTAGGAGAGGAATAAAGGAATTTTTCCTGTCCCTGGATGGGTGCTGATTTTGTGGGATCTGCGCTGGAAAACAGCCAGGATAGGGATTTATTTGGATTCCTTTATGGGATCTGGGCTGGAAAACAAGGGGATTGCTCTATGGGATCTGCCACTGGAAAACTGTGGGAACGGGGATTTATTTGGATTTCTTTATGGGATCTGGTGCTGCCCTTTCCAGCGCTGGGAATTCCAGCATTCCATAGGTTCCTGTTTTTTTCCAGAGCCGCAAGGACAAGGAGAGGCCGAAGCAGAAGCACAAAAAGCGGCCGGAGTCCCCCAGCAGCCTCCCCCCAGCACCCGTGGCTGTGGCTGCCGAGAAGGTACTGGGGCTGTGGGATGGGAAAATCCACTGGGAAACTGGGAAAGGGCAGGGAAATTCATTGGGAAACTGGGAAAGGGAGCTGGAAAATCCACCCAGGAAATCCAGACAAAAAAACTGGGAAAGGGCAGGAAAATTTATCCAGGAAATCCAACCGAAAAAACAGGGGAAAGGAACTGGAAAATCCCTCCAGGAAAATGGGAAAGGGCAGGAAAATCCATCCAAAAACCCAGGAAAAAGTGCCAGGAATATCCACCGAGAAGCCAGGGAAAAGGGGCAGGAAAATCCACCCAGAAAACAGGGAAAAGGGCATTCTCAGCAGGCCATTCCCCCCCCCACCCCTGGCCCCTCTCCCCTTCCTTTCCCGAGGAAAAATCAGGATGATTTCTCCTGCTCAGCCCATAAATCCAGGAGGGTTTAATTCCCACATCCAGGGCTGGCAGGAGAAAATCCCAATTCTCTCTGCCCAGAATTCCCCCGTTCCCATCATTTCAAATTCCGGGCACATCTGGTGCCTGCAGCTGTCGGGGATGAAATCCAGGGATGGATTTGGATCCCAGGATTTATCCCAAGGAGGGCTCGGCCGGGGTCAGGAGTGTCAGGAAGGTCCCACATTTTGGGCCATCCCATAATTACAGGAATATTTTTAATTTTGGTTGTCATGTTACCTAAAACCGGTGAATTTGGAGCCCTCAGCTCTGGATTGGAAGCGATTTGGGATTTGAGGGATCTGGGTTTGGGTTCATCCCTCTCTCCCCACTGCTGAATTCCCATAATTCTCCCTCTCATCCTGAAATCCTGGATTTCCTGGCATCTGCCCAGGTTCTTCACCCTCCTGTCTCCCCTGGCCTCTGCAGCTCAGCTGGAATTTGGGAACATCTCGTGCTGCTCCAACCCCTGGGAATATTCCCAGCCGGAGCTTTGGGATGGCTGCAGGGATCCCAGGGAATCTCCTGTCCCATCCCGAGGATGAGAAAATTCCCTGGAAATTTCCCCAGGGAAACTCCAGTCCCATCCCAAGGATGAGGAAATTCCCCCAGGGAATCTCTGGTCCCACCCCATTCCCAAGGAAATCCCCCAGGTGGGGTGGGAGTGCTGGGAGCAGCACACCTGGGGTAGGAATCTGAAATCCTGGATGGGATCAGGAGGTTTCCAAAATCTGGAGGTTTTAGGAGCTGGAGACACTGCTCCCTTTCCCCTTTAATCCCCTGCGGTTCCCTGGGATGAGCCAAATCCCTGGGATGGAATTCCTGGCGCCACCAAAAAGCAGGAGATGTCCCAAAGTCACTTTTGTGCTGGGAGTGACCTGAGCTCAGCAGCCCTGGGTGGGCCGAGGGGGCAATTCCTGCTGCAGAGGGGGGAAATTGGGAAAATTGGGAAATTTGGGAAAATCGGGAAATTTGGGGAAAACGGGAAAATGGGGAAAATCAGGAAAATCAGGAAAAAAGGAGCCCTGGCTGCAGCCAGCTCTGGTCCCTGGGGTCACCCCCGTGTCTGTCCCTTCCCAGGGCTCCGGTGGCCACCACGAGGCCCCCAAGGAGAGCTCAGAGGTGGCCAGGGCAGAGGCCAAGGGCAGGAAATCCTCGAGCCACGGCAGCAGCCACAAGGGGAAGAAGACGGGAAGCGGGAAAAGCTCCGGAGGCTTCGGATCAGCCCCGCCTGGCGGAACCTTCCAGACGGCCGGTGAGGGGCAGGAGGAGGAGGAGGGGGAGGGAGAGGGAGGAAGGAGGAAGGAGGGGAAGGAGGGGGATGGAGGATGAGGAAGAAGAGAGGGATGAAGACAGAAAAGGGAAGGAATGAAGGAGGAGGAAGAGGAGAAGGAGGAGGGAGAGGAAGGAGAAGAAAGGAGAAAGAGGGGAGGGATGAAGGAGAAAAGGAGAGGGATGGAGGAGGAAGAGGAGAGTGATGAAGGAAGAGGAAGAGTAAAGTGATGAAGGAGAAGAGGGAAAGGATGAATATGGAGGAAAAGGAGAGGAAAATGGGAGAGGGAAAAGATGAAGGAGGTGGGAGATGAGAGGGAGGAAGAGGGGAGGGATTGAGAAAAGGAGAGGGATGGAGGAGGAAGAAGAGAGGGGGGAGGAAGAGGAAGGAGGAGGAGAAAGGAGAAAGAGGAGAGGGATTAAAGAGGAGGAAGAGGAGAGTAATGAAGTAGAAGTGGCAAGGGATGAAGGAGAAAAGCAGAGCGATGAAGGAGGAGGAGGAGGAGGAGGAGGAGGAGAGCGATGAAGCACCATGACCCCTCCCCTGCCCCTCGGGCTGACCCCACGTGTCCCCAGGCTCCTCCTGCGGCCTGCCCGGCTCCCAGGACTTCGCGCCCTTCCCCAAGCTGGAGCAGGAGGACGAGAAGTTCCGCAAGGCCGCCAGCTCCAGCTCCTCCTCGCACTGCTCGCCGCTCTCCGAGGGCCCCAAGGCCGACGTCTTTGAGCAGAAGGTCATCTTCTCCGGCTTCGGCTCCATCATGCGCTTCTCCACCTCGGCCGTGGGCCAGCCGCGAGCCCGCGATGCCTCCCCTGTGGACTACAAAGCCTCCAGCACCCTTGGTGGCCCTTCGGGTGGCACAGGTGGCACTGCTGGCGCCACCGGGAGCGGCCACAAGCGGATGCCGTCGCTGGGCGCCGAGGAGGGAGAGGTGCTCAAGGAGAAGAAGCACAAGGGCAGCAAGAAGAACAAGCATGGCCCCGGCAGGCCCAAGGCGGGCAAAGGCAAAGAGGTTCTGGGGGCCCAGCTGGCTGGGTCCACCTCCACCTCCGCCTCTCCCTTCTCCGGGGGATCCCTCGTCAGCTCCAGCGTCGGGAATTCTTCCCGGAGCTTCAGCCACCCCGGGAGTCTGCCCAGCCTCAGCATGGAATCGCCGCTGCTGGGCTCAGGTGTGTTTCCCCTTGAGGCATTCAGGTGTGCTCAGGTCCTTTGAACAGAATTTTCCAGCCTTTTCTAGAATTTCACAGCCTTTCCCAGCCTTTTCCAGCACATTTAGCCATGTCCAGACCTGCCTGCACAGAGTTCTGTCCCTTGAATCCATAAAAATCCACACCCTGCTCCATCCCAGCCTTCACCCTGGAATCTTCCCCCATATCAGCTTCCAGAAATCTGGGCTGGAAACATCCCAAACCCTTTTTGCTCCAACTCATCCAGCCAGAGCAGAATTCCCAACTGGATAAAGGGGAATATTCCATGACCCCAAATTAGGGACTCTCCGGAGCAGTTAAATTTAACCCCTCTTTTATAAAAACAAGATTTCTCATCCCAGTGTTCCCACATCCAGCGGGGCTGGGAGACACCAGTAATTCCCAGTAACTCCCAGTAACTCCCAGTAACTCCCAGTGGAGCCCCTTCTCTAGGAAGGGATGCTGGGCTGGGGACATCTGGGACATGGGACAGGAAGGGGTTAAGGCAGCCGGGAGAGGAGGGGCTCTGACATTCAATCCCGGGTGTTCCCAGTCCCGAGTGTTCCCTGTCCCGAGTGTTGAGTGTTCCCAATGCCTTCCCGCTGCCTCCAGAGGGGAAAGGTGAGAAGGGAACGGCGGCTGCCTGACCCTTGGAGTGGAAATTGAGGAGGGAATTGTGGCTCCCTGACTCTTGGGAAAGGCAGGATAAGAAGGAATCTCTTCCTTGGGAAAGGTGGGATCAAAATGGATCTCCTCTCCCTTGGAAGAGGTGGCATAAATTGGAATCTTTTCTCCCTTGGAAGAGGTGGAAGAAGAAGGAGTCTCTTCCTAGGGAAAGGCGGGACCAGAAGGAATCTCCTCTCCCTGGGGATTAGCGGGATAATTTGGAATCTCTGTCCCGCAGGGATCTACACGAGCAACAAGGACCCGATCCCGCTGGGCGCGGCGCTGCGGGCGGTGTGCAGCACGCCGCTGCCCTCGGGGCTGCTCCCGCACCAGGGCGGCGCCGCCCTGCCCCAGCTCAGCCGCTCGCCCTTCGCCAGCTCCATCCCCGCCTCCTCCTCCTCCGCCGGCTCCACCACGCAGGTGAGGCCCGAGACGGGCCAGGGGTCGGGACTGGGGGCACGTGGGAATGGGGACAGTCGGGACAGTGAATAGTCAGGATCGGGGACAGTTGGGATTTGGGACAGTCAGGAATGGGGACAATTGGGACAGGGAACACTAGGGATTGGGAACACCTCCACCGGGAAGAGCAATTGGATCCACACCATTCCCAGGGCTTCTGGCTCCCAGCCAGCACTGGGAACGTGCCAAGCCTCTCATCAGACTTCCTGGAGATATTTTTAACATGGGAGCTGGGAAGAGCTGCAATAGCCAGGATATTTCCCTGTTTCCCGTGCAGGTGTTTTCCCTGGCGGGTTCCACCTTCAGCCTCCCTTCCTCGCACATTTTCGGGAGCCCGCTGACATCCGGGCTGTCCCTGAACCCCCTCCTGAGCCAGCCGGAGAGCAGCCGGGCAGGTACGTGAGCTCCCAGGTATGTCTGAGTTGGCATTCCCAAGGGCTCTCCCACCAGGACAGGAGAGGAGGCCACTGCTGCATTGCTGGCTTTTCCAGCTGCTGTCCCTCAGGGTGACAGCCAGGGTTGCCATGGGGGGACAGGGATGGCGTGTTTGCCAGCAGCACCTTGGGAGTGTCCCTGGATCATGGGTGCCCCTGGAAAATGGATGTCCCTGGAGAATGAATGTCCATGGATAATGAGTGTCCCTGGAAAATGGGTGTTCCTGGATCATGAGTGTCCCTGGATGATAATGGCTGTCCCACGATAATTGGATGTCCCTGGAGAATGGGTGGCCCTGGATGAAGATGTGTGTCCCTTGGATAACTGTGTGGCCCTGGACCATGGGTGGCCCTGGAGAATGGATATCCCTGGATAATTGGGTGTTCCAGGAGAATGAATGTCCCTGGGTAACGAGTGACCCTGGAAAATGAATGCCCCTGGAGAATTGGGTGTTCCTGGGGAATGGATGCCTGTGATTGGGAGGGACCATAAAGATCATCCATGGGCAGCGACACCTCCCACTATTCCAGGGCGCTCCAAGCTGGCCTTGGACACTTCCAGGGATGTATCAGCCACAGCTTCTCTGGAAATTTCATCCCACCCCCTCCCCACCCTCACAGGGAGGAATTCCTTCCCCAAACCCCATCTATCCCTGCCCTATCACAGTTTAAACCCATTCCCTGTGTCCTGTCCTTCCATCCCTTGTCCCAAGCCCCTCTCCAGCTCTTCTGGAGCCAATTCCAGCACTGGAAGCTGCTCCAGGATCTTGTACTGAGAGATTCCGGCCACATCCAGGAATTATGGATATAACATGGATTACTCCTGCCTGGAAGAGTGTCCCAGTAGGACATTCCCAAGGGGATGAGGGAACCAGGATCCCCTGGCCCTGTCTGGAGGAGCTGCGAAGCCCCAGCTGGGTTTGCTCATTCCCAGCAGCAGGAAATCCCCTCTCCTCTGGGAATCCTAGCATTCCCTGCAGGAGATTCCCGGGATTCCTGCACATGGGAATGCATGGGGAAGGAGAGGAGGGGCAGGGAGTCAGCTGGGGCTGGAGCTACCACATGTGACAGGGCCCAGGGCAAGGGGAGCAAGCATTCCAGGGATGGGAAGATAAGTATGGGATTTATCCTGGATTACCCTTGGAATGGCAGATATCCTGCACATGTGCACAGCAACTCCATCCCAGATTTCCAGGGGCACAGGAATGGCTCTGGCAGAAGGTTCTGGGTGCCAAAGCTGAGCTGGGCATTGCTGAGGGCAGAGATCCTGGGGGCAGTTTTGGGATCTTCCCAAGAAGGACATGGAGGGACTGGAGCAGGGTTTGGAGTGCCAGGAGAGGCTGAGGGAGCTGGGAATGCTTATCCTGGAGAAAAGAGGGATCAGGAGGGACCTTGTGGGTCTGCACAAGTCCCTGACAGGAGGGGACAGCCAGGGGGTTCGGGCTCTGCTCCCAGGGAACAGGGACAGGAGGAGAGGGGACGGCCTCAGGCTGGGCCAGGGCTGGCTCAGGATGGATATTTGGGGAAATTTCCTCATGGGAAGGCTGGTCAGGCACTGGAACAAGTCCCCATCCCTGGAAGTGTTCCAAACCGCATGGATGTGGCACCTGGGCACATGGCAGAGCAGGGACAAGGCAGGGCTGGGTTAATGATTGCCCTTTTCCAACCCGAACCATTCCGTGATTCCCTTGAAGCTCCTTAGGGAGCACCTGGAAACCTCCAGGAACCCGGACTGGCTTTGGGGAAAGGATCCTTGAAGTTCTGCTCCACCCTGCTTCTGTCACTCCCTGGAGAGTGACAGCCGATCCCCCGGGATTACCGGATCCAGCCGGGGCCGGGGGCAGGGCCTGGCACGGGATTTGTCCCTCCCTCCCTGCGGCCCCATCCCCCGGCGGCTCCGGGAAAACCGGCTCCAGGCTTTGCAAAGCTCCGCCTGGCGCGGCGCGGCGCGGGGGCAGAGCGGGCCGGGGTGACCTTGCCGAGGGCACCGCCCCGACCGTGCCGAGGTGCCAGGCGGTGCCAGCGGCTCCTCCCCGGGGGAGGTGGCGTCGGGGCCGCCTTGCGCAGCGCGGGGCTGGCGCTGCTCGGTGCGGTGCTGCCCGGGGCTGCTCGGTCCGATTCGGTACTGTCCGGGGGCCGCTCAGTGCTGCCCGGTCCCGTTCGGTGCTGCCCGGGGCCGCTCGCTGCTGCTCGGTGAGGCTCGGTACTGGTGCTATTCGGTGCGGTTCGGTACTTCCCGGGACTGCTCGGTTCTGGTGCCGCCCGGTACCACCCGGTGCTCCCCAGCGGGCACACACCGAGTGCACACCGGGCACTCATCGGGCACTCACCGGGCTCCGGCCATGCGGGCACTGCTGACCCCAGGCCCTCTGTCCCTGTCCCCGTGCAGAGCCTGACCTGGAGGATTGCGGCTTCGGCTGCCGAGGGACGTCCCCGCAGGAGAGCCTGTCCTCCATGTGAGTGTCAGCAGGGACACCATGGGGATAGCGGGGACAGGGGCACAGCCTGGGGGGGACTGAAACAGCTCCTGCCCCGCTCCTTGGGGTGTGGGATGGGATGGGATGGGATGGGATGGGATGGGATGGGATGGGATGGGATGGGATGGGATGGGATGGGATGGGATGGGAAGACTGGGGGGGCTGCGGCCACTCGGGACCAGGCAGAGGAGCCATGGAAGCAGAGAATGGAACAGGAATGGAGCAGGAATAGAACAGGGATGGAACAGGAATGAAGCAGGGATGGAACAGGGAATGGAAGAGGGATGGTTCAGGAATGGAGCAGGGACGGAGCCGGAATAGAGCCAGGAGTGGAGCAGGGCCCCCCTGATGCCCCTGGCCCCCCCAGGTCCCCCATCAGCAGCCTGCCGACCCTCTTCGACCAGACCGTGTCGTGCAGCAGCAGCGGGCAGCTGGACAATGTCCCGCAGGCCACCCCCAACATCGAGCAGCTCCTGGAGAAGCAGGGCAACGGCGAGGCCGGGGTGAACAGTGAGTGCGGCCGGGGGGCGGCGGGGCAGCTCCCGGGGCTCTTGGGGGCAGCTCCCGGGGCTCTTGGGGGCAGCTCCCGGGGTTCTTGGGGTGGGAGCCACTGGGATTTTGGGATTGTGCCCACGGGCAGCAGAGCCAGGTGGGGACAAAGCCCCAGTGTGTGCCAGGGGAAGGAGCTGGGGCAACGCTGTGGGGTCGGTCCCTCCTGCTCAGGGGATTTGACTGTGAATCCTGTGATCCCCTTTCCTCTTTCCTCCCTTTTCTCCCCCATTTTGTCCTGTCCCACCTCGATCCCCCCGCAGTTGTGGAGATGCTGAAGGCGCTGCACTCACTGCAGAAGGAGAACCAGCGGCTGCAGGAGCAGATCATGACACTGACGGCCAAGAAGGAGCGGCTGCAGCTGCTCAATGTCCAGCTGTCCGTCCCCTTCCCCGTGGTCACCAGCAGCAATGGCCCGGGCAGCCAGGCCCAGTACATCCTGCCTGCCAATGGTGAGGGCACCGGGGCTGAGGGCACCAGGGGACTGAGGGCACCCAGGGGCTGAGGGCTGACATGTCCCTGTGCCCTGGAGGTGGCCGAGGGGTCACAGCAGGTGGGATCTGTCCTATGGCCACTTCAGGGTCCAGCCCTGACTCTGCTCCCTCACCCCTCTCCCCTCCCAGTCTGCACCGGTGACTCCCTGAGCATCAGCAAGAGCCCCCCGTGCAAGAACAGCTTTGGCATCGAGAACTCGCTCTCCACATCCTCCGAGGTACAGCAGCCCCTGCGGGCACCAGCGGTCAGGGCCTCGGGCAGGGCCTTGGGCAGGGGCAGCGCAGCAGCCCCAGAGCTCAGTAGCCAGCTGGTAGAACCTGCTAGCCTAGGCTCAGAGATAGGTTATCCCTGCAGTGCCCAAGGGCTGGGTAGAGTAGCTAAGAGCTGGAGCGCCGGGTGAGAGCGCTTCCAGGTGATCCTGGACATCCAGCAGGGCTGGACCCGAGCTCTGGGACCCCTCTGAGTTCTGGGACCCTTCAGACTTGAGCCACTTGAGCCGCCCGAGCCCCCCCTTCCCACCCCGAGCTGCCCCGGGGCAGCCGCCCCAGCCCGATGCTCTGTGTCCGTTTCTCTCCCAGGACCCTCACTCGGGCTGTCCCAGCAGGAGCAGCTCCTCCCTGTCCTTCCACAGCACCCCCCCGCCCCTGCCCATGCTGCAGCCCAGCCCCGCCTCGCTGCCCCTGCCTGGGGCGCAGCAGGTGAACGGCCTGGCCAGGGCGGCGGGCGGGGGGCTGGTCGGAGCCTCGGGGGCCAGCCACGGCCTCTCGGCGGTGCCCATGGTGGCCGGCCTGCTGGGCAGCCTGGCCGGAGCCCAGCAGATGCCCCTCAACGGGATCCTGGGGAGCCTGAACGGAGCGCAGCCCGCCCCGCCTCTGAGCGCGGCCCCGGCCCTGCCGCTCTCCACCAGCCTGAGCAGGTGAGGATGGGCGGCGCTGCCCTCTGCGGCGCAGTTCAGCTCCGGGGAGGGAGGGAGGGAGCGGTTCTGGCTGCACTGACTGCCCTGGAGAGCTGTCCCCAAGCCTGGCTTGGGGGAGCCTGGCTTAGTGCCCAGTGTTCCCAGGTGATCCCAGGCACTGTATCCACAGGGAGGGGACCAGCAGGAATTTTAGCAGCCACTAAACTGGACCCCTGGTCCTTCACAAACTGTGGAATTATCCCTGTATCCCTGGTGAATTTACTGCAGCGTGTTCCCACAGAGAGCTGGAGAGCTCAGCCAAGGCGTTTCCCAGCTCCTGCCAAAAGTGCTTCTGACAAATACGTTCCTCCCTCACTCTTGCACCTGGGATGCTGCTGGGCATGGAAGGAAATCTTTTCAGCTCTTGTGTCTCTGTGTTCCTGCAGCGTGGCCAGCCTGAGTCCCCTGACGGAGCAGCAGCGGCACGTCCTGCAGCAGCACGAGCAGCAGCTGCAGCAGCTGCAGCAGCTCCTGACTTCCCAGCCACTTAACCCGGTAAGGGAGGGAGGGGAGGGTGCTGGTGCCGGGAAAAGCCCAGAGCAGAGAGGAAAATCTGAAATTAAACCTGGAGGTTCCCTCCTGTCCCCAAATCCTCTGGGCATTTTGAGGCTGAACCCACCGTGGGCTGGGTGAGGGAATTCAGAGCTGGTTTGGGAATTTGGGATGGGGGAGCATCCCAAATCCCGAGGAGCAAAGCTCCAGGCAGGGGGTGTGGCAGCTCCTGGGGAGGGGAGTTGGGATTTGGACTCTTTTTGTACCAAAGGAAAGAAGTTTAAGTTGAGTTTAGTCTGAGTTTGCCACATCCTGAAGGGGGGTGAGAAGGTGGGAACTCCAGGAAATCGGGAGGGCCATTCCCTCCTGGAGTCATCCCAGGATGCAAATCCTGCTGGATCCAGGGATGCAAATCCTGCTAGATCCTGGGCTGCCCCCAGGCTCCCAGGTGTCTTGGGCCCAGGGAAGAGGCAGAACATGCCAAAGGACCCTGTTGGGGGTTAGAGGGAGATAAAACCTGAATTGTTTCAATCCCAGGCGGCTCAGCCGTGTCTGGGCACATCCACACGGAGAGCTGGAGGTGTCAGGGGGGCTCCATGGGTGGCTCAGGGTTCTGGGGTCACCGAAAGGCCCAGGCAGCTGCTCCGGGGTTCTTGGCTCCCTGCCTGCACCCCCTGTCCCAGGAATGGAGGTGGAGAGGTGGCAAACAGGTCCTGAGGTGGCAAACCCCAGCCCCTGTCCCTGCAGAGACCTCGGTGCTGTCTCCACTCTGCCTGGGCTGACACGGGAGTGCCACCAGTGCTGTCACCAGGGCTGGGCCTTGCCCGTTCCACCCAGGAGCCCAGCCCACTGCTCTGGATGCATTTCTGGGTCAGGCTATTTTTAAATCCCGGGAAAAGCCAATTTCCGAGGGCAGCTGATGTCACCATGTCACCCGCGGGGAGAGGACAATGGCAGCTCCGGCTGCCACGGTGGGTCGATGGTCGCCATAGCGATTCCTGCAGTTTTCCTGGATTTCAGGGTGTCCCTCAGGATGCAGGTGAGCCCTGAGCCTGCTCCCCCCAGCTCCTGCTCACCTGAAATTCAGGAAGGAATTCAGAGCCAGTTTGGGATTTTGGGGTGGTGAATTCCACAGATTTGAAATTGCTGCATTCATGGGTTGGAATTGTGGGGGATTTGTGTCAGAGCGCTCTGTCCCCGCTGTGTCCCCTCACTGTCCCTGCTCTATCCCCCCTTTATCCCCCCTCTGTCCCTGCTCTGTCCCTGCTCTGTCCCCACTCTGTCCCCTCTTTGTTCCTCCTCTGTCCCCCCTCTGTCCCTGCTCTGAGCCGTGTCCCGGCCATTCCCGCAGGAGCAGCAGGCACTGGTGTTCCAGATGATGCAGCAGATCCAGCAGAAGCGGGAGCTGCAGCGGCTGCAGATGTCGGGCTCGTCCCAGCTGTCCCTGCTGGCCGCCACCTCGGCCCCGCTGCACCCCAGCCCCAGTGCGCTGCTGACCTCGGCCGCGCCCAGCGGTGGCTCCCTGCTGGCCTCGCTGTCCCCGCAGCAGCTGAACCCCGGCGGGGCCCTGCTGGCCCCTCAGGCCACCCCCCCGCTGGGCTCAGGGCCGGCCATGGCCCCCAACCCCTTCCTGAGCCTGCAGCCTGACAGCAGCACCCCAAAAGGAACGGTGGGTATGGGCCTGGCACCGGCCAGGGCTGGGGACAGCCTGGGACAGCCTGGGACAGCATGGGGACAGCATGGGGACAGCTTGAGGAGAGCCTGGGGACAGCTTGGGGATAGTCTGGGGACAGCCTGGGGACAGCTGGGGAAGGACGCAATTCCTTCCTCCCCCAGTCCCTGTCCCTCAACCCCTGCCCCCCCAGTCCCCTGTCCCTCAATCCCTGTCTCCCAGTCCCCGTCCCCACAGCCTGTGTCCCCTCTGATCCATCCGTGTCCCTGTTTGTCCCCACAGCCCCTGGGTGACAAGGGCGCTCCCCTGGCGCAGGACAAGGGCTAGGAGCCCACCGGCCTGAGCCCGCAGCCAATCCTCTCCCGGGGACCGTGGCTTCCCCGCGGCACCGGCGGAGCCCGGCGCTCCAGGAGGAGCCTTGGGAGCCACAGCGGCCGTCACCGCCCCGGTGCCACCAGGAGCAAAGGTGGGGTCACCTGTCCCCTGCTCCACCTGCTGAAGGGAACTCCAGTGGATCCTGCCGGGAGCGTGGGGAGCACCAGACACCCCCCAGAGCCTTGGGCAAGGACATGGTAGCACCTGGAGGTGCCCAAGGATGTGACCCTGGATGTGGCACTGCTGGAGAAAGAACGTGGTGGCACCTGGCAGTGTCCCAAGAGCCAGCACTGGATGTGGCACTGCTGGGAAAGGATGTGATGTCACCTGGCAGTGTCCAAGGATGTGGCCTGGGATGTGGCACTGCCAGGGGAGGACATGGTGGCCATGCCCAGGTGGGGACATCCAGAAGAATTCCCAAGCTGAGGTTTCCCTGCTTTTCCCACTGGGCTTTGCTCCAGCTGGAAGCTAATCCAGCCTGGAAGGACAGATGGATGAGGATGAACAGAGCTGGGCAGGAAGTGGCACCATTGTCACCTGTGCCAGCTGACGGAGGGGCAAGGCTGTGCTTCCCTCCCGGAATTCCCAAAGGCTGATGTCTCAGCTGGGGCCACAGCTGGGATTGTCCAAGGTCAGGAGCTCCTGGACCTGGGAGAGAATTCCTGGACCAGAGTTCGGAGATGAAAATCTTTGTGGGGAGAAGAATCCCAAATCCAATCCCTGCGTTTTCCCACCCACCACAAATCATTCCCACAAAACCACGTTCTCCCACTGGTCCCGGGAAGAGGGATCTCCAAGGAATGAGACAGTGACCACAGTCCTGAGCCTGGGATAGCAGAACTTCCATTGTTCTCCACCTTTTGACCTTGATTCCATCTCCAGCCTGGAATATCCACTGGAATTGGCTTTCTCTGAGCTGGGAAGGAAGGAAGGAAGGAAGGAAGGAAGGAAGGAAGGAAGGAAGGAAGGAAGGAAGGAAGGAAGGAAGGACAGTCAGAGCAGCTCTGGGAAGGGGAACACCAACACCAAACACACCAATGCCCCTCCTTCCCTCATCCCTAGTAAATCCAGAGCTCCTGGGAATGCTCAACTGATGGAAACTCCTTTGGGAGAGGCCCAAATCCCAAATTTTGGGACCTTTGTGCCATGCTCAGCACATCCCCACTGCCCTTCCTTCTTTGCACTATTCCCATTATCAGCAGTGGGGC